>CM067359.1:89432629-90032629 GCA_034401795.1 Chaetoderma sp. LZ-2023a
TCACTCACTCACTCACTCACTCACTCACTCACTCACTCACTCACTCACTCACTCAACTCACTCACTCACTCACTCACTCACTCACTCACTCACCTCACTCACTCACTCACTCACTCACTCACTCACTCACTCACTCACTCACTCACTCACTCACTCACTCACTCACTCACTCACTCACTCACTCACTCACTCACTCACTCACTCACTCACTCACTCACTCACTCACTCACTCACTCACTCACTCACCTCACTCACTCACTCACTCACTCACTCACTCACTCACTCACTCACTCACTCACTCACTCACTCACTCACTCACTCACTCACTCACTCACTCACTCACTCACTCACTCACTCACTCACTCACTCACTCACTCACTCACTCACTCACTCACTCACTCACTCACTCACTCACTCACTCACTCACTCACTCACTCACTCACTCACTCACTCACTCACTCACTCACTCACTCACTCACTCACTCACTCACTCACACATAGGAGGTTTGACGGAAGTGCGTTTTTAAATACTTAGGCTATTATTATAACCACAACCAACCAGACTGTAGTTGTCTAACTCTTGGTCTGTTTCCATTTATATGTCAAGAGAAGACCATTTCTGAAAATTTACCACTTGAATGACTGAATCGGTAACAGACCCAGTCAACGTCTCCTGCAGATGGACTCTGATTCAATGGAACTCTTGCTGTTCTTAACTATTAAATGGTTGAACATGATTATAGTAACCATTTAAAGGTAATAATTTGTCAGAAAAACACAAGTTTTTTGCTTGTTGATTGTCCAATTGCATGGCAAGAGACTATTTTTTTACATTTTGCACTGGAAAGACTATCTCGGTAGCAGAACCAGTCTTTCAAGTGCTAAATTCTCAAAAATAGTCATGTCCTGCAAATGGACAAGACTTGCATTATTCAGCAAAATTAGCTTTTCTTGACTAATCTTGACCATTATTAACCATTTAACACTCATACCAGCCAAAAATGGCTTCAGCTGTAGTCTTGAGAAATGACCATTTGTAGACCAGAGAATATTTTTGAAAATTTTGCGCTGGAATGATTGGCTCGATAGCCGAGCCAGTCATACCATTGATACATTTTTCTAAAATAATCTTTTGGTCTGTAAATGGAGATTTTCTATCTTTTTGAAAATATTAAGGGTTAAATGGTAGAACACAGGATAAGTACCCACTTAAATGTCATACCTATGTGCCTTGAAAACTTATAAATATCAGGGGGAAAGACAGTGCAATGCCAGGGAATTTATACTTCAGTCCCTAACAACGGTGAATCCTGTATATTGTTATAATGGCATAATGGTGTCAATGATATGATGATGTCATGATAATAATCTAAATAATAATATTAAATAATAATGATGGTGATGGTACTAGTGATTGTACTAATGATGATAATGATGTTTGTAATGATAATATGTACATAGTTATTTGTAAATAGTGTTCATTTGCGTTTCCCATATGTGACAATGTGACCTGGGTTTGTAAATAAATCGAAATTGTATTGTAGTTGTAGTAATGGTATAATGACATGATTATATATCAATATAGTGACAATGATTGTAAATATATTATTTAAAAAACAATGATAATATACAAAGAATCTGTCTTTGTTCAATATCACTTTATCGCCAGAAATGTTTTAATTTACGCATTGCAGATATGATTCATAATTCAATTTCAAAGCAAGCACACAGGTAGGCTGATGAATATTTTGAAATCAATATGACTTGAAGCCGCCATAGACAACAGCATTTGAACCTTTGCTGGTCAAGATTTGTCAAGAAAGTTTTACTTACAATTTTTGCTTAGTGAATTTTGTAATTACCACTAGACACGCTAGAATGCCTGGCTTGTTTAATATCGAGCCAATCATTCCAGTGGTAAAATTTCAAATGGACATTCCTTCAGACCACTGCAGCTTTTATTTTGTCTGACTTGACCATTAAATTGTTAACACAATATTTGTTATTATTGCCTTAGTATCTCGGTATCTCTATTTCACAGTGAAGCTATTGTGTATTCTTGTAAACATACGTCTAATTACCCTCGCCATGTAAGGGGAAGAGGGTAGTGTGATCGAGTGTGCGCGTGTGTCCGGAGCTGTATCTCGAAAACTACTACATGTACAAGAGGATTTCCAGGCTTGTGAGCCACATAAAAAACTGGGTCCAGATCGGATCAAATTCTTGGTCTATGAATATCTCGGAAACTGCTGGTCTGATTTGGCTCAATGTTTAACACTTAGGAATCCACAACTTTTGTCATGGTCCGAAAAAATAAAAAAATCTGGAAAAGGGAGGGTGAGGGTCTACAATCTCTGATTACTCTTGTTTATTAGGTTATTATTTTTAATAAATGTCTAAATTTTTCTGATCCATTTGTTTGTTCCTAAGATATGTACCCATTGCATACCAAGATTAAGTACCATTTTTACCACTTTATTATGTCAAATATTTTGAAACTAAACTGATTGAAAACAAAATGTTCAATTGTTATTGGGGAAAATTAAAATATTTACGAAAACAGTGATTGCCTTGGTTAATCTGTATGTTTGTCTGTCGGCCTCCTGCCTTGGTTAACCTGTATGTTTGTCTGTCGGCCTCCAGCCGTGGCTAAGTTCTTGGTAATGGTTTAAGCGCTGTATATATTGTCTTATATCAGGAATCGTTAATCATATTGAAACTAAATTTGGACACATGGTTACCCCGAAGCAGTGCAATGACAGTGAGGTCACATGGTCAATGGTGCCCCCCCCCCCTCAACCCCATCCCCTAGACATGGGGTCTCAAGTGAAAGCAGGGAAATTTTACTGGTCAGCTTGGGACGCAGAAGACTGGGCAGCCATTTCTCACACGTTCCCATGATTGGTGCTATATGGAGGGGATTGGTGGTGCTGGATGGAATGAACAAGGTAAGGGGTCTAATATATTTATCACAAATGTTGGGGTGACTTGTCCCGTGTTCCAGCGATTATATTAAAATATATCAGAATCCATTTTGAAAACAATCTGACTAAAAGTTACTCTTTAACAAACGTTTCAAGGTGGTTAAATATAGAACCGGTTCAATATTTTTGAAAACGTTTTGACTGTCTCAGGCAGCTAACGTTTCCACTCTCACTTTTAAGGTAAGCAGATTTCTCTCTACACTTTAACACATGGTTATCTATGTTGATAATATTAGGCCTATATAGGAAGGTATGGTAAATACGAAGGTTGCTAACCATTTTGAAAATGATTTTGATGATTCTGGTACAAATATCCCTGAAAATCGGGGATTGTTTAAAACATACGTCCATCTATATGTTCCAAATTTAATTTTAAAAATCGTAATAAGTTTTTACTCAACAGTGGTTTGTTTGTTGTATTCGTAGACATGGTATAGAGCGATAACTGTAATGAATATTGCTGAACATTTTGAAAGAAATTTCGTTGAAATGAGGGTTCTACTTGACAAAATTTACTTTTAAGATACCTGAAAATCGGGGATTATTTAAAACATAGACCCTTCTATATATGTTCCAAATTTTATTAAACAATCTCAAGTAGTTTTTACACAACAGTGGTTTTAGACATGGCATATAGCAACAAAAGTAATGAATATTACTGAATATTTTGAAAGGGATTTCGTTGAAATGTATACATCTACTTGGCCGATATGCCTGAAAATCTGGGATTATTTAAATCATACACCCTTCTATGTTTTTTATTAAAAAATCTCAAGTAGTTTTTACGCAACAGGGGTTTGTTTGTATACATAGAGCCGCCAATCCGTGTTTACGTGTAATAGTATGTGTCGCCGGGTTTCCATTACACGCGGTTTTGCCGCGCGGTAGAGCCGCCAGGCGGTAGACGCTACGCGAGTAGTGTTTCCATATTTGACACGTCTGCATGCAGCGTGGCTCGTGAAGGCGGATTTTCGGTAATATTTTTATTTTCTCTGATAGATAAGGGTGTGTCAGAGTACAGTGTACAGTGGACCTACTGATCTGGTAAATGTTGTTTCGATATTAATATTTAAGATGGCACCAGTGTTTTCGAAACTTGTTTTGCAATGTCTGATGGAGTACATTAGTATCCGGTCGCGGCAACAGAAAATGATTAAGAAACTGTTAATCTTATATCTGTATCGTAAGAAGATGGTGAATAAAAGAAAGCACAGGTTTTGGGTGCATAATCTTAACAGAAATAGGATGCAACGTGGAGCATTTTACCATCTTATGAAAGAACTAGAAAAACACCCCGAGAAATTTAAACAATACTTCAGGCTAAGCAAAGAACAGTTTGACCTCGTAGAGCAACATCTTGCGGCCAGACTCACAAAATGTAGAATTTCTAGGGATCCTCTATCTCCAAGGGAACGGCTTGCTATATGCATTAGGTTTGTTCAATAATCTTAATATTAAAATAGAAAAAGTATGACCATCTATAACGTACACAAATGTATCTGTGTTTTTGTCGGTGCGTGCGTGCATGTGTGCGCCCATGTGTGCTTGCGTGAGTGCATGTGTCCATGTGTGCTTGCGTGCGTAATTTCGAAAAAAGTAACGGTAGTGGAAGATGGATGTCCGTAGTGACCAAGGAATTCTATGTTTAACGGTGTTTAAAGCTGACCGCAATTAACGAAAATGTCAACATTTGAATTTTAAAAAAAATTAAATATTTGTAGTCTACAATGTCATCCATCTTGTTTTATAGCCGCCATGTTGTTCCCCTCACACCACCGTAGCTATAAAGGAAGCCGTCAAAAGCCATGACGTCACCAGTCTTGATTTGATACTCGTGTTCAAAGTACACCACGAAAACATAACCATTTTGTGAAATGACCTGATGGAAGCACAAAACGAGAATGTAAGTTTGGGATAATTATATGTTCATAACTGTTATGTTGCATCACGGAAATAATACACCATATACCTATAAACGTGAGTGAAATCATGCAACCTATTAGATTTGCAGACAGAGAAGACGGCTTTCTTTTCAGCGCAATAGCTTTGATATGCAAATGACCTAATGGTTCGCGCTGTCAATAGTCATTTAGATTACATACAATGGTTAGCTAATAATATTATTATTTAGAATGGGTTTATAGGTCTATGGTTTATTATTTCAGTGATGCAACATAACAGTTATGAACATATAATTATTCCAAACTTACATTCTCGTTTTGCTTTTCCATCAGGTCATTTCACAAAACGTTTACTTTTTACTGTCCGAACATAAGTTGGCAATCATCTTGTCGATCTCTTCTCCTGGTCTTTTACTGGCACGCTTGCCAGGATTTTGCTGACTTGGCCCAGGGGTCTCAGGATCTGGCATCTTAATCCGCGGTCCACTTTTAGTAGGCAGATCTTGAGATGCGCCCATGGCTTTCTCTTTGTTTTTTCCAGTTTTTCTGAATAAATAAAATAATATTTTTAGCAATACAACCCGTTACAGAGTGTAACCCCAAATCTCAAAGTGAACACTCATATTTACCTGTTAACTAATAGTAAATGTTTAAATGTTATATCTATTGATGATCTGCATCCATTATTTTCAATGACATACTGTGTTTATATGTGTGCTGGAATTAATGTGATTTTTCACAAGTCAATCGGAATTATTAGACAAATTGTGTCACGCTATTATCGCACTAGCACAAAAGATGAATCAGGCTAGACAAAGTAATTGATGGCAGGATCATGACCAAATTCTTAATATATGGTGAAATCCTAAAAGTATGTTACATTGATCTTTGCGGTTACATGCGTACAATACTCATAACCAGTATTCATAAATCTGCAGTGTTGTATATGAAATGTTTTAAATCTGTTCCCAGACAAAAGGTCAAATGAACGGACAGGTACACACACACGCACGCACGCACGCGCAAACACACTTAGTGACTGGGGAATCCTATCAATCGCTGGCCTTCCAGTACCGTGTAGGGAAAACTACAGTATCAAACATCATCCCAGAAGTGTGTGAAGCAATTTACGACATTCTAGGGCCTGAGTACCTGAGGTGTCCACAGACGCAAGAAGAATGGAAGTCTGTAGCCATGAACTTCGAACAAAAATGTAACTATCATCATTGCTTGGGAGCCATGGATGGTAAACATGTGGTTATGACTGCTCCAGATAAAACGCGCGTCGGCCGCCTTAGTATGGAAACGTTTGGTATAAATAACATTGTTTCGAAAAAAAACTCGTCCGCGTGCGGCACGCGGCGTGCGGAAACCGCGTGTAATGGAAACCGCACGCGGATGAGGTTTTTTTCGAAACAATGTTATTTATACCAAACGTTTCCATACTAAGGCGGCCGACGCCCGGCTCTCCGCACCGCAACAGAAAAATCGGTCACAGACGGATTTTCTGAAGCGTTTCAACGCGCCGCCTCTTTGTCACCACGACCTGATCAGTGTGCAAATTCATTTTTATACACGTGCTGTTGTGTAGGCTACACACAGAATGGCAGCAAATATCTCGGATGACATTTTAGAACGTTTAATCGAAAATGTTCGTCAGAATCCTGGTCTTTACGACCAGAAATTAAATCATTACAAGGACCAGTCATGGCGCAAGAACTGCTGGCGAAAGATTTCCTGCAGAATGCAGGTGGAAGGCATTGCTGGTGAGTTCATAGGTTCCACAATTGGTTCACAGAATATTCCACTTAAGCCTATGTAATGAAGGAAGGCTTGTTTTGACCCGTGTCTGTTTGGCTGTCTTTCTGTCTGTTTGACTGTTTCCCTGCTTGCCTATCAACCTGTCTGCCTGAATGCCTACATGTCTGTCTGCCTACCTGTCTTCTTGTCTGCCTACACGCCTGCCTGCCTATCTGGCTGCCTGCCTCTCTGGACATTCGTCCGTCTCTCTGTTTGTTTGCCTTGCTATCGGTATGTTTATTTGTCTGTCTTGATGTGGGTCGGGCAGACAGACAGCCAGACAGACAAACAGGCAGACAGAGGACATGTTTTGGCCTGTGTCTGCAGAGACAGACTCTCTGTGCACATCAATATATTAATGAGGTTTAAGAGCTATTTTGTTTGTCCAGTCGTCATTTAGGGGCTTTTTTCGACATAGGGGTTAGTAAGCCCCTTAGTGAATTTTAAAAGTTTGTCCAAATGTTTTTTTTAGGGTCCTTCCCATCATTTTAACATCTGTTCCAAAATATCCCCTAAACCTCTTTGTCTGGTGTCCGTAAAAGACCAAATGTAATCATTTCTTTGTCTGCAAACGGTCAAGAGACCGTACCTATGCTAAAAATGTTACTACTACTACTACTACTACTACTACTACTACTACTACTACTACTACTACTACTACTACTACTACTACTACTACTACTACTACTACTACTACACGGTAACTTGAGTGCTTTCTATTTTGATATTTATCCTAACGTATTAAATACCCGGGGGGGGGGGGGGGTTGTAATCGCATCCGCCCATACGTCCGTCTGTCTTGTCGATTGTTGGTCCATTTATCCATCACATCTCCTCCTAAACCGATGGGTGAAAATCAAATGATTTTGGTATATCTGGATTACCCTTGTGATTATAGATCGTGAGACGACACAGAGTGTGGAGCTGGTCTATGACAAAGTCGTTAAACGTGGGGATTTGCGATGGCACGCCACCGACTATTGTTGTTATCCATTATTAATTTCGTTATTGCATCTTGTTCAGCCCCCCCCCCCCTCCGCCACAACCCCACCCCCGCCGCCAGTACGAATGTTCATCTGTTTGTCCTTCAGTTCACCTTCCTATATTATCTACTTTATTATAGATGTTGACTGAGCAACAAAATGGAAGCAACAAAGCGATCGCTTCTTAAAGACACGGAATAAAGTTCGTCTGAAGAAGAGTGGTGCTGGCCAGAAGTTGTTGAAAAAAGGAAAATTCTTCGAACAAATGACCTTCCTTGAACCCTTTGTGCGGTCATCAAAGTAATATAGGCATATAGGCATATATATATATATATATATATATATATATATATATATATATATATATATATATATATATATATATATATATATATATATATATATATATATTTTCTAGATCATATAAAATCCTAACTATGCATAGAATCACATAATGGTATAAATGTAACACTAAATTTTTGCTAAGAAACAATGTAGTATTACATATTTCTATTTAATGGTTTTTCTACATGTTGTCTTTGTAAAATATGCTCTAGTAAAAAGGTCAACCAAAATCTTAGGAAACCTTTTCATATTTGAATTTTAAATGCACCATGCCCTGATGCCATTTGAATATGTCATTATAGGACTGAAGACAGTCTCGTTCTGGTTCCGCCAATTGAGAGTAATCCAGAGATCAATGCAGAATCGTCGGATCTACTTTCTGATGGGGAAGAAGTGTTATTGCAGGCTAACAAGGACACAGCAAGCTACAACGACATCGAACCTTTATCAAGTGATGAGCAAGATCATGCTGACGGAGATGGATTCACTCAACAAAAAGGGTATGCAATTCGTCAATTATTCTAACCCTCTGTTAACAATAGATTGTTGGAATGAGAGAATATCGTATTCGGTAAACAGTCTCTTAAATTTGTCCCTGACCATTGCAGCATCTAATGCTCCTCGTGTGCCAAATTTTGAAAGATTTTGCAGACCCTCAGATTGATCTTGATTGTATTCGTCCAACAATGCTAATGTGGCCATTGGACTTGTCTCTTTTTGTAGCATGTTGTGCAACACAACAGCGGCTTTCACAATTTTGTTAAGAGTTTTGGGCAGTACAGCTAATTTTGTGTGGAAGACACGCCATCTCACAGCAAGTACTCCAAATGCGTTTTCGACTACCCTACGGGCCCTGGTATGCCTGTAGTTATAGACTCGTTGCTCATCGCTGGTACCCCTACCAGGGTATGGTCTCATCAAGTGTCGCTGCAAGGGGAACGCCTCATCGCCTACAATGATGTACGGCATAGATCCTAAAGCTTCACAACCGGGTATAATTTCATCAGCGGGCAAATGAAGTTTGTTCGGTGGAGACAGAGCCTGCCCAAGCGTACATTGAGTGAATGTTCCCCCATCTGACTGTTTACCGTATGCCCCGATATCTATATACAAGAACTGTAAATTGGCATCCACTAGGGCCATCAATACAGTTGAGAAAGTCCCTTTATAGTTAAAATAAAGAGATCCTGTTTTATCTGGAGCAGTCATAACCACATGTTTACCATCGATGGCTCCCAAGCAATGATGATAGCTACATTTTTGTTCGAAGTTCATGGATACAGACTTCCATTCTTCTTGCGTCTGTGGACACCTCAGGTACTCAGGCCCTAGAATGTCGTAAATTGCTTCACACACTTCTGGGATGATGCTTGATACTGTAGTTTTCCCTACACGGTACTGGAAGGCCAGCAATTGATAGGATTCCCCAGTCACTAAGTACCTGAAATTGAAAAAGATTATATATATATATATATATATATATAAATATATATATATATATATATATATATATATATATATATATATATATATATATATATATATATATATATATATATATATATATATATATATATATATATATATATATATATATATATATATATATAGTGTGTGTGTGTGTTTGTCTGTGTGTGTTTGCGCGTGCGTGCGTGCATGCGTGTGTGTGTACCTGTCCGTTCATTTGACCTTTTGTTTGGGAACAGATTCCAAACATTTCATATACAACCCTGCAGATTTATGAATACTCGTTATGAGTATTGTACGCATGTAACCGCAAAGATCAATGTAACATACTTTTAGGATTTCACTATATATTAAGAATTTGGTCATGATCCTGCCATCAATTACTTTGTCTAGCCTGATTCATCTTTTGTGCTAGTGCGATAATAGCGTGACACAATTTGTCTAATAATTCCGATTGACTTGTGAAAAATCACATTAATTCTAGCACACATATAAACACAGTATGTCATTGAAAATAATGGATGCAGATCATCAATAGATATAACATTTAAACATTTACTATTAGTTAACAGGTAAATATGAGTGTTCACTTTGAGATTTGGGGTTACACACTGTAACGGGTTGTATTGCTAAAAATATTATTTTATTTATTCAGATAAACTGGAAAAAACAAAGAGAAAGCCAAGGGCGCATCTCATGATCTGCCTACTAAAAGTAGACCGCAGATTAAGATGCCAGATCCTGAGACACCTGGGCCAAGTCAGCAAAATCCTGGCAAGCGTACCAGTAAAAGACCAGGAGAAGAGATCGACAAGATGATTGCCAACTTATTTTCGGACAGTAAAAAGCAAACGACATCCATTGATTCAACGATGCTCACACTAATGAAAGCAGTGCAGTAGCCGCAACAACAGCTTATCCAGGATGATATGGATAGATTCTTCTCATGGATATCAGGTCGTGCGAAAGAACTTCGTCCTGAAGCACAGAAACAGTTTCAGGACCAGGTTTTTACGGTATTAATGCAATTTGAATCCAGTCATTTTTTTCAACAAGCAAAGCCAGATGTACAGCATTGCCGGAGGCAACCATACACTCAATCAGAAGTTTCAACGATTGGTGGCGCCAATGGACACAACTATTCTGGAAATAATGATAACTCAACTGTCATGGGTGAAGCCATGCGAATGTCAATCGGTCTAAATTAACTAAATAAAACAAATTTCAAGGCAAATTTAAAGAGCTTTGTGTTTTGTCATATCGTAAGCAATAAACAAATAAATGATTACTTGACCAGTCGATGATAGAGGGATGGACAGATGGACGGACAGATAAAAAACGAACAAATGAATAACTGCGTGGGTTGATAGAAAGAGTAATTACACAGAATAAGGGGAAATAAAGATTGGCAGCAGAAGCTGCGGTGTGCTGCGGGATGACAATGGCTGTGTTGAATAACAAATATAAATGCATTTTAAATGTGGTGTGATTACAAAAAACAGTCAGATATAACGACTGTTGGTGGCGACACGTGATGTATGCTCTTAAAGCTGACCGCAATTAACGAAAATGTCAACATTTGAATTTAAAAAATATTAAATATTTTTAGTCTAGAATGTCATCCATCTTGTTTTATAGTGGCCATGTTGTTCCCCTCACACCACCGTAGCTATAAAGGAAGCCGTCAAAAACCATGACGTCACCAGTCTTGATTTGATACTCGGGTTCAAAGCAAACCACGAAAATATAACCATTTTGTGAAATGACCTGATGGAAACGCAAAACGAGAATGTAAGTTTAGGATAATTATATGTTCATACCTGTTATGTTGCATCACTGAAATAATAAACCATAGACCTATAAACCCATTCTAAATAATAATATTATTAGCTAACCATTGTATGTAATCTAAATGACTATTGACAGCGCGAACCATTAGGTCATTTGCATATCAAAGCTATTGCGTTGAAAAGAAAGCCGTCTTCTATGTCTGCAAATCTAATAGGTTGCATGATTTCACTCACGTTTATCGGTATATGGTGTATTATTTCCGTGATGCAAGATAACAGTTATGAACATATAATTATCCCAAACTTACATTCTCGTTTTGCGTTTCCATCAGGTCATTTCACAAAATGGTTATGTTTTCGTGGTGTGCTTTGAACACGAGTATCAAATCAAGACTGGTGACGTCCTGGCTTTTGACGGCTTCTTTTATAGCTACGGTGTTGTGATGGGAACAACATGGCCGCTATAAAACAAGATGGATGACATTGTAGACTACAAATATTTAATTTCTTTTTAAATTCTAATGTTGACATTTTCGTTAATTGCGGTCAGCTTTAAACACCGTTAAACATAGAATTCCTTGGTCACTACGGACATCCATCTTCCACTACCGTTACTTATTTTCGAAATTACGCACGCAAGCACACATGGACACATGCACTCACGCAAGCACACATGGGCGCACACATGCACGCATGCACCGACAAAAACACAGATACATTTGTGGACGTTATAGATGGTCATACTTTTTCTATTTTAATATTAAGATTATTGAACAAACCTAATGCATATAGCAAGCCGTTCCCTTGGAGATAGAGGATCCCTAGAAATTCTACATTTTGTGAGTCTGGCCGCAAGATGTTGCTCTACGAGGTCAAACTGTTCTTTGCTTAGCCTGAAGTATTGTTTTAATTTCTCGGGGTGTTTTTCTAGTTCTTTCATCAAATGGTAAAATGCTCCATGTTGCATCCTATTTCTGTTAAGATTATGCACCCAAAACCTGTGCTTTCTTTTATTCACCATCTTCTTACGATACAGATATAAGATTAACAGTTTCTTAATCATTTTCTGTTGCCGCGACCGGATACTAATGTACTCCATCAGACATTGCAAAACAAGTTTCGAAAACACTGGTGCCATCTTAAATATTAATATCGAAACAACATTTACCAGATCAGTATGTCCACTGTACACTGTACTCTGACACACCCTTATCCCTCAGAGAAAATAAAAATATTACCGAAAATCCGCCTTCACGAGCCACGCTGCATGCAGACGTGTCAAATATGGAAACACTACCAGCGTCGCGTCTACCGCCTGGCGGCTCTACTGCACGGCAAAACCACGTGTAATGGAAACCCGGCTTAAGGCAGGTTTTCCATACCATGCGGTTTGCAGCCCGCGGCTAGACGCATGCCAGATGCCAGCTAGGATTCCATTTAGGTGGAGGCGGACGTGGAAGTGGCAAGCGTGTGCGGGTTTTTTGTAGATGACTAATCGCGTAGTTTGATTCCTTATAAGCGATGCAAAGTGCGGGGTTTTTTCATTCATTTCTCAGGCGACATGAAAGGATCAACATGCACGGAACGCTATCCACGCTCTGGCAGTCCGTTCACCACAACGAGGAACTGCTAATAATCAGTTTAGCGGCGTATACATTGAAAAAGATGGAGAAAACAGAGTAGGAAAAGAAAGCACGGGTGGTGGGTGCACATCATCTATCAAAACCAACATCAGAGGGGTGCATATTATAATCTGGTACCTGAATTAGATTTTGATGATGAAAAGTTTCAACTATATTTTAGGCTTTCTAAAAATCAATTTTCGCAGTTACTGCTGCTTGTAGGCGATGATCTTATAAAGCACAGCAGGACCAGGGAAGTCATATTGTAGATATCGGACTATACGTAGGGAGTCACAGACCTGAAGAGGTAAGAAAACGCAGAGTAAGTAAATTGATGGGCTAGAAAGAATGGCGGTAAGTTACATTACCTGACTGGTTGACAGACCAAAAATCCAATAAAGTCAGTCTGAGGAGTGCAAAGGATGTACGCCCAGCGAACGTACACTGAAGACGAAAGAAAGAAATGGAAAGCACTACCACATGATTCACGGAAATAAAGGGGTTGTGACAGTGATTTTACTGTTGTACACAAAGAGGTCAGGCATTCAGTTGCCAATGGTAATACTATGCGCTCTGCGTGCAAAAGCCAGACCCCCCCCCCCTATGCCAACCACAGAAGAAGAAAACTGAAACGGGACATGACGACGATTATACTGTTGTGCACGTTGAGGTCGGGCATTCAATTGCCAGTGGTAATACTATGCACCCTGTGTATAAAAGCCACGTGACCCCCTAATTATAACAACAAATCACATGCGGAAGGGACTGCACGACTTCACTATGCTTGCCATTCAAATAAGACAGAAAAGAAGCCAGGAAATCATCTGCCTTATAGAGAAGATACTGTGTAATAAAAGGTATGTCTGAATGCATTAAGGACAAACTGAAAAACATAAGGACAGACAAAAAACACAACTAAAATAACTGCTAGCCATCCTTCGGAAGGGACGTAAAGAAGTTGGACCCGTCTGATCAGCGTTGAAGCAAATCGGACATTAAAGAACTCATGGACTGAGGTTGAAATCCCTCAGAAAGTGAAACTTTTGAAATGCTTTCGGACACGTTTGACACATTTAAAGGAACAGGGGCAGGATAGAAATGGAAGCCCATTGATCCTGTCCATGAACCATCAAAACAACCTTTGTTTTTATATGGGTATACACACACCTACCTAAAAGGGGCACGTTTTTGTGTATAGCCACATACGGACAAGGGTAATAAAAAAAAATAGGCAGATTTGCCAAAACTTCCCTAAAGGGGGGTTAGGTCGAGTGTGGTCGATACGTGGTTGGTCCGCCTGCTGATGGATGTGCTTCCTGATAGTGTCTGATCTGAGGAAGACTTGGCGAACGAACTGAGATGGAGACGAGATGTGCAGCCCTGATGATCGGAGTGAGATGGAGAACCACCTTCCATGCTTGATGAAAATAATAAAATATAGCCGATCTACACCTTTATGCTCGACAAGGACTTGCTTGAGAGATCACCATCCCTGTCACAACAACTCTGCCTGAATGTAAGAGAGAACAGCCTTCTATGTCGCCTGCGCCTTGACTGACGACGGACAATGACTAGGCCCATCAATACCTAAACAGCAACACTCACAATCAATTTATCATTTCAAACGGCAACAGGTTATAATTCTAAGTTATTAACTCAGGTTCTGACTTTCTACACACACTAAATCTTCAGTTTCTTCTTCCCGTTTCTTATTCAGTTAATCACATGCCATTATTTTAATTTGCTTATTCTTAGTTGATGGTATTATCATTCAGTTTCGTCATAATATTTTTTATTTAAAATTTTTCCGATTCCAGTTTTGAGACTGCCCTCCACCCCCATCCCACCCCCATGAGAAATAAAGTACCCCCCTCCCACGCCCTCCTCAACACGGCATGCAACATCGACACCTGCCAACAACAATTCATTAGGCAACATCAGGCAACACACTCCCAGCAACAACTTATCTTTTCGACGTTTTTCAGTTTTAACGCTATTTTTAGCAACCCTTCGAGGAAGCATCACAACCATTTGGGGAAGCACCTCTCAGAGTGACTCATGGCTCAAATACATCTCGCTGTAAGCTGTCAATAAAAACAACTGAAAAAAAAAAGAATCAGGAGCATCGCCAGTGTGGAAGCCGGCCCGCGCAGGACCTCTGGACCATCAGGAGGACGGATGTAACTGCCGACCTACAACTGATTCGCACATCTACCGGTGTCTTACGGATCCCAGCACATCCGCGGTGGTAGGACGTCCTCGGTTTCCACAAGTTTTTGGACACCCCCGGATGACCACCCGGTGGTAATAAACTAAATTTAAAGTTATACTTTCTGCTTCCGAACTTTTCTAAAGGGGACACATCTGCGGAAATGGTCGTGCGGGCCCAGGATGTAATCCTATGGAATGTAGAGCTACGCTGATTCTTGGTAGATGACTCGCTGGATCTGCCAACCACACTGAAAAGTGGACTTCAATTTCCGCACTGCATGTCGTGTGTGTTTTAATTAACTTTTCGCCCACAGTCTGGTGGAACCTTGTTAGGTGAGTCGCAAGAGCTATGCGACGCATCCCGCACTGTGTGCCAGTTATGTAACTGCTTAACATTATCAAGCCCTCTCTTCTAATGGGCAAACTTCAACTTTACTACCTCCGTCACCTGACGGATAACTTTCTCACTTCCGTATAAATTGTATACTAGTTACCAAGACTATCTAATAGATATTTCTACACTGCTTTGTTTCACTGTCCTGAGTCTGTACCGAGTCTACCCTGTCCGGAGGAGCCAGCTTGCGGAGACCTACCTGCAGAAATCAGCTGCGGAGATCTGCCTGCAGAAACCCTTCCAGCGTCAGAGAACATATCAGCTCACACTACGAATATGCTAGCGCCTCAATTTCAGTAACATAGTAGCATGTTCCGTACCGATGACAATTAGGTACTCATGTAGCTATACTATTGTGCATTTAATTATCATTTCCGTATTTGGTACTGATGACTAATAGGTACCTTTCCGCAAGGACCGCAATTTATAATTTATAATTACTGTGCATATTATCCTTGTTTACTGTAGGTGCTTTCAACTAGCCGCATCATTTAGATTCATCAACCTGTGATATTTAGCTACCTCATTTAATTATATTCTAATTATTACATTCTGCTGATTACATTGATTAGTTGTATATGGCAGGTAGCCATCCAGTTAATATGTTTTGTTTAATTGTAGAAAACTTTGGACCGCGGTAGTTAGGAAATACTATACAGCAACATTTATATCTGCATCACTTTATTCCCGCTGTCATCAATTTTTCACTGGGATCGCTGACTGTGCTCTAATTGTTTGAGCCTGGCATGTTACCAACTAACCTTACTATTCAGCTTGATAGGATATGTTAAAGTGGTTAGGGACAATTTCTTCGTTTAGAGACATATGGTGTACGCCTCTTTTCCGGTTGTTGCGGTAATGTAGCCCCGCACTCCGGCAAGGTTGTGTAAAATTGGCCAATTACCTATAAGGCCTCATATATACACCTGTGCAAAAGTTAAGCACCACCCTATTTTTATGCACATGCGAGGGTCTATTCATGTGCTATGAAGAAAGCAATAGCATAAACATTTATGTACCCATCCATCTTAGTGCAAGAGGTAATAATGCAACTAGAGGAATGCTGATTATGATGGTGGGGAAACACTGTATGTTTTTGTTGGAACTTGAAAACGAGGCCTGAATATGGTTACGTTGACACAACTGACAACTATTGCCCTACAGTTGACACACGTGGCTAGATTGTCATTAATGGTGTCTGAAAACGAAGTTTAACATCTGTGCACGAGTTTGAGACTGTCATTATTAATACCGGGTATATCCACCTTGTGCCTGGATGACGGCCTGGACACGACGTCTCATGCTGGTCACCAACCGACTGATACGCCATTGTGGTATTCGTTGCCATTCAAGATGGAGTGCGTCTGTTAATTCCTGTAGGTTCTGCACAGGAGGATCCCTCCTTCTCACCATGTTTCCCAGAATGTCCCAGATATGCTCAATAGGGTTCATGTCAGGGCTCCTTGCTGGCCATGGTAGGGTCTCGATGGCATTCTGGCGGAGATATTCATGCACAGCTCTAGCACGATGTGGTCGGGCGTTGTCATCCATGAATATAGGGTGGGTTCCAGGTGCATGATTTACAAAATGAGGGACCACAACTCTATCCAGTATGGAATCTTGATATCTTTGTCCATTTAGTGTTCCAGGTACAGTCAACAGATCCAGCTTACAATCAAATGAGACGCGCCCCCATATCATAACGGAACCGCCACCAAATGGAACTTCTTCCATGATGTTACGTTGGTCGTACACCGTGCGTCTGGACCTCCATACACGAGTTCGACCATCTGTGGCATGAAGCAGGAACAGACTTTCATCGGACCAGTGTACCCGTCTCCAGGATCTCATGTTCCAGTGTCTTCTTTCATTGCACCACCTCAGACGCTCCTCTTTGTGGTGGGCAGTGAGGAGAGGACGTCTGACAGGTCTCCTAGCTTTCATGCCAGCAGCATACAGTCTCCTTTTGACGGTAGACATTGACACTCTATTGCGCGTTTCCCATTGCTGGCTGAGCACTCTGCTGTTGGTGAATGGATATGTCCTAACAAGGCGTACTAGGGCTCGATCATCACGGGCAGTAGTCTTCTTTGGTCTTCCAGATCCAGGCCTGTCCTTCACCTCGTTAGTTTGCCCATGTTTTGCAATCAAACGACTGATTACAGTATGGTTAATGTTCAGCTGTCTGCCAATCTCTCTGCATGACATACCAGTGGTATGCATGCCTATGATTTGCCATTTCACACGATCACTTAACCTTCGTCTTGCCATAGCGGTTCACAATCAAGAGCTAATTCTCTCTGTACAAATAAACCACGGTCATGAATACAAAATTCCTAATCTTGTCGCCTAAATCTGTATGTAATGTTCTACACCTCAAACTGGACTTTTACATAACTGAACACGTGTGCTGTTTCCCGCCACGCACGGACATCAAGCGGCGTGAAGTCATGCATGCATGTGCATTTCGTACTTGGAATTATGTCAGCTAACGCGGGGACAAAAAGTATGGCAGCCTAGGTGTACCATCATGTTTCTACGTTCTATTGTTTTTGCTGGTGCTTAACTTTTGCACAGGTGTATATATTAAGTTATTGTCTCTTTCCACCATCCACCAGCCGTATGGCTTTCTAATTGTCTGTATTCCCGCATCAGCACGTTCATCGGATCCATCCCTGGGAAACTGTTGGCGGTTTCTGAGCGGTAATGGTTAACGTGCTGATTTACATACATCTCCCCCATATCCTCGGATACTTGTTAGCTAGATAACCCTGCCAATGAAGGAAGCACTGCGAAAAGATATAGTTATAAATGTGAGTTAGTTTATTTACCGGCCCACAGTGCATATCTGGGCATATTGGAATTTAATCCTAGCGACAGGTCAACTGTTAGCATAGGAATAGGTGACGGACGAGGCGCGCATCTCCATCCAACTCGTTGCAACGTCTGGGTGGAATCTTTGAATCCGCCACGACCTCACAATGGATATACACCTCTCCATCCCCACCATAGCGACAGGTTAGTAATCAAACATGCTTGTATGAAATGTAGCCATTGTCCAGGTGATGTTTTATGTGGTTGCGGGGCAAGGTAGCCAGATTTTCATCAAATTCGGATGCCCTGTGTCGTAACATGTACGCATGCTGTCCTTTCCTCTTGCAATAATAATATTTTCTTTGTGTGTGTTAGGGATATATTAGCTTATATTAAGCTAGTTAGTGACTTCGTTGCGAATGCTTCTCTTGCGGGGATATCTCTGCAGATTCAAGAACATGTGTGGTACCTCCAGCGACACCATGTGGAAAGAACACCAGTTAGCTCTATATTGTATATTATTGTGTGCTAATTTACTGTCAAACGATCATCTTGTTTGTATAGTATATAGTAATATTTCTACTGTTTTAATTACACATTGTTCCATTCTCTAAATTAGTATGGACCGACATACCTGTGACACAAACAGTGACACTGTGTGGTTCAATCTTGGCGGCAATGGTCGCACGGCCCCACTTGAACATCAGTGTTGCACTGACTCTAGAGGCCAGTCTTTGTATTTATCGGAGAGACGTCATATGGGATCTGCAACCCCGAGAACCGCAGCTAACCAGCCATCCTGTTCATCGTGCACTTGCGGAGCGATGGGTGGCAATCTAATGGCGGACCAGTACGTACCCCCGCGAGCTACATAATCAACGATCTTTCCGTAAAACTTCATTAGAATATACTCCAGTTATCTAGAAAGATGGTACATCGTAAATGCAATGGTTTACAAAGCAAACCCCTGCTTCTCAGTACACACATACACGCACGTGCACGCGCACACACTCATGTACGCATGTACTTGCGCACTTACGCACGCACTTATGCACACACGCAGCATTCTAGAGATATACTGCGGGCAGATAGACGGCCGGACAGGTGGGCGGGCAGATGGGCGGGCGGGAAGACGGGTGGGCAGATGGGCGGGCGGGCGGATGGATGGGTGGACGGATGGGCGGACGGATGGACGGATGGATGGACGGACGGATGGACGGACAGACAGACGTGTACATAGACGTCGATATATAACGGTTCTGTGTGCGTGCGTGCGTGCGTGCGTGGGTGCGTGGGTGCGTGCGTGCGTGCGTGCGTGCGTGCGTGCGTGCGTGCGTGCGTGCGTGCGTGCGTGCGTGCGTGCGTGCGTGCGTGCGTGCGTGCGTGCGTGCGTGCGTGCGCGCGTGCGTGAGTGCGTGCAGCAATACATTAAATGATAGGGAGGTTGGAGATCTGTGCTTGTGTCAAAATATACACAGACTGACAAAGTGTGGTGTTATATGAAGTGTGGGAGTGCGGGGGAGATGACCCGAGGGAGTAGCGGTCATAACCACCTTTATTCTCATTATTAATTGATCACTAAGCGCCATGTCAGAGCTAATGTTCCGGAAGAGGAACTTCTTCTTCTTTTCGTTCGCTGATCATACCGCCAGTCCTGTAAGTGACTATCGACATGATCATATGCGGATCAGAGGAACTATAAGTGAGGTTCTTGAAAACATCTCAACATCTCTTTAAATGCCATTACTATTAATAGGTGTTCTCAGCAGGCTCTCCTGCTAGACATTGTTAGACTATTGTCGGTCAGGATGTGACATTGTATGGCAGAGCGTAAAACGCGTGACTATTTGATGCTCTGTAACTTATTAATAAGAAGCTTTCAACGCCAGGGAACCGCCAATTACAGTGGGCGATTACAGTAGGCGGAACAGCAGGGGGTGGGGTGGTGATGGTGGTGGTGTTGGTGGTGGTGGGTGGGATTGGCGTGGCGTGGGGTGGCGTGGGGGTGGGGCGGGGGACAGCAGGGGTCGGGGGGGGGGGGGGGGGGGGGGGGGGGGCGGGGAGTTGTCAACTGAATATTAGAGAAAAGTATTGTTATTATGAAACGTCATGATTATTGTATTATTTAATTCACTTTCTATGGGTAACTGATGTATATTACCTTAGCCAGCAGCTATTGTTGCTTATAACAGCAACAACTTTTCGCAGCATAAACGTTGCCTACACCATATATCTTCTCTGAGCAGAGTTGTATAATCTTCGGTTTGCGTGAATCATCATATGTCTAGAGAGAAAATAAAGCATTCATCCAAAAAGCTGTTATATCCGATGGCTATGGAAATAATATTTTCCCACAGGGGTCGTTAATCTATGAAATATTATTAACATCAGAGAATCCATCGCCGACTTCCCACGTTATGTCGCTATGTCGATTTTGAGTGGATTGGGACAAAATAGAGTTGTCCATTTCTACCTATGCCCTGCCCATTTTTAGCTATACCTCGCCCATTTCAAGCTATGTCCCGCCCATTTCTCGCTAAGCCCCGCCCTCTCCGCGTGTGTGTCAATCAATTTATATACTTTGAATCCTAAATCCTCACAATCCAAATTTATACAGATAACCTGTAGGATATTTTGAAACTAATTTGTTTGGACACTGTTGCTGCCTATGGCAGCATCAGTGTCCTGTAACATTAGTTTCAAAATATTCAACAACATGTTTATTAAATATTAAAGACATACATATCGTACATTTGACAGACTGTCCAATGTTCATGGCGGAGCTTGTTACGTCCTCTGATAGATTAAAGAAATAAGGATTCTGATATCAGACTTATGTCCTTAGAAAATCGATTTTTGCTTTGATAAATTGATCGATCTCTGAAATCCCTGCCTATCAATTTCCAGAAAACTATACATCTAAGCTGTTGAATATTTTGAAACTAATTTGACAGGGCGTTGTGGCTGCCTATGGCAGTAACAGCACCCAGTCAAATTAGTTTCAAAATATTCAACAGCATATTTATTAAATAGTAAAGCGATACAATTCGTACAAAGACGCATAATCCGTCATCAATTAAGCGTTCGTAGGAATTAATCGATGTCATTCGTAACGTCATTGATTATGGCGTCATCCTACACGTCACATAATTGAATATGACGTCATGTGATGGATGGATAAACTAGAAATGTCCATTCACCCGAAACCTGGCAGATATCTTTCGCTATTAGTGTTTGGTGGCTCCCCAAGGTGCGAGTTAACCAATCTTGTTTCATCTTAATCTTATAACAGTTAAACCTGCAAAATGGCACCTGCAGTGCTCTTGAGTGATGTACATTTGCAGGCCAAGAGAAGACAATTTTTGAAAATTTATCACTGGACTAACTGGCAGTGGTACAAATTTCAAAAATAATCTTCTCTCGGCCTGCACATGTACACTGTCAAAGCAAAAAGTTTGATTTACTTGAATATTAACCATTTAATGATCGAGCTGAACAAAACGTGTGGCAACAGAAAGTTATTTTTCTGTGGCAAATTTCACACAATGTCTTCTTTAAATGGACATCTCCTGAGTGAGAATTGCAATTTTCTTTGAGATATCTAGAGCTTTAAAAGGTTAATTGATATAGGTAGCATTTTGAGCGCTTTGAAACGCTGTTAACACAAAAGGGCCTAGTGCTACGAATCATATTTCTCCGGCTAGTCCCAATAACCAATGGATGACTAAGTAATCAAATAGTTGCTAGCATAGAGGTAGATCTGTAGAGTTCTCATGGTCCTCTCAAATTTAGAATTTCAGAGTTCAGTATATTATCGCTCTGTCTCTAAAATAAGATGTTTTGATACCAATTTATTATGTAGTCGAATAATGTGTCAGATTAATACAGCCAGTACAATTTTATTTCTGATAAAAAATATATATATAAATTTGCGCCTGTTCAATTTTTCTTCCAATTACTAAAAGAGAATTTGGTCCTGTTTGGAGGCTATATATGAAGCTGAGCATGTGCGTCATCCAGACAGTGATACCCGAACAAGCGCACTTGCTTTTTGGGACAGATCTCCCTCTATGATTGACAGTCATGACATCCATTCCACAGTTGCAGAAAGATTATTTTATCTGCTTCCATGATTCACCAATATACGCCGCAATAGAGTGATCCATCTGTCTATGCCCCGCCCATTTCTAGCGAGGCCCTGCCCATTTCTAGCAAGGCCCTGCCCATTTCTAGCTAGGCCCTGTCGATTTCTAGCTATGCCACAACCATTTACAGCTATGCCCGTTCATTTTTAGCTATTCCCGCCCATTTCTAGCTATGCCACAATCATTTCTAGCTATACCCTGCCCATTTCGAACTATGCCCTGCTCATTTCTAGCTATGCCCTGCCGATTTCTGCGTGCTTATGAGCCAACATACAACTATGAGTCCTGCCTGTCGGTCGGTCAATCAGTCAATCAGTCGGTCGGTCGGTCGGTCGGTCGGTCGGTCGGTCGGTCGGTCGGTCGGTCGGTCGGTCGGTCGGTCGGTCGGTCGGTAGGTCAGTCGGTCATTCGGTCGGTCTGTTTATCTGTCAGTCTGCCTGTCTGTCTGCCTGCACGCCTGTCTGCCTGCCTGTCCATCTACAGCCTAGAATTCTCTAGCAGGCATGCAATCAGGCAGACAGGTAGACAGGTAGACAGGCAAGCAGGAAAGCAGACAGACATGCATGCAGTACGGACTTCAATATTCACATCGGCCTCCATATATATATCTGTGAATAATACGATATCGCGAACAAAAATGTTATTTTGCCGAGGGGATCTGATAGGAAAAGGTTTATTTCTTTAATCTTTGATAGAAATTGTGTCCCTTCTATGAAAATCAACATTGTGTGGGAGGTTGAGAATGGTTTCTTTGATGCTAATAATATTTCATTGGTTAACGCTCTCTGGGGGATTTTATTTCCATAAATATCGCATATTTACGAATCTGTGCACGAATGGCATATTTTACTTGTGGGCATATGACGGTTGGCACAAACATGAAATCACCTATGTATTCTCAGAGAAGGTATAGCCTAGTCGTTGAGGGGTGAGAACCATGACAAAATTCCCACCTAAGTTTTTGTGGTGTCATTCGAAGCAGACATTCATCCTGAATCGCATACTAAAAATCCCCATTGATCCCATTTGGGCAAAAGATTTTACACAGGTTTTAATTTGAGGACCATTTTTACATCATGTGTGAAATCTGATAAGGTGCCATGGTAGCGGAAAACAGCGTCCTTTCCTATTTTCCAACAAGACACCACATTCAACAATCTGAAATAATACAAATGTGAAAAAATAAAATATATTCCTTGTCACTCAGCAGCTGAAATGCACAGGTGACAGCGAAAAAGGAAACAAGTTTATCACTGAGGATAGTATAGAGATGCTCATTAACACACGCTTTGAGGTCGGGATGTGCCCTGCGATGACATGAGATTATAAGTCCAAACCATCATTTTCTTCATTAATAGTTACCAGATGGTCGATACTGCTGCAAATTTGACCTCGGCACCCTGCACATGCGGTCACACATTTTTATCCGGTTTTTTTGTTGCATAAGCATTGCTTGGTGCCACACGGATTCTTTGTTGGTACTTTGCATCTTCAACACATGAAACTGAGTACCTTCGATGGAGTAGCTTCACGATCTGACATTATCGGGCATAAAGACCCATTGTTCTCTTTCCATCCCCAATCATTGTGGTCCAGTTCATCGTTACTAAGAGTTAGCCATCTGACAACCCAGAGGTGAGCGCAGAGGCTGTGGAAGTAAGCTGCACACTCACTTGGTGGCAGTCGTTGTGGCTCTATCTTACTTCAATTCACAACCATCTGCATATATCGGGCATATCTCAGAGAAGTAAGCATGTCCTTATCAGTGCCACAATACAGGCAACAGCATAGGCTAATTCCTGCACTGTCAACTTACCCCTGTGATATGTCACAACTCCCGACTATATCAGACACATCCTGTACCTCTTTGGACTTAGACATTACCTTCATAAGATTCGTCTTACCATGGCCAAACGTAGCAGACGTTGTATCGCACCCACTCCACGCATGAATTATAAGAATACGCTTTCATATCTTTGCTGGGCCGACATCAGCAGCTTCCTTGAGAAGGTACAATTGCCGACGTATTGAGCGTTTCACTTCCTTCTTCAAGAAAATGTCTGCCAATCTATCGTCCCAGTGATACAGCAACATTGTGAAGATTTCAGTGTCCTCAGCAACAACTATGACCGGCTGACCATCTCTAGAATAGTCAAGTGTCGTTGATACTATCAGTGTATCTGCATTTCCCGTACTTATCTTCGTGGCATGGACCAGCGATTGAAGATGAGTTAACAAAAGGCCAATTAACTGGGTCTTGTTTCGTTTATTCGCTGCGACGTTTACCAATATATCAGCATAGATCTTGTCTATTTGTCGTCGACCTTGTTCATGGTCCTTGGTTGAATGAACATCCTCATATCCATTAAAAAAACCCAATGCAACTCATTCTGTGCTTGTGTTCAAGATATGAGCTGTACTGTTCAGGCACCTGAGCATATGTTGTATCTGTTGGCCATTTATGCAATGAAGAAGCCAGCCCCCATCTATCACAGGCATGCTATGCTTTGTTAATTGGGACTTAGTTTCGTCGATTGTTGTCAGATCAATCTGTATTTTTCTTGCCAGTTCTGATTTACCCACCTTCCTCATGAATAACTGCAGTCATTTCGTGTCTAAAGTAAGGAAGCATATTTTCATCTTCTCTTTGCAATAGTGCAGTACCTCGCATGAACAAAACCGATGGATCAATTCACACAGTTTGTTTATCAATCTTGATTCTCGCTTTACGCTCATCTAATGTGCGTACCATCTGAGACCTCTTCATGGGTGCCTCATTTACAAATTTACCATCCATGCTCTCTTGTAACACTTTACCAACTTTCTCGGTCTCTTCATAGTTGATGGCATTCTCTTCCCGTGCATTCAGACCACTGACCACTGAGATCGCAGTTGCGGGATATTTGCATCAAAGGGATCATGCACTTGAAACCACTCCATAAGTTTCTCTTAGCATAGTGGATATGGTCAGTTGCTGCAAAGAGGTTGAAAAACTTGCTCACAGCAACACGATGATTTTGCCACATCCCGTGCCTCTCAAAGCTGATAAAGTCCTTTATGTCTTATGTATCCATAATTTGGCAATCTTGGATTGAGCACTCAATGATGTCTTTACATTTTCCATTTCTTCATCCAGCGTGATGAGTGCTTTGTAATCAGCAAGCCTGTCTGGATTAATGCTATGATCAAGAACCCCATTCAGTAGCTTCTCAAGTTCTTTGGCTTTTTCTGCTATTATATCAGTTGGCCTATCCATATTCATGCGTTCATCAGTACAGCTGGAGCTTGGCTCAACAAAGAAAGACTCATTTGATTCAAAATCTGTATCTTTCTTTCCACATTCCATTTCACTGTCGCTGGAATTCTGAGGGGGTAGAGAAGCTAGCAGGTTTGTAGTTAGTGCTGCCTCTATTAGGTAGAGACCACGCAGAGCTCGAGCAATAGCTTTGCCACTCATCATATTGGTCACTGCATTCTGACCATACACTTCGCCTAATGCCTCTTCTATTCCAAATTATTTCAACATATGAAAGATACTACTACATGTGCTCATAAGCAGATGGAACCCTCCGAGACGCAAGACTATTTTGTCCAGACCTTTGGCAACCCTTATCTCCATTGCCTTCAGCCAAAGTGGTTGATCGCATGTTACACAGGTTGTTGGCAAGGTTGAGGCGGCTTTTCTGTTCTTGGATGTACAACAACGTGGAGTGGATGCATGTCTCATCATTTGGATTGAGGTCGATCATTGGCAGTATTAGTACCTCTGACCTGTCCACAGCTTCTCCGTCATGTGTTCTGAAGATATGTTGCATGTTTGGCGTCAGGTCATTTGATCTGCTTAGGACCCATGCAGATTGCCACAACACATTTGAATAGTACACTGCTGGTGGAAAGATGTGTGGAAACTGCAAGGTGAGGATCGGCTCAAATATAACATTTGAAATGGCGGGGTGGGAGGGGGGCGGGCGTAGAGAGACGGACCAATATATATAAACCCATGTATACAGATATTCTATCAGGAGCCATGCAGGTTTCCACAACACATTTGAATAGTACACGAGTATTTTATTTTGTTTCAAGAAGAAGAATGAAGTCAAGTCATTATTATACACACTCTGTGTAATTATGATTTCGCAAAAATGACGTTTGATTTACATGAGAAAGAGTTTTCTAAATTTACCCTGGAACAAATATTAGTAAAATTATAAACAACCAGATATTCAAATCAAATTCAAATTAAATCTATCATGAGACACCTTAATAATGTATTATTAAGAGCAATGTGACAAATGAGATGTTAGATATGATTTTAAAGAAGATCGTGAACATAGATTTAAGATATCTATGAAAGTGGTTTGAGAACAAAATAAAAACATGCTCAAATTCAAACCCTCGCAAAATATTCCGCCCAAAAGAGATCGATGGGGATTTTTAGTATGTGATTCTGGGTGACCTTATAAAGCGAATGACACAAAAAAAGACTTGGGTGGGAATTTTGTCTAGGTTAACCCACCAAAACTGGCTCCTACGACTAGACTAGTAGGCTATTTGGTGTAGGCTATGAGTTGGTAATAAATCTGCGAAAAAATGTTGCTTTCATAAACAGCAACAGCTTCTAGCATAGCCTAATTATACGGTACTCAAGAGTCAAGACATACATCAGTTAACGGGGCATTGACTAATTCGAGAACATAGATTTACCCTTTAACTATTCAGATCAGATGTTGAATATTTTGAAATTAATTTCACATATGCTATAGACAGTAACAATTCCCAGTTAAGTTAATTTCAAATTATTCAACAGACTCTTTATTAAATGTTAATGTGGGATTTTGAATTTGACGTGTCATGTTTAAAGGTTACTATTTCTCCAATATTCAATGGATGAATCCAATCTGTCACTCAATTATTGACTTCATTATCTATTACGTCACATATATGTTGACGTCACAATCATAAATGACATGAAGCTGGAATAGTCCGTCAAGTGTACCAATTGTATGTCTTTGATGGATTTACTATTTTATAAATATTCTGTTGAATATTTTGAAAATAATTTGGCAGGGCGCCGTTGAAGCCCTAGACAGCAACAGTGCTTAGTCAAATTAGTTTCAAATTATTCAACAGCTTACCTGTATAGTAACTTTGATATTTGGATTCGGATAATTCAGTGTTCAACGTATATAAATCGATCCCGACACCGTCAGGCCGTGGGCGGAACCTAGTTAAAGATGGGTGAGGTATGGCTAGAATTTAATCATTCCATTGACAAACACCCTCACGCGCGCACGCACGCACGCACGCACGCACGCACGCACGCACGCACGCACGCACGCACGTACGCACGCACGCACGCACGCACGCACGCACGCACGCACGCACGCACACACACCTAACCCCCACCCACAACCCCATATCCACTCCCACCCCACCCCCATCCACACCCGAACACCCACACCCACCACCACACCACCCCACCCACCCCGTCCCTAACCCACCCCACCCCAACCCGCAACCCCCATCCCGTATCCTCGCTGTTCTGGCCACTGTAACCGGTAGCTCCCAGGCGATGACACATTTTGTATTAGCCTAATTGTAAATATGAGTCAAATAGTCACATGTTTTAGCTATGGCTACAGTTTCATTTCCTGGCTGGTAATATTATAACAATGGTTTTCAGTGTCGTCTGGTGTAGAGGCTGATAATTAGTAACGGCGTTTAAACAAAGGATGAGCCGACTTTAAGAACGTTACTTTTAGTCCTCTTCCGGAGTATTAACTCTGGCGTGTCGGTTAGTCATCAATTAATAATGAGAATAAAGGTGTTTGCGACCACCACCCCCCCCCCCCCCCCCCGGGCCATCACCCCCGCACGCCCACAAATTAGATAACACAACAGTTACTCGTCAGTCTGTGTATATTCATCGTACTAACATACGCTCACTCGCATAGCTACACCGTACGAGGCCTTATATGCAGACCTTTGATATTACGCCGCCAATCAGATTTCTGCCTACTTCAATCTAACTAGCAATCTAAAAATACAGGCGTGGCTTCGTGACAATGTCGATGGAGAGCTCGCGAGACACGAATGTCAATCTAAGTGATTGACAGTATATTAGTAGAACGATAACAACCGGGCAATTTCATTGCGTTTACGTTGACTGGCCTCGGTTTTTTTGTTAACTTAGCTTGGATATCATAGGACGCAAGCACGGTACTCGATACGGGAACGGACTGGGAGGGTGAGGATCGTGCAATAGGAAGATGGTGTATATTCTACTGCAAACACAAGTCCCCAGCCTCCATGCCAGTTAATGTATTATCACGTGCATTCCTGTATATGAATAAACACACGCGCATGATCACGTACACATGCATGCGCACACGTAGTTCCGATAAAACGATAAAGAAACCGACACACTTCTGGCGTTTCACGCTTACAGAATTGGTGGCAGAATAATAATTTTATTGTGAGGTCTTATGGCACAGATGTACTGGTAGGCTAATCAATGTAGTGGATATTTCAATTGAGCTTTAAAAAGAAGCGGATAGTTTTCAACGAAGCGAATTGGTTTTCATGCACGAACTGGATGCTATTACACATCTGCATACCACCGCTAAGGCAATCTTTACCGTTCTGGCATTTAGCGCAAGACACGCATTAATTGACCTTTCCGGTTTTAGCTGACCCCGCCCATCACTAGCTAAGCTCCACGCACACTTCGCCGGGGTGGGATTGATCGATCCTTCAATACCTTAACTATCAATTTCCTGAAAACTCTGCAGTTAATTTGTTGAATATTTTGTAACTAATTTGACTGGGTGCTGTTGCAGCCTATGGCAGCAACGGCGCCCAGTCAATTTAGTTTCAAAATATTCAACATGATATTTGTTAAATAGTAAAGACATACAATTCGTACAACAACGCATAGTCCGTCTTGAACTACGCATTCGTGACGTACTTATCTACGCCATTCATGACGCCTTAATGACGTCATTGATTTGGATGTCATTATCATTATATACGTCACGTAGTCGATTATTACGTCATATGATGGATGGATACAGTGGAAAGCTCCATTATTACATTGATGTCATCTTGTAGTGATGTCATTGATGTAACTGCAATTACTGCACAAGATATATGTAACGCGATAGTTTTTTTAGTTTTTATACGTCAGTGATCGCGTTGCATTCATTGACCTGGCTATACCTACGCGAAAACACACCACCACTAAGTATCGAATTGTCAACGCATACTACCCAACTGCCGAAAAAGCCAAAGAGAATCCAACAATATTAGATTCCTTCTATGCAGAACTGAGCTCCGCCATTACAATCTCAGCTAGATGGCAACAGTTCGTGTGTGGAGATTTCAACTCCAAGCTGGGTAAACTCGGAATTGCGGACAAAAGTTCAGGACTTGGCTTATGCATGGGATCCTATGGAGAGGGCACACACAACAGCAATGGAGATGCACTGGTGTCATTCCTTGGCTCCAATGGCCTATTTGTCACAAATACGGCTTTCAAACACCCATGCCGTCACCGGACAACATGGACTGGACACATTACTGATCGCAAAGCCCCAAAAGGTTTTAAGGCTACAACAGCTGTCTTCAACCAAATAGACATCATACTATGCAAGACGGAAACAAACCCCTTACTCCGGAATGCTCGTTCGTATGGAGGTACAGACCTCAATTCTTACCATAAGCTAGTCATTACACGCCTTCAGATGAACGATCTCTACCATACAAAAAAGCACTCGGGGAGCAGATAGCTAACATCGATGTCAGCTCCGATCCAAATGAAGCCCTAATCAAAATACTCAAATCTATGGAATCATCCGCTACCAGCACCATAGGTGTTCTTAAAAGTAATCAAACTAAGTATACTGACGACCCTCTAGTAGTAAAACTGTCAGCAGAGCAGAAAGCGTTATGGCTGCGCATCTATCACAGTGGCCAAAGTGAAGACCGCACCAAACTACGCCGGGAGCGCAATATTATTCTGCACCACATTAGCGAACACTTAAAATATCTTGCTATTCAACATGCAGACTCCCTAGCAGATGAAATCACTGCCACGGATGACTGTCACAAAATGTTTCGGGCAGCCCGAGCCCTGAGAGTCACTGTACACAACTCTGAATGACACTTTATCGGGACTGACCAGGGAAAAGTCGAGGCGATCCGAGAAAGGTTCAAGGAACAGTTCACTGACAACGATGATAAGCCCTTGCACCCGTTCTGAGGAGACTCCAGGTCATTACTAACACCAATTAAAACAGCAGAAGTTGAGAAGGCACTTAAAGCCGTGAAAAATGGAAGTTCATCTGGACCTGATGGCATGAGCAATGAACTATTCAAATATACAAGTGGCATTATCTCAAAACCGATCACACACTTAATCAATTCAGCGTTTATGCACCATCGACGCTGTATGCCAAGGCACCCGTTTCGCACTACCCAAACCCAAGAAGCCACCTGGGTCCCAGCCAATCTGCGACCCATTGTGCTCCTCAACAGCATACGGAAAATCCTATCCAATGTTACTCTATGCCGCATCCGATACAAGATCGACTACTTCTCCGCATCGTGTCAAAGTGGCTTCAAACGTGGACGCAGCTGCGCAGACATTGTATGGGCTCAACGCATGCTTGTGTCGGTAGCCATGTCCAAACACTGGGACTTCCACACAATGGGCATTGACATGTTACGAGCCTTCGACACAACTAAACGCCCAAAGATCCTAGATGTACTACGCCAGGCCAGTTGCAATGAAGATGAGCTACGACAAGTGAGATTACTGCTTGCAAACTTCAAGCGGAGAGTACGAGTCAAGTCAGTGAAGTCCGTAGAGTTTGAGACATCAATCGACTCCCCACAGGGAGATGGTCTATCTCCGGCGCTTTTCACCTGGTACCTTGCTGCCGCATTGAAATATGTGCAGGAAAGTTCCACAAGCCCATACTCCACACGTGCAGCTAGAGATGGAATATGCCGACGATGTGGTTTTAATAGACGAGGGAAAAACCCTTTACGAACTTCTCCCAATAGCTGCAAGCAAACTAAAAATTTAGAATCTCTTTATGAATGAATCAAAAACAGAGTTCACCCACATATACCTATCGACAAAGCATGAAACTATAGAAAATGATGACCCACTTCGTCGCGGCGAACCATGGAGGAAAGGTAAAATCCTGGGCTCACTGCTTTGCAGTACTGCTGACATTTCTGCACGCCACGTCATGGGGAACATAGCTTTCCAGTCCTTCTGGAAGCTATGTATTCGTAGATCAAAGATGCCCTTGATAAAGAGGCTACGTTTATAGAATGCAACCTACGTATCCTTGATGCTGTATAACTGTAACAGCTGGGCAGTTCCAAAGGCAGCTCTAGACAAACTCGATGCCTGCCACCGCAAACACCTACGCACCATCACTGGACACTGATGCCAGACAGCATAATTTCCAACGATGCACTATACAAGATGTGTAATACGTCGCCGCTGTCTGTAAAATTAGCCCAGCAAAGATGGTCCATGTTTGGCCATGTACTAAGGATGCCAGAAGAGACACCAGCACAGAGAGCCTTGGAATTCGCGGTACTCAGAGCCAGCAAATACAAAGCCAGCAGAGGACGTCATTGCATAAATGTGCTAAGCATGCTACGAGGTGACCTCAAGAAAGCAGGACTCGGTACACTCAAGTCAAGAATGGACCTGAGGAAGCTAATGATTTCGGCTGAGGACAAGACACAGTGGGCAAAAGCGAAGAAGGACTGATTGCAACTGTAGGATGTTTCTACTACTACAGCCGCAGAATACAGTAATCATACTTACATAGATTTAAGACAGCGAGTAAGAGTTAATAACATCAACTAGGAATGCTACCAGTCTGCCATCAGAATGGCATCTGTTAAAGAAAAATTATGAACATGTTAACAAAATTATCTGTTCCTAATAGCCACCATCGGAAAACACACTGATACTTAACTTGTCCCTGTGGAGTGTCGGAATAGACGCACTTCTGTGCTGATGAATGACTTATAGCTCTGAATCTCTGATGGGTTGGTAATGGACAATAGAGGCCCCCCACCCCTCCTGGTTTAGGGAAACACCTCTAACTGACGCATTGCTTACTAATGAAAACTCCCAGTTAGGATATGCTCTTAATGACGAATCAGGCATTGGGTGCGACGCTGCGATAGATCCGTATAATGCTATGAGACTGGGACTGTCGATTGTGACAATGAAATCGAGTCTGATGACCAGCCATAGATATAAAGAGATGACGGGGGAGCGAGTGTTAGGATGATGACTCGGCATATTGATTATCGTTACTCGAGTTCATAGATGATATTATTCCTGATAAATAGATGCCAATACATGGGAAATATTATGTTATGTACGTTGAATCAGGGTTGGCAGCATGTTTCCAGCGTGTGAGATACAGGATGGGAAATCCTGGTAAACACCATCCCAAAAATACTCCAAGAACTGGGAAATACTGGGAAATACTCCAATTACTGAATATTATTCATTGGAAATGGTATATGTTACACTAAAATCACCTCCATATATTAAGCATCGCGGCTAATACAGAAAAACATTTATCATACAGGTTGAGATGTGGGCATAGCATACCATATCTATAGCACATTTAGCTCTACATAGCAAATACAAAACATATTTTAATGAGCAAATTGTTTAGTTGAATATTTTGAAATTAATATCATTAACGACTGTAACAACAACTGCCAATAAAATGGTTTCCAAATATTCAGCAACCTCCATGCCTTGAATGGGTGTATAATACATACGCTCTACTAGAAATGTATTAACATGAGACATCAAATACAGATCGATAATAGGCCCTACTACCTTGACCATGTTGAGAATGAATCCCAGCAGAACATTGATAAATGTACATATAATCTGTTCATATATGGCTGTGATATTTCTTTTGCGAAATCGAAGGACTGGAAGGTTTATAATGGAGGAATCCAGTTTTAACTATGCCCCGCCCATCTTTAGGTAAGCGCCACCAAAACTCCGCCAGTGTTGGGATCGAGTGATCCCTGACCTCACTGGCTCTCAATTTCCAGAAAGCTATACTGGTAAGCAGTTGAATATTTTGAACTTAGTCTCAAAATATTTAATAGCTTGTTTATGAAATAGAAAAGACACAACTCGTACAACAACGCCTAGCCCATCATTGATTAAGTGTCTGTGACTTAACTAGGTCCTTCATGACGTAATTGATTATACATTCGATTATATACACGTCACGTAGTTGATTATGACGTCACATGATTGATGCACAAATCGAAATTCACCATTTGGGGATCAACGAATCGAGATGATCAACACATTTCATTCTATTATAAATACTATTATTATGATGGAATAATTTCACTATGACATGCCACAATAGACTGATAGAGAACAATGACTTTCAAATGATTTTCAAAACATGATGCAGATTTAAGTTTTAAGCAGCAATTAAAATAATCATTCTGTTTCATCAGCATAAAACTCGGTCAGTCGGCATGACATTCCCGTCAGTGATTGTATCTTGTACGCTCGTGTGTCATCGCGTGAAAATTTCATATAGACCGTCAAAATAACACAAATTTGACAAGACCTAGCACTAACTGAAAACAGATATGAAACCACCTAGAATCTGTCCAGTAGCCTCTCATAGGTGATATATAAAAAGATCTAATAAAATCTTTTTGAGGAGAACATGTTGAATTCAAGATGGCTGCCAAGATGGTTTCCACTCGAGTATAATATGACATATCAAGAGAACGGTTCATTTTAGACCACATAAATGTATTACGAGTAGATAGAAATATGGCCCTAATCTACCGGAAATTGATGCCTTTTGCACTCCATGACCAGTCTATGACGTCACAACCCAACACCTGTTTGCACACTTTCTAAATTCACTGGAAATGCATAATTTTCATTATAAATCAAGTCAAAAACAGAAGACAAAGAGTCGGAGTTAATGTTTTCTTCCCCAGCTGGTCACCAGTTATTGGTGGAATACCCCAGGGAAGTGTTTTGGGGCAAATACTGTTCAGTACTGTTCATCTATTTTTATTAACGGCATGCTACAATTTACCCACAACTTAGTCAATAGGTTCTCCGACGATAAAGTTACTTTGAGAATTCGCTATAAAAGCCGACCACGACCACCTCCAAGCAGACCTCAACATCCTAAAAGAATGGGTAGATATCTGTCAAATACGATTTAATGGATACCACAACAGTCAGGAGATCACTCTAGAAGGCACCACCTGTGAAAAAGACCTGGGAGTTTGAGTTAATGGTAGTTAAACTTCAGCATATGGAGACAGCAGTCAACAAAGCCAACCAAATTATTGGTATGATATACGAAGATCCATTGTCTGTCTGGAGGTCAGTACGCTTGTGCTGCTGTACAAAAGCCTAGTGAGACCACATCTAGAATATGGGAATGCTCTATGGTCCACTTTGTACAATAAAGATATCGGCCTAATCGAAAATGTCCAGTGTCGAACCTACCGAGGCTTGCACGATGGCTTAGTTGAGACATACAAGTACGTTCACGGCATTAAGGCAAAACGTGAGAATCGGTTGCTATCCGAGGACGCACATCGCAAGAGAGGCCACAGCTAAAAACTACTAAAGCAACGCTTTAAAGGCAACACACAAGAGTCTTCAGTATTCATGTCACAAATTACTGGAATAGTCTACCTGAGTAGGTTGTCAAGACTCCTACGCTTAACACCTTTAAGGGAAGTTCTACAAAGACAAGATTTTCAAAACTGGCTTTCCCATCCAGATTGTCCGCACTTACCCATATGTACAATAGACAGGCAGACAGACAGGGAGACAGACAGACAGACAGACAGACAGACAGACAGGCAGGCAGGCATGCAGGCAGGCAGGCAGGCAGGCAGGCAGGCAGGCAGGCAGGCAGGCAGGCAGGCAGGCATGTAGGCAGGCAGGCAGATAGATAGATAGATAGATAGATAGATAGATAGATAGATAGATAGATAGATAGATAGATAGATAGATAGATAGATAGATAGATAGATAGATAGATAGATAGATAGATAGATAGATAGATAGATAGATAGATAGATAGATAGATAGATAGATAGATAGATAGATAGATAGATAGATAGATAGATAGATGTTTATAGGTGCTCAACGGCTTTTTTGCCTACATTCCGTATTGCCGACTCTGCCCTTACAGGTACCTATTTTACAGACAGGTGTACTGGAACAACGCGAAGTGACATTAGAGTCACTCGCTCGACTTCCTAACCACCGCGTCTCTAATAGGTGCAATAGGTACAAGATGAACCGACTGAAGACACGGACAAAGACAATGAAGATTTGCTACAATGCTGTCTAGGCTATTCACCATAATAGAACAATTAACTTTGTAACTAAGTCATCATTTGACATGTTTTGACAAATGACTCTGAATCCAAAACAAGCTGATGAACAATCAGGTCCATGACAATAGCACCCGCAGCACAAAGTTCTATAGCCCGACTTGCTATCTGAGTGTACTGATGGCATTGTTCCATTAGAAGCTTCCAGCCCAATTCAACCACATCCAAGGTATTCCACCTCCGTTGTTGGATCTGTAAGAATACTCGGAGGCTGTGGTACTTCATCGCCGCAGATGTTGATGGCAATAAGTTTGGGTAGATGACCTCTTTGCTGATGGTAGCGATCTCCAAGAATCGCTGATGCCTCGTCGGGTCCAGATGATCATTCAGAGTTCCTCTATGCAAAATGACTGTAGCCGCTATGGCATCATCCTTCGAGGATTTCACATTTCCGAATAGTTTGGCTTGGACATGGAATAGTCTGTTGTCATTGATTAGCTTCGGTCTGACAGCTTTACCTATTCCAAACACCTTGGATGGTGTATCGCACACGATGAAAGTGTGTAATAAAGGATATTCGTGTAGGTGTTCTTTTCTTGTACATGCCTGATTGAATTGACACTGATACACTTGAGAGTTGCTCGTTTCTTTGGGTCAAGGCAGAAATAGACATTACGCGTGTTTCCCCCAGCAAGATGTTTGTCAAATGATGATGCGGATAGTAATACGAAGTAAACATTGCAAATGAATGTAAAACTGGTTTGCAAACATCGAATTTCGGTGTTAACTGTTGAGTTGTGACGTCATAGAGTGGTCCTGGGGTTCAGAAGACATGGTTTTTCAGTAGATTGGCGGACATGTTTCTATCTACTCATGATACATTTATGTGATCTAAAATGAACCATACTCGAGATATGCGCCATATTATACCCGACTGACGACCATCTTGGCAGCAATCTTGAATTTAACATGTTCCACTCAAAAGATTTGATGCGTTGTTTAATAAATCATTTCTGAGATCTAAATACACAAAATAAAAGTGGTTTCATTCCTATTACAATGAGTGGTAGTTCAAGCCCTCGATTAACTGGACTAATATATTTTCATGCCAATACCGTTGTTTTAAACCATTTCCGCTCACTTTTTGCGAAAATCCTGTTTGCTATTTTTGTTTTAAAGTCATCAGATGTCATTGTAGATTTATGATGAGCATCTGCATATAACATATCAATTGAAAGCTTATGGTACTACCTGTCCAGATAACGTAATCGGATTGATAATAGATTTACTAGCAAGAAATGCATGTATTACAACTTCATTATGATATAGCGATTATCTAACGATCTCCATAATTATAAACTTACAATATCAGCGAGTATGTGTTATTGAGATAAAACTATTCCCCAAAGCAACGAATATCTAGGCAAAGAATATTTTTGATTTGACCAAATATTTCTAGTAATACAAATCATTGAAACTCCACTTTGCCTATTGTTTATGACGGTTAGTACAAGAGGAGCAAAGCATCCCACAAGAATAAATACCATCTTTGAGTGTCCTCACCGACCAAAGGAATATCTGTTGTGGGAGATCGAACCCATAATGGACCTTTCTATTTTTAGCTATGCCCCGCCCATCTCTAGCTAAGCTCCACCCATACCTCGTGTTCGGATCGATCGATTTCTGAACTCCCTGATTATACAGGTAAGGTGTGGAATATTTTGAAACTAATTTCCTAAGGCAGCAACAGCACCCAGTCAAATTAGTTTCAAAATATTCAACAGCATGTTTCTTAAATAGCAAAGAATTACAAAGACATACAATTCATACAACGCGTCGGAGTATTTGAAATTTGGTGACAGTCTATATGGAACCCTTTGTGACGTCATGATTGTGACGTCATCATGCATACGCTGAGCAGATTATGACGTCATACGAGGTCAGATGATGGATGGATACTCTGGAAAGGTGAATTCTTGATGCATAAACTAGTCTGAAACGTTGTTAATCAACATCACAAAGGAATCCATAAAGCAATTTAGGTACAGAAGTACTGATCAAAGTAGATCTATCGTGGTTATTGTTGGCCCGTTTAAGTAGATGACTTCTAGGACATTGACTTGAAATTACCTATAACTATATGTTGATATGACCGTTGATGGTAGGCTGGACGCTGGCTAAGCAAATACTTGAATTCTCCTGTCCATTACACCTTTGATAATCCAAAAACAGCACCTGCAGTGGTCTTGAGGAATGTCGATTTGTTGCACAACAGAAAGATATTTTTGTAGATTTCAGTGGAAATTTATAACAAAAAAATAGTCTTCTCTTAGCTTGCAAGAAAATATAATTTTATTTGAAAAATCTTTCCCATTAAATGCCAACTGAGTAGCTTTTTGGTGGCGCTGTTGACAAAAGAATGACTAAAACATGTAATGGATATGTCTGGCCGCTTTATCCATGCAATTGATAGTGAATACTGTTCTTATGACAATGTGTCCATGATTTTTTATAACTAGTGTTAAAACCCTTGATCACAAAAGAGTGCCATTCCAAAAGAATATCACTGTGAATATCTGATGCTACGGTGGACAATACTTGCATTACTCTACACAACTCGGAAAGGCACTTTATTCGGACAGACCATGGCAACGCGGGCGCAATTTGAAAATGGTTTAAGGAACAGTGCACCGGCCACGACATTGCACCCGTTCTCAGGTGAGCCCAGGCCATTAATAACACCAATTAAAACAGTAAAAGACGAGAAGGCAATAAAATGGACGTGTATGCACAAATGACATATTCTCAGCCTTTATGCACCACTTTCACATCGGCGATGTAGATCAAGCCACACTTATCGCGCTACTGAAGCCCAAGAATCCACCCACCCAGCTACCAGCCAATCCGCACTCCTTTGTGCTCCTCAACAGCATATGGAAAATCATATCCAATTGTATTCTATGCCGCATCCGAGACAAGATCGAGGACTTCAATGGATCATGTCAAAGTGCCTTTAAACGTAGACGCATCTGCGCAGACATTATATGGGCTCAACGTATGTTTGTGTCAGTAGTCATGTCGACACACTGGGATTTCCCAAACTGGGCATTGACATGTCACGAGCCTTCGACACAATTAAGTGCTAAAAGATCCTAGATGTATTACACCAGGCCAGTTGCAATGAAGATGAGCGGCAGGTAGTGATACTACTGTTTACATACACCAATGTGAAAGTACAGACAGTGAAGTCTGCAGAGTTTGAGACATCAAACAGCTCACCACACAAAGATGGATGCTTTTCATCTGTTACCTTGCTGCTGCATTGAAATCTGTGTGGGAAAATTCCACAAGACCACAAGACCACACACACACACACACACACACACACACACACACACACACACACACACACACACACACACACACACACACACACACACACACACACACACACACACACACACACACACACACCCTCCCCCATTGGCCATACTAGATATGAAATATGTCATTGACGAACTACTCCAAATAGCTGCAAGCAAACTAAACATTGAGAAACCCTTTATAAATGAATCGAAAACAGAGTTAAACCACAAAGACCTATCGACAAGGCATGAAACTAAGGAAAATTACAATCTACTTCATGGCGGCGAACCATGGAAGGAAAGTAAAATCCTCGGCTCACTACTCTGCGGTATTGCTGACTTTGCTGCATGCCGCATCAAGGGGAACATAGTTTGCCACTCCTTCTAGACGCTATTGATTCGCAGATCAACGATGCTCTTGACAAAACGACTGCGTTTATACTTTTATACTGTATGGCTGCAACTGCTGGGCTGCTCCGAAGACAGCTCTAGACGAACTTGATGCCTGCCACCGCAAACCCTTCCGCACCATCACTGGACACCGATGTCCAGACAGCATAATCTCCAATGATGTACCATACAAACTGTTTAATACATCGCCACTGTCCGCTACTGTCGCCCAGCAAAGATGGCCCATATTTGACTATGTGCTACGGATCGCAGAAGGCATCAGGATGGAGCACCTTGGAATTCACCCTACTGGGAGCCAGCAAATATAAAGCCAGGTGAAGACGTCATTACATAAATCTCTTAAGCGTGCTGCGAGGTGACCTTAAGAAAGCATATCCCGGTACATTCAATTCAAGAATGGATGAGTTGGGCTGTGGACATGGCTTAGAGGTAAAAATCGAAGAAGGGCAGATTGCAGCTGTACGATGTTTCTCCTGCTACAGCCGCTGAATACAATATCCATACATACATTACTCGCATTAATGATTTTAACAAGTTTCTCAATATCACCAAGAGAAAGGATTTGTTGACTGCGTACCTGGCTGACAAAGTGATACATATGTTACAACCGTCACTAGCAGTTTGTCTTTTATCAACTCACACAGAGGATGCGGGTTATTATATAGAAGCGTTCAGGAAGAGGCAGTTATGCTCCTCATAGACCAGATGTTGTAGAAGTCCATAAGACTGTAAAGCAAATTCAACTCTATGGCACAGATACACGCAAAAATAACATTATAATGATCTTTCATATCTATGTTGGCATTATATCCTAGAATTAAGAGCAATCCATAGCTTAGGGAAATTGCCAGCAGGAGGATCTATTGACGAGAGTGTGCAAAGTGTCCGCTTAAAGTGCAATGCTAGTTAACGTGTGCTGAGCACCCATCCCACATACCAAGAATCAAAAACATTATGTCTAAAGCACACATAGTCGCATTTGTAATACGTACATGTAATATCATTGAAGATTTAGCTGAATGGAGATTGACTGGATGTTTTATTGACTTTGAGAACACTTTCGACAGCGCAGACAAAGAGACATATCATAGCTTGCACCGGAATCCCACACAGGTTCATAAAACTGGTCCAGGCCATGTAGAAGAAGTGTTGGTGTGCACTGTAGATAGAAATGGATGTTTGTGCGGCTTTAGTGTACATACAGGTGTGAAATATGTGTGCATGATATCATGATTCCTGTTCTTTCTTGTGTTCGACTTGGTCATAAATTGACAGTGGGATCAGATAGGGCCTGATGACCAGTCTAAAAGACCTTGATTTTGCCGATGATCTTACCATAGTGTCAATCATATAAGGTCATGTGTAAGCGAAAGTAGACCAATTACAAACATTCAGGAGTCAAATCAGGCTCGCGATCACTATGACAAAATGATAAGATTAAATCCAACACACCAAGAATCAGTCAGGCTTGGAGAAGAGGTTTTAGAAGAGGTAAAGATATGTTGACCTCAGAACAACCTCAGAGCAAGAGCGAGCAAAACATGCGGTCAGCCAATGGCAGCAAAAATAAGAAAGGAAACGTTAGGGAGGCATCCAACAAGTTCATCAAGTTATGAAGAAGCATTTTGAGTGAAATATGCAGGTGATAAAATGAGATGAACTAATGCTTGAGACATTGTCTCAGAAGGATTTTGAAGAAGCATTAGCCAATGAGAACAACATATCACAGACTGCAATGAATCCATATCACAGACTGCCATGTCACGGTCGATCAATCCCTGAATTCTCCGAAATTTCAATTTCCAGAAAACTTTACAGGTAAGCCACTGGATATTTTGAAAGTAGTTTGAGTGGGTAGTGTTGCTATGGTAGCAACAGCGCCTAGTCAAATTACTTTCAAAATATTCAACAGAAAGTTTATTAAATAGTAAAGAAATACAATTCGTACAACAACCATTAGTCTGTCATCAATTACGCTTTCATTACGAACTTAGCTACGTCGTTCATGACATAATTGATTATGACGCCATCCTACATGTCACGCAGTTTATTATGACGTCATATGATTAACTGAGAATCTGGAATTTTCCAGTGTCTAGCAAAGCATCAGTAATTTTGCAAACAGTGTAATGCAATCTCTCATCATAACGGGTCTAGATTCTGATAAATGTTCACCTTAAGGTCGTTGATTTCTCTGACAGCAGCAACGTTTCACATACATGTGCTCAAGATGTACATAAACCTTTGCAAATGTACTACTGGAATGACTGGCTCGGTTATCGAGCCAGTCATTCCCGTTGTAAATTTTAAAAAATAGTCTTCACTTGATCTCCAAATGTACACTTCTCAAGACCAACACAGAAGCTGTTTTTTGGCTGATATGAGTGCTAAAGGGTTAATCAAACGTATTATTTGATATTCTGAAACATCAAACGTTCAATAAGAAAATAGGGCATTCTTTCAGGTAGCTGTTATGTCCCATATTTATGGAAATAATATTTCCACCAGACTTATAAAATATTATCAGCATCACAGAACCCAGCTTCAACCTCCCACCTAGCGCCTCGCTTTTCATTATAATTGGACTAAATCCCCTGTAGTCAAGAGACGGGATTTGAAACGAGATGTTTGAGGCCATACAGGAAATCATCTCTTCTGGGTTGTTTTTTTATCGGATTTTCAATTATAGTATTCATAATAACAAAGTAATATATAAAAAATCAAGCAATTGCCCATTTCATTCTACTTTCAGCAGTCCTTAGAGCTGAGTGGATGTATTGGAAAGCAACAGTTTTCAGCCTAGACTTATACAATCAGGATCTCAATAACATACTCAACCAGAACATTATTTTGTACAAGAGAGAATATTAGATAATGCATGCATAACAAAACAAGAAATCAAACTCTAGATTGCTTAATGGAAACCCAGTAATAGCCCGAGTGGGCAGGAGGTAGCGAGGCCAGAAGAATGAATATATAAGAAAGAATAGACAGATATCAGATGTCCAACGGCACTTGTACGCAGATGATACACAGCTGATAAACAGTTTTGCTCCATCTGCCCCCATCGCAAATCTAGCCAGTAGACAAGCAACTGATTGTTGCCTTGACATAAAATCCTGGATGACAACGAATATGCTAATGCTTAACGATGAAAAAACTGAAGCTATTTTGGTAGGTCCAGCCACCAGGTGTTCCAAAACGGGATTAAGTAGCGTCCTTGTTGGAGTTAATAATATTCCATTGGCTACTGTTGTAAAAAGATTTAGGCGTTCTCCTCGATTCTGAATTAAATATGGAAAGTCATGTAAATCATATTCGCAAGGTGTGCTTTATGCAGCTACGAAACATTGGTAACATTAGGAAGTACATCACCCGTGAAGCGGCAATACGACTCGTGTTATCACTAGTAATGTCGAGACTCGATTATTGTAACAGTCTTCTCGCAGGTGCTTCCAAAATACCCATTAACAAGCTTCAGGCAGTTCAGAACACAGCTGTGCGAATTGTATCACTGAGAAATAAGTATGACCACATTACCCCCATTCTTCAAGATTTACACTGGCTCCCACTAGAATACAGAATCCGTTTCAAAATCCTAAGTTTAGCATATCAATGTGTCTCCGAAACTGCACCAACGTACCTATCTGAATTGCTAGAGTTACACATCTACACCTACCCTCAGATCTTCTGAACAAAATCTGCTGAAGATTCCCAGAGTAAACACTAAAACCTATGGCCATAAAGCCTTTTCATTCGTGGCCGCCACTCAGTGGAATAAATCTGCCCCGACTTTATCCGTATTTAAAACTAACTTGAAAACATTCTTGTTTAAAGAAGCTTTCCCTTAAGCTGTATGCTAAATTTCTCTCTTATTTTCAGCGCTTAGAGCATGCAATCGCATGGATTTAGCGCATTACAAATGTACTATTATTATTATATGAGTAGGACAAGATAAAGCCGAAATATCTATAACTCAGGCTAAGTTCGGATACATTATCGAGGTACTCCGAAAAAGGTATCACGTGGTAGGGTAAACTGTCTACGCATGCACGCACTTTTCCTCTCACTTGAAGCAGGGTAATCGAGTAGGATTTGTACCAGGCGATACTGTTATCCTCTCTATTATACTCTCGATCGTTCGGATATGTAATTACGGTAAGCGGGTTACCGCGATAGGATATTCGAAATTAGCCTCAGTGAGCACAATGGCCAATTTCAATTTCAAGTTCAAGTTTCAATTTCAAGTTTATTCGGTATGTTCTTCAAAAGTGCACGAAACATATACATGAAATATACATACAATGGTGGTCACACACGCACGCACGCATGCACGCGCGCATGCGCGCACGCCCGTGCACATGCGTTTTTGTATTGAAAAATGTATATATTTTAGGTGTATTTGGGCGAACTGTTTAATATTTAGGAAGATATATTCATTTCTCCGCATTTGTTTCAGGACATTCAAATATATAGTGGAATTCGTCGCCCAGTGCGTTTAGGTCACATAGATTGCATAAACGTGCATATCTGGGAACGATACATGCATACCTCCCCTGTTCTATCGGTAGTCAATGGCAGCTGGCTGGCAATTTATACAGTATTTTTGATAGTTTGTCTGGGAGAGAGATTAGATCTTTTTCAAATTTTACATCTTCTTTGAAAATCCTATATATGATGCACAATCTGCAAGTGAAAATTTCCGTGCGCCACTCTTGCACTGACCAGAGAGCTGGTGAACTAAAACTGATTTTAGTCTGTCTGTATGGCGTGAGTCTTGATTTGTCGATAGATCCGTATTTTCGAACACGTTTTTAATATGCAGAATCCATGGCCACTGATATGTGTTATTTGAGAAAAGATTTTGTTGTAATCTATATAGTTTATATACAAATTTTGATTCCTTGCCTGTTATTAATTTTGTACAAAATAGTACCGTTCTGTGGTGTATTGCGTAGATGATACTGGCCAAGTTCGCCATAGACCATTGCTATATGCGTAGTATTTTTTACACTCAGGAGAATTTTACAAAAAGGCTTATGAAGTTTTTTGGACAAAGTTAAATTTTTCAATACCCCAAATTCCACACCCATAGAGAAGAATAAGCACGATCATGGTGTCAACAATCTATAGCGGTATATCAATGCGCAGATGAAGGCTTTTAGCTGTTGTAAGTAGTGAAAACATGGCTCTACTGGCTTTATCATAGTTATGTTTGATGACTCTCGTGAACGTGCCATTATACATAAATTAAACGCCCAAATATACATAGTCATGGACGGTATCCACATCATCGTTGCCCAGCTTGAGTTGTGGTAGTTTTCTGATTTTACTACTCGAGAATATTAGTAATTCAATTCGTTGATACATTTGTGTAAGAGTTCCAAGTTAGGCAATACGTGTGCATTGTATCTAATGCATGTTGTAGTTCTCTAGGAGATTCTGACATTAGTATAGTATCATCAGCATACAATAGAATAAATATTCTAAATAAATTACATAATCTGTAGTTTCGTTTATCCCTATTTGTGAAATTTCGGAAAGCTATGTGTTGTTGACATCATGCTTTCTAAGTCAGTTAGGAACAGTGCAAAGAGTACAGGGGACAAGTTTTCACTTTATTATAGCTATGGTTAGGAAGTCAACATGGCTTGTTTGAAAGCAACTGGCAGATGTCGTCTGACACGAAAACTGGACCAGTTTGTCTCATTTTTTTTTACCAGTTATGAATAGTTTATGGACCCTGAAAAGGTAATAGTCAGAACACGTGTTTTTCGCACTCACAATAACAAGATAGTCAGAATGATTACTTATTTCTGCAATGTTTTGTTAACATCTTCAAATGTGGTGTGAAAATGATGTATCTATGGGAATAAATATGTTTTGACGATGTCACCAAAGCAGTGCAGGCGAATGCAAAAGGGAACAATTGTTAAAAATAGAACTCTGTTAGAAACGTGTACATTGACCATATAATTGTCGTTCTATAGCATACCATCGCATAAATCCCTATAGATGCATCAGAGGCAATATCACTCGTGCTCTCACGTAGCCCGGATAATACGTCATGTTGTCATCTATATTCCCTAAAGAAGCGTGGGCGTAATGTCATCCGGGGAAAGTCCCATCAGGATAATAAAACATCGCTCAGGTAATTAAGTGAATCACTGACAAAGTGGTCCCTATACACACCGTCTGTAACATGCTGGCTTCTATGCTAGTGGCGCCTTTGATCCCTTTTATGATTAAATTTATTTAATAAAAAAAATTCCAATATTTGGTTATCTAATTTTTCAGGTCTAGAGGAGACACTTTTTGACAATTTACCACTGGAATGACTTGATGGATCATCATTCCAGTGGTAAATTTTCTAAAATATATTTCGCTTGGCCTACAAATATACATTCTGTAAGACAACTGAAGATTTCGTGTTTGCCCGGCTTCGTCATGGAAGTGTTAAAGAGACACAATTATTTCTATCCGTTGCCCGAGATACGCCTCATGAATAAACAATAGTTTGTATGAAATCCTGATAGTAATTCTACCTGGAGATAAACTGGAATCGTCTACAGAGAGAGATAGAATGAGCTAGGAGGAGGAGAAGGAGGATGAAGAGGAGGATGAGGAGGAGTAGGCACATGTGGAGGAGAAGGAAGAGAAGGCATAGGAGCTGCAGGAGCATCAGGATGAGCAGGAAGAGGATGAAGAGCAGGTGGGGGAAAATGAGGAGGATGAGGAGCAGCTGCAACAACAGAAGCAGGAGGAGCATGCTGAGCAGGAGCAGGAGATGGAAGAGGGGCTAGAGGTGCAGGAGCATCAGCAGGAGGAGGTGGAGGAGGCGGTGCAAGAGGAGAAGCAGAATGAATATCAGGATGAGGAGATGATCAGGAGCATGTGGGGGAGGATGAGCAAATCGCGCAGCAGGCATATGAGGAGCGGAGCGAGGAGGAGCAGCAGCAGCAGGAAAAGCAGGAGCAGGATGGGAGGTGGAGGGGGAGGAGGAGCAGCAACCCCTTCAGCAGGAAAAGGAGGATAAATAGCATGAGCAGGCGTGGACGCAGGAGCATGAGGTGGAGGATGAGGAGAAGGCGACATGAGGAGCTGGAGGAGGAGAAGGAAGAGGAGGAGTATGGGATCAGAAGCAGTAGGAGGGATTTGAGCAGGAGAAGGAGGGAAGGGGAAGAGGATGGGGAGGGGAGGAAGAGATTGAGGGGCGGATGAGCAGGATGATAACCCTGAAGAGTGGGAGGTGGAGGAGCAGGAGGATGTGGAGGAGCAGCAGGAGCAGCAGGAGCAGGATGAGGGGTGATGCAAGAGGAGGTGGAACAGGATTAGGAGAGGATCAGGAGGACGCGTTGGACGATGAGTAGAAACGTTAGATGAGCATGATGAACAAGAGGAGCATGATGAGCAGGATGAGGATGAGCAGCAGCAGCAGCAACAATAGTAGGAGAAGGAGTAGCAGGAGGAGTAGGAGGAGGAAGAGCTGGAGAAAGAGCAGACAGAGGAGGCGCAGGAGAATCAGGAGGAGGAGAATGGGCCACAGGAGAAGGAGGGGCCGCAGGAAGAGTAGGGGAGCAGGATCAGGATGCGAGGGAGGAGCATGATGAGCAGCAGGAGGATAAGAAGGATGGAGGCGAAGGGGAGCAATGGCAGGAGGAGGAACTGGAGCAGGTACAGGAGGGAGGGGTGAGGAAGAGGAAGATGAGGAGAGTGATGAAGTGGAGGAGGAGAAGATTGAGATGCGCAGGAAGAACAGGAGGAGCAGCAGAAGGATGAGGAGAAGGAGCACCAGCAGCGGCAGAATGGGGAGGTTAAGGGGAAGCGGCAAGATGTGATGATGATGATGATGAGGAGTAGCAGGAAGAGGAGCCGTAGCAGGAGTGGACGGAGGTGGAGGCGCAGCAAGAGAAGGGGAGGTACAGGAAGAGGGGAGCAGGAATAGGATGAGGAGAGGCTGGAGCAGGAGCAGGAGGAGAGGACGATGAAGAGGAAGAGGCAGAGGAGGAGAGATGAGGAGTGGGAGAGGTGGGAGGAGGATGAGGAGGCGTTGGATGATGAGGAGGAGGAAGCGGAGGAGGAGGAGAAGCAGGCGAAAGAGGAGGAGGGAGAGGATGATGATGAGCAGGATGAGGATGGGGAGGATGATCATGAGGAAGAGGAGCATGAGAAGGATGAGGAGGAGGAGAGGATGGGGGTGGAGGGGTATGGGAAGCATGAAGAAGGATGATGAGGAGGAAGACGAGGAAGAAGAGGAGGAGCAGTAGCAGGAGGAGGAGGAGGGGAGGATGAGGAAGAGGAGGAGCAGTAGCAGGAGGAGGAATCGGGGAGGAGGAGAAAGAGGAGGCGCATGAGCAAGGGAAAGTACAGGATGAGGAAAAGGAGGTGGAGGAGCAGGAGCAGGAGGAGGAGATGAATGAGGAGGATTCTTGGTGCAAATTGAGTGTGCATAACATTAGAGTGCGACGCTGTTCAATCTCTAATTGCTTTTGTTGCAATTATATAACTGAGAACAACAAATTACCAATAAGCTATCGCACACAATGATCGATTCCCTAAGGGCATAATTCTGATAACAGAAGGGTTTAGTGTCATATAGAAAATGTGCCCCTCTTCACTGAATATTCAGATCACGTGGGAGGTCGCGGCTGGTTTTAGTGATGCTAATAATATTTCATAATTTAACGTCCTCTGAGAGAGAATATTATTTCCATAAATATCGAATATAAACAGCTTTCTGGATGAGTCGTTTATTTTATTATTGGACTTATGACTGTTCACGCGAATGTGCATGACCGGTTGAATTGTGTATGATCCGATTTGAGAACAATGTACAATGTCATAAACAACAGCAGCATCGAACAGTATAAACCATTCATCCAGAAGAGCCGAATTCAATAAAATAAAATAATGATGACATTTCATAATAATAATGCTTATAGTTTCTTGAATATTCCGTTCCCAAGCCGACCATCCGCTGTTCTACTTGCTGACGAAAGCCTTATATTAATACGATGCGGAGCTTTCAGTTCCCGGTGAAATTTCATTTCCTAATGGGTAATATTCTAACAATGGCTAGCAGAGTGGTCTTTAAGCAAGTCACTTATAGTTATCTTCCGGAACATTAGCCCTGACATGGCGCTTAGTGATCAATTAGTAATGAGAATAAAGGTGTTTATGACCGCCACTCCCTCGGGTCATCTCCCCCGCACTTCAACATATCATATAACACCACAGTTTTTCAGGCTGTATATATTCTGTCACAAACACAAATTTCCAACAACGCACGAACACGCGCGTGCACGCGCATGCAAGCACGCACGCAGGCACGCACGCACGCATGCACACACACATGCACGCTTCTCACCTATATCTTACCCCCACCGCACTCACCACCAGATAGCCCTACCCCATCCAACCCACACACAGCTAACACCACCCCGTCACCCCGTCAAGCCTGAAACACCATTATCTCAGAAAGTAAACAGACTAGACATCGTTGCTGCATTGTCAAATTAACTTCAGAATATTTTTCATAACATTTCTTGCATTGTACCTAATTTATCGTATCTGGTCTCAGTCTATAAAGCATAATGAGTCCCTTTCCTTTCTTCAAATAGCGGAGAAAACAATAAAGATTTCTGTAGCACACTCTGGACTCCATACTCACGTCCACAGACAATTCCTGTAGCCCATTCTGGACTCCATAGTGACGTCCACAGACCATTCCAACTTCCAAATTTGATTAATATTTTCACAACTCTTGGGATATGGTTCCCAAAGTTAAGTTTCAGATTTTCCCGAATATCAAGTATTTCATCCACATCTCTTGATATTTGGGTTACATAGATTAATTCAATCATCGACAATGGAAGACATTTTCTGATTCTGAACCAGCTTCCAATCAAATTAGTTCCAAAATATCTAACAGCTTGCCTGTTTAGGTTACTTGAGATTGGTCTTCTCGTGAAAGACGAGAATGTTTCGGATTCTGGATATTCTTGTTCATAAAGGTTCTGTCCTATGATTCATGTTGGTCAAGATGGTTATACCTCAGCATGTTTCTAATTGAACAATGCTTATCTCCAAGAAAAATGCTCCTGTTTATGAAGAATTTTGCTTTGAAACGTTCTGCTTGCTGAAGGAACTTGCTGAGAAATGCTTTATAGCAGTCCTATGACTGATTTTGTTCACAAAGAATTTGTTTAATAAAAGAAAGCTTCTGCTAGACGATAATAGTGATAATTAGTTCCCGTTTTTGGGATTATATCCATCACCGGCGCCACCACCGCCAGCAACAACCACAGCAGAAGCAGCAGCAACAGCAACAGCAGCAGCCTACTACTACTACCACTACTACTACTACTACTACTACTACTACTACTACTACTACTACTACTACTACTACCACCAACACTACTAGTACTACTACTAACACCACCACCACCACCACCACCACCACCACCACTACTACTACTACTACTACTACTACTACTACTACTACTACTACTACTACTACTACCACCACCACCACCACCACCACCACTACTTCTACTACTACTACTACTACTACCACTACTACTACTACTACTACTACTACTACTACTACTACTACTACTATTCCTACTACTTTTTTTTCTTTCTTTTTTTGAAAATCCGACGCTGACGCAGTCGGATACACTTCACGGAGGAACTCCTTTAAAAAGGCTTGCAAACCCCCATAAAAAATCGGATGAAATAGCAGGCCTTATTACTAGAATAATAATACAAACCTAACATATCAAAACAGTGCAAGCTAAAATACTCTATTATCATATACAACAACCGTGGCATAACTACATAGAAAACATAATTAATAAAGAGCTGATAACATAACATAATTCAACAAAGCTATTTGCACACCGTGTAGTAGTAGGCCCAAATGGCGAGCATAGCTAACCAATCAGTGGTAAAGCGACCCATCAAAAATTAGCAGTAAGCTACTGCTACTCATTGACGCCATTGAGCAGATTCATGACCAGCAGGCTAAGTAGATCATATGTAGTTTAACGTAGCACACCGTATATTAGTAGAGCCAAATGGCGAGTGAAACTCGCCAATAAGTGGCGAGATGACTCGTCAATAAGTAACAAAAAGTCACTCATTGACGCCAGTTAGCCGATTCTTAAATGCCCAGCGGACGTAGTAGCCTTTATATAATATAATGCACAAAGCAAAAGTATACAAACTATGACTACCTAGATGGCACTTTGGGTTGACATTCTAAATTTACTTCATTGTAAGATTTTGCAAATTACCCTGGAACAAATACACCTACGGGAAACATTTACAACAGGATGCTAATAGTATATATGTAAGATGTCATACTCTGTTGTACTCGAAAGTCGGATCACCTCCAGAATATTGACGCGATGCTCATTTGATATTTAAATATACTGATTCCCACGGTTAGGTTATTCTTCAAAATTATCATCTCCTAAGACATTAAAATTTTTAAATAAAGTCAATTAAAGTAAATAAAATACCAAATATCAATATACAACAAACAGCGAGTGTGCTAGCTTATACAAGTTCTGCTTCTGCTATTTTTAGATATCCATGTTCAATTGATACTAGGCCAATTTTGCACAATATATCTTTAAATCTAATTTCTTTTCCGTGTTCCACTAGCCTCTAAAATTTACAATGAATGCAGTTTATCAACAATGATCGAAATATAGCTTGTATGGCTCTTTGATGGTTGTTTCCTGTTTTATCTCTGGCCTCTGAACACCGATGCTTCCAAAGGACCCACACTCCTACAGATACCAAGGTTACTAACAATTCTTTCTCCTTGATATTAATGAGTCGTCCGATAGTTGAGCAATCTTTGAACATAATTGTTTCAGTCATTAATTTCACATATTTGATTCCAAATTTAGCAAGGAGCATATTGATATATACCCATAGCTATACAATACTGTGTAAACAGATGGTCTATTGTTTCCTCCTCAGTATTACATAATAAACACCGGTCTGTACTTGTTATTTTGCACATATAAGTCAGATGGCCAACCCATAGTCTTCGATGGAGTAATCGCCATGCCAGGTCCCGTGCGTTTGCTGGTAAATAAGGTAGATGTATTGTTTTCCACGCATTTTTCCAGCTCTTTGGTGTGCATCCTAAAGTGTTCCAATGCCTAACTGCAATAGGAGTCCGTCTCCAACTTTGCATTAGCATTCCACACCAGGCTATAGATGCCATGTTGTATTTTATATGCTCTGACTTAAATACTAATGTTGGTTGCAACACATCTCTGTTGCCACGGGCTTTCGGCAATTTGAACCATTCACCAGGTATTGCATTCTTTATTCTAAGAAATAAGCGTTGGGCATCAATATGCCTCATTGATGTTGCTCTTGCTACATCCCGCATCGCAATCCATTTGCGAGATTTTGGATTAACTAAATCACGTAAATATTGAATGCCATTTTTGGCTATAGAGGGCAAATATAATACAGCATCATTATCACGAATCAACTCGTTGCCCCAAAGACGGTGCTCAAAGGCATCTTCCCAACAACTGGATTGTGACATTGATCGTGTAAATATCTTTAAAGCTTCAAGCTGTTCTTTATATACGTTTGGTATCTTTTGATGGTTAGGTGGCAGTTTATTGCACAAAAATAAACATTTTACTGGAAATGGATATATACACCTGTGCAAAAGTTAAGCACCACCCTATTTTTACGCACATGCGAGGGTATATTCATGTGCTATGAAGAAAGCAATAGCATAAACATTTATGTACCCATCCATCTTAGTGCAAGAGGTAATAATGCAACTAGAGGAATGCTGATTATGATGGTGGGGAAACACTGTATGTTTTTGTTTGAACTTGAAAACGAGGCCTGAATATGGTTACGTTGACACAACTGACAACTATTGCCCTACAGTTGACACCCGTGGCTAGATTGCCATTAATGGTGTCTGAAAACGAAGTTTAACATCTGTGCACGAGTTTGAGACTGTCATTATTAATACCGGGTATATCCACCTTGTGCCTGGATGACGGCCTGGACACGACGTCTCATGCTGGTCACCAACCGACTGATACGCCATTGTGGTATTCGTTGCCATTCAAGATGGAGTGCGTCTGTTAATTCATGTAGGTTCTGCACAGGAGGATCCCTCCTTCTCACCATGTTTCCCAGAATGTCCCAGATATGCTCAATAGGGTTCATGTCAGGGCTCCTTGCTGGCCATGGTAGGGTTTCGATGGCATTCTGGCGGAGGTATTCATGCACAGCTCTAGCACGATGTGGTCGGGCGTTGTCATCCATGAATATAGGGTGGGTTCCAGGTGCATGATTTACAAAATGAGGGACCACAACTCTATCCAGTATGGAATCTTGATATCTTTGTCCATTTAGTGTTCCAGGTACAGTCAACAGATCCAGCTTACAATCAAATGAGATGCACCCCCATATCATAACGGAACCTCCACCAAATGGAACTTCTTCCATGATGTTACGTTGGTCGTACGCCGTGCGTCTGGACCTCCATACACGAGTTCGACCATCTGTGGCATGAAGCAGGAACCGACTTTCATCGGACCAGTGTACCCGTCTCCAGGATCTCATGTTCCAGTGTCTTCTTTCGTTGCACCACCTCAGACGCTCCTCTTTGTGGTGTGCAGTGAGGAGAGGACGTCTGACAGGTCTCCTAGCTTTCATGTCAGCAGCATACAGTCTCCTTTTGACGGTAGACATTGACACTCTATTGCGCGTTTCCCATTGCTGGCTGAGCACTCTGCTGTTGGTGAATGGAGATCTCCTAACAAGGCGTACTAGGGCTCGATCATCACGGGCAGTAGTCTTCTTCGGTCTTCCAGATCTAGGCCAGTCCTTCACCTCGTTAGTTTGCCCATGTTTTGCAATCACACGACTGATTACAGTATGGTTAATGTTCAGCCAATCTCTCTGCATGACATACCAGTGGTATGCATGCCTATGATTTGCCATTTCACACGATCACTTAACCTTCGTCTTGCCATAGCGGTTCACAATCAAGAGCTAATTCTCTCTGTACAAATAAACCACGGTCATGAACACAAAATTCCTAATCTTGTCGCCTAAATCTGTATGTAATGTTCTACACCTCAAACTGGACTTTTACATAACTGAACACGTGTGCTGTTTCCCGCCACGCACGGACATCAAGCGGCGTGAAGTCATGCATGCATGTGCATTTCGTACTTGGAATTATGTCAGCTAACGCGGGGACAAAAAGTATGGCAGCCCAGTTGTACCATCATGTTTCTACGTTCTATTGTTTTTGCTGGTGCTTAACTTTTGCACAGGTGTATATGTACCTTTGTAGAAGTGTTCTTGTAACACTTGACCAAGATGAGTTTGAAATGAGTAACTAATTCAAGAATTTCAGTTTTAGCGAAGCACACTTTGCTAAAACATTAACCAAATCCAGGCCTCCATCATGCTTTTCATTGGTGAGGATTGACTGCGATACTAAATGGGCTTTTGTCCTCCCATAAAAAGGGCAAAGGTAACGTGTTGATCTTTGACTCTACTGATTTGGGCATATGAACTACAGAAGCGGTATACCACAGTCCAGATAAAAGTAAATTATTGAGGACAAATGTCCTGCCAAATACAGTTAGGCGACGTCGTTTCCAATTTACTAATGAACACTTTAGCTTGGATATCCTTTCTTCCCAGTTTATTATTATATCCTGTTCTCTACTAAAGTAAATACCCAAAATCTTTATGACATCATCTGGCCAGTTAATATCCATAACATTGTCAGTTCTGTCCTTCCAAGCGCCCAAAAATAATCCCTTAGATTTGTCTCTATTGACTTTAAGCTCTGATGCCTTTTGATAATCTGATACTACTCCATTTAAAATTCTAAAATCTGAATTTTTACCTGCAAACACAATCGTATCATCTGCATATTGAGACACCTTTAGTGGCCTTTCTACGCGACGTATACATATTCCTTGAAAATCATTACGTTTCCTCAATGTGGCCCCCAACGATTCCATGGCTATGACGAATAGAAGCGGGGACAATGAGGAACCCTGTCTGACACCTCGTTCCAACACTACAGGTTCAGATAGATGATTATTTACTAAATAGCAACTTGTTATATCAGAATATAATTTATTGACCGATTTAATAAATCTGGAACCAAAGCCAATATGGTCTAAAGACTTAAATAAGAAATCCCATTCAAGTCTGTCAAACGCCTTCTGGTTATCAAGTGCTATTATTGCTGCTGGGATGCAGTCCTGTTTAACTAATTGAATAAGGTCTCGTATAAGCAATGCGTTGTTTAATATCGCTCTTCCTGGTACAGAACACGTTTGATCATCATCAATTGCTTCGCCTAGGACTGCGCCAAGTTTTAATGTTAGTGCCCGAGTAATAATTTTATAGTCTACACAGAGTAGAGAGATTGGTCTATAATTCTGTATTTTATTTCTGTCACCCCGCTTGTATATAAGCCGAACATATGCTTGGGCCATCGATGGAGGGAGATGCCCTTGCTTAAAATTGCTAGCTGCTATTTCTTCTAATACTGGCCCAAATATGTGCCAGAATGTTTGATAAAATTCGACTGGAAGTCTGTCGCAACCAGGAGACTTTTCTAACTTCATACCTTTGAGGGATTTTGTCAAATCATCAATTGTTAGTGATTGGTCACAACTATCACGGCATGCATCTGGAAGTCTTTGCGTTATATTAGCTAAACTATCTCTAGTTGCAGCTACATCACTTCCCTAAGATTTATACAATGATTTGTAAAATTTCGATACTCTTTCCATCATCTCTGCATTTGAGGACACTGATACACCATCATTAGTGTTCAGTGAGCGCATTTGTGCATTTGTGCTCTTGACCTTATTTTGGCCCCGTCAAACTGATATTGCTCTATTTCATTTAGTCTACCTTTTAATTTAACTAATAGTTCGTAATAATTATATTCTCCATCATTAATTTTCTTATTAATTTTACACACCGACCGCTGAAGCGCCTTTTTACGCTTTCGCATTTCTCGTGCTTTCCTGATGGAATACCGCCTTGAAATATGTTTCAGGTCGGATTTAACATCCTCCCACCAGTCTGTTATCCATTCATACAAACTTATCTTTTCATCATAATGCCTCCAACAACTTTCCACACATTTGCGATAGCAACTATCTCGTAACAACGCTACATTGAGTTTCCAAAATCCATCTCCTCGTTTGATCCATTCAGCATTGTCTAGTGTCATGGAAAACATATTGTGATCAGAGAAAGTTACTGGTTTAATGTTAGTTTTACACATGTAACCATTCAATGATCGTTCTACATAGATCCTGTCCAGTCTGGATGCGTTCTTTCCATCGGTTGAAAACCAAGTAAAGTCCCTGCCCTCTAGATTTTCAATCCGGTAAGTGTCTAACAAGCTTTTATATTCACAGATGTGTTTCAAAATATTATGAGATGTGTCATTAAAATTAGACCTAGCGTTTCTGTCTTTAACTTCATCTAATATGCAATTAAAGTCACCGCCCATAATGAGGTTTTCAGGCGTTCTGTCTTGAATTATTGTGGAAACATCATTTAGAAATTCACGACGCAATTGATGAGAGGTTGGCGCATAAAGGGCACATCAAATTTAAACTTGTGTTTAGTACATCAATTGATACACAAATCCATCGTCCATTTGTATCTGATGACGACGATATAACATCAACATAGTTGAGACAGCGGGGCAGGATAAGAATGGCAACTCCCGCGCTATTATCTTGTGATAAAGAATACAAAATATGCCCTTTTGAAATATCTTTGAGAGATTCATACACTTCAATTTTTTGAATTTTGGTCTCTTTTAGAAAAGCAGTATCAACTCTCTCATTTGTTAATTCTTCAAGCAAGTGGCTTGAATTCGGTATTTAATCCTCTGCAATTGATGGTGCAGATAATCATAATTTGTAAAATGATGTTTACAACCGCCATCATTAGATTAACTTGATTTGGGTTTTTCAGCTCGTTTCTTAGATCATTTACCTAATTTTCCTGCGAATTCAATGTTTCCTAGTTCTGCCACAGACAAATATTTGTATTTCGAAATATCAGAATCATGGCGCAGTAGACGATATTTCACGCCTCTCGCCGTTACATATGGCACTAACACTTCACCCACTTCTTCTCGGTACATTACCATTTCATCTTTCATCTGTGAACTCTGTGTTTGAATGGACACATCGGATTCTGCAACTGACATTGTATCATCATCCATATCATTTACTTCAATCTCAGATTCTGAGCTATTGTCATCTTTATGACGCATATTGCTACTTAAGTTACATTTGGCAGGAGCGTCATTTACCATATCTTCAAGCTGACTTAAATCAAGTGGGCTTAGCGGAAAATCGACTGAACTTTCCGTCTTCTGAGTCCTAAACTTATCCTGTCCTAATTTTAATTCATCGTCTAATGAATTGTAAACTGGCTCTTCTGTAAGATCATCATTTTCCTGCGTGTCTTTTACAGCCACATTTGGCTCCACTGCCTTTTGATTATTTTCTTGACTTAAGGTTATACCCTCCTCTAATACTTGAATTTCATCAACTGTAGTTACTTTAACAGGATTTGATGATTTGTATGTGTCATTTTCAGTGGCATGAACCTCGACAACAGCTTTCGTAGCGATTGCTTCAGAAGCATTTGACTCATTTGCATCCTTTAATGGCCGATTATCTCCTGATACTGAGGGCTTGTTTTGATATTTTGGACAGCGCCATTTAAAATGGTCAACTGAACCACAGAGCAAACATTTGTTTCGATTGGGACATTCTGTTGCCAAATGGTCAGTACTTAGGCAGACCTGGCACTCTTTAATTTGACCTCTATACCATAAGGGCAGGACAAAGCTGCCATCAAGCACCAATCTGCTTGGTAAAGGCTTATCCACTTTATCAAACCAGATGCATCTTACACCGTTTTCTAGCGTTCTGTCAAAGGGATACGTTTCCCGTTCAATCTTTTGCACTTTCCCATACTTCTTGAGTCCATTCATGATTCTGTCATCTGGAATTTCTAGTGGAACTTTCATCTTCACTAGCAGCCTATCTGACTCGATTTCCTCTACGTTACAAACTTCGTCTTTTACAATAAGAACATCTTCCAGAAGCTTTTCCTTGACCCCGTCATTTGACACTGTTACATTCCATACAGTTTTAGAAACATTGATAAGCCCATGCAAAGCAACAGGTCCCGCGCCAACAACATCCTTTAACCCATGATACACGTCGATAGCCGTGACACCCAACCCCTTAGTTGTTATCTTAAGGCTTATGGTATGCTTATAGGTTGCCATGGTGTTTTATAAAAAGAGGAAACCCATACTACTACAATATATAATACAAAAATATAACACCAAGACGTCGAGGAAAGAGCTAAACACTAAATATATAGTGTCCCCTTTTGAAACCCTGACGTCTACCAACAAATATACGAATAGAGAGTACAGTCGTATATTTGTTAGTTTGAACCACTTTCTAAGTGGTTCACTAACACCTAACCGATTAAGGTGGTTTTCCAATGCATACTAACATATTACAGACATATATTTGTTGGTCTGTTCGAGTTGACGGGGACAGCCAACTGACTATAAAGATTTATATAATCAGTACTAGGCTTGCGCTTACAAATGACAAAGGAATTAAATCCACTCACGCAAGCGATCTTGCCAAATATAATGCGCTAGCCAACGAACTATAGAAATAGCATACTGGCGCGGGGAGAAAAGTATTTCATTGATCACAGTAAGAGGAGACCTATTAAATGGCTGAAACGGCCAGCTAAGAGGAGTGCCTTTAGAAAATGGAGACACAAAATGCGCTCCAACCAAGACAAGAATTTACAAATTAAACATAAAGTTTGAAAGTAAAGACTAATACGAAATATATGTATAAAATTTATCTACAAAATCGCGCTAGAAACTAACAAATTCGGGCAGCAATTGCAGAATTAAATAAACTTGTGCGTTCACTACTACTACTACTACTACTACTACTACTACTACTACTACTACTACTACTACTACTACTACTACTACTACTACTACTACTACTACTACTACTACTACTACTACTACTACAACTACTACTACTACTACTACCAGCACCACAACCACCACCTCACCACCACAACCACTACAACAACAACAACAACAACAACAACAACAACAACAACAACAACAACAACAACCACCACCACAACCACCACAACCACCACGACTACTACTACTACTACTACGACTACTACTACTACTACTACTACCACCACCACCACCACTACTACTACTACTACTACTACTACAGCACAACCGCCCCGACGACGACGACGACAACAACAACAACAAACTAATCTGTATGACTCATATAGTGCTGCTTTTGTAATTGCAATCCTGTTTTTGCTACATATATATCTCAAAATTATATTCCAAAACACCAATTTCGAATGTGTCTAGTCCAGCCTTCCCTTTCACGAGATTACCATTGTCCGTCGTATTCACAAATTGATCCGCGTCTTATTGGTGTTGGGGTGCTATATTGCAATTTTTGTAGGTGGTGGAGGTGGTGGAGGGGTTGAGGTTGTTGTGGGTAGTGTTGTCGATGTTACTTCTGTTGTACTTCCGCATGACCAATTGTCCGAAAGAGCAATAGATCCATCAGGGAAACATACTATTCCAAAGCACCAATCTCCGTCTTGTCCAGTTTGGTATGTCCCAGCAGCATACCATTTTCCATTATGGATACATCCTGGTCGCGAGTTTGTTGTTGTTAGAGATTGTGTAACCGTTGTTGGATTCTGTTTGCATCGCCATTTGCCCAACACGGTTACTGATCCACCTGTCTCGCACAGGATCGAAAAACACCAGATGTAAGGCTTTCGACTAGAAATGTGAACACCAGGAGAATAACGCTTTCCTTTGTACCTGCAGTAGGCTGTCATTCCCCTTTTAATCTCACACCTGGGAAGAGAAAACATAATAAGAATGGACGGGTCTGATCTGCCACTCAAGTATCTGATATCATAATCAAAAGACGTCACTCGTTAGCTGTGACGTCACAATCAAATGACGTAGCTATGATACTACAGTCTGTACAGTCTGTATCTTAATTGTATGTTTTTGTGCACCTAGCATTTAATAAACATCCTGTTGAACATGTCGAAACTAATTTGACCGTAGCAGCAACAGTTCCAAGTCAAATTAGTTTCAAAATATTCAACAGCTTACAACTATAATTACCACGAAATTGGGATTCTTGAGCTTCCGCGTTAAAAGTGTTGAAATGGTTTCAAATGTGCACAAAATATGTGCGTAGGCAGAAATGGGTGTGACGCCCCTCCTTGTGTTTGTGACAGAATATACACTGACTGGCAAACTGCACAGTGTTAGGTGTTGAAATGGGCGAGGAAAGGGATCCCTCAGTTAAGGGAACTTCCCTAGATATTTTGCATATAACTCCACGGACTCCAACGTCCATGATACTATAATACCATAAATGGATCAATTTCAAGAAAACTTATCAAATGGTGTCAGAGGTCTTTGGAAGTAAATATGTGTGTTGTACATACGAATTTGTTTATTATTACGCTGTTCTCAGTAGTGGTAACCATAATTTTGACTAGATATAGATATAAAAAGCAATGTGGGTGCTTAATTAGAATCCGAGAATCACTTGTCGATCATGTTACCCCCCTAAAAAATGTCATGTCACGTGTAGATGATTTAACATATATTTATAATCAACATCCATAGCAGAGAATAATGTGGCAATAATCAGTGTTCTGTACGTCGGAATGAACACGCAGAGGCTGTAAGAATTCCTTCTATCAAAAATTGGCAGTAGAAAGATACATTTTCAAAAACTTGTGTCAGAAATTTTGGTCAAGCCAGCCACAACCCATGAATAGCCTTTCTTTAACACATGTGATAATTAATTCAATGGAGTTATCTCCCCTATCAAAGCTCTCCCGTAACACTATCTTGCAACAGCAGACAAAGCACAACAGTGTAAGTATATAAACGAAATTTGGCATCTGAAGTATGTTACATTGAATAGTATATTAATTAGATGTCAAGGCCGAAACTTGACCAAGTTTTCCCAAATCCATGTATCCAATCCTATGATAAATTTTAATATTTAGAATGCAAGCCGGTTTTATAAGCATAACGTCATGGCTATGATGGCCTTGACAGTATAATGTGTTTATCGATGCTGTTATGGATATCACTGACAACATGACAGCATCGATAAACACATCATATTGTAAGGCCATCATAGTCAAAACATCAAGTTCCTTATCTCTAAGTCGTGGAAATTTACGGGGAATATGTCTGGCTTATAACTTTCTATGTCATACATAAGGAGGGATATTGCGTGTTATCAGTACACCTTCCTTTTAACACAATATCAATTCAATTCAATTCAATTCAATTTATTACTCCCAGACTTTATACAAAGTATGTGGGGAAGATATTTACATTCATATAGATATATACTAATGGTGTACAAGTGTACAAGTTTATAGCAGTTTTTGTGTTTCAGCAATAACAGTACTACTGCTAGTAGTAGTAGTAGTAGTAGTAGTAGTAGTAGTAGTAGTAGTAGTAGTAGTAGTAGTAGTAGTAGTAGTAGTAGTAGTAGTAGTAGTAGTAGCAGCAGCAGCAGCAGTAGCAGCAGCAGCTGTCATCGTCATTGTTGTTGTTCAGTACTAGGTCAGCGATAAACACACATTTTAGAGTGTCATAACTATTGTGACTAATGCCTCTGATCTCATAGTATAGCACATGACGGCATACAAAATGAGAAAAATTATTCTATTACTGCCCAAATTGCCCTATAACCTTTGCAGCAAATTGGCATAGTTTTCTTTGCAATGTCAATTTGGGAGTCGACAATAGCTTTTCAAATTTTTGATAGTTTGGTCATGTAGAGGAATAAGCAGGTATGAATAATTTACTGGATTCTTAAAAAATGGACATAGAGACAAGTAATGGTATTCGTCACCAATATCATTATTATTGCATAATGGACATGTTCTGTTGATTTTTGGTATTCCTGTCCAGCAGCCTGTTGCAATTGGTAAGCGGTGATTGGCAGTCCTAAGTTTCGTAATAGTTATTCTACTAGCTTCATCTAATTTTAATAAATATGGCTCTAAACTAATTTCTGATTTAAATATTCTATGTGTTTCGCCCCATGATAAATTACTTAATGATTCTTGCCATGTGTGTTTGAACTGATTGATGAGTCTTTGCTTTATATTATGTATTGTACTTCTTTTTTCCATGATTTGTTGTGATGTCCACAAGTAACTGTACCCTGCGTTATTTAAGATTGATTCGACATACTTAACCCATATGTATTGAACCACCTCCTCACTGTACTGTTTATGCATATATTTGTATATTTGATATGATAATTTATCTTGTTTACCGATTAGAAGTCCGGCACAGAAATTTAACATTCTGCATTGTACGTTTTTTTGTGAAGGATACCTTTCCAGATCACCATAGACCATTGCAGATGGTGTTGTACGTTTCACATTGAGCACATATCTCATAAATTCTAGGGGGACTTGCTCTAATGACTGATATTTTTCAAACTCCCATATTTCGCTTCCATACAATGATATTGGGGTTATCATTGCATTGAATAATTTAAGTTGGCAGTCAATGGGTAGGCTTAAGTTGGAAGTTCGGAGATACAGGCAATGCATTGCTTTTCGGCATTGTTGTGTAAGGTGCTTAATTGTCTCACCGTATTTTTTGTTTTTTGAAATAGATATTTATAACTATCAATAATTTCAATTTGTATGTTATTTAGTTTAAAATTAAAAGATTGTGTTAATTTTTGTGCACGCCCGAAAACGACTATCTTAGTTTTATTCAGATTTATTTTTAAGTTCCTTAGTATACAGTAATTGTTATATTCAGTCAAGGTTTTCTGTAGATCTTCCTTTTGGTTGGCCATCATTACAGTATTGTCTGCATAGAGTAGAGCAGGGATTTTTAGGTATGTTTCTAAGTTGTCATTTACAATTATTTCCTTGCAGTCATTACCTTCCAAGTATTCAATTAGATCATTTAAATATAAGCTGAAAAGTACAGGCGAAAGATTCTCCCCTTGTCGTTCCCCCCATTTACATATTAATGTGCATTCTAGATTTTATACTGTTATACATGATTTTAATTACTGTTATAATCTTACTATTCAAATTTTGCTCGACCAGTTCACCTATAATGCCTCTCTCCAAATAGTATCGAATGCCTTCTCCAGATCAATAAATACACAGAAGAGTCGTTTCCTTCGTTTTGCTGCTATTTCAATTAAGGAGTGGAGTGTAAAAATATGGTCAGATGTGGAATACCCAATATTCCGTTTCTATGAATTTACTGATTCATGCACTTAGGATAGAAGTAAACAGCTTTCCTAAGCAACTGACCATGGTTATGGGCCTATAGTTTTGTAGATCAATTATTTCCCCCTTCCCTTTGTATATTGGTATGATCAAACCTTCAGTCCAAGTATCGGGGGCATAGCCAGAGTCAAGGATTTTATTAAATATATAGTGATAGATGGGAGTCATAATATCTTCGGTAGATTTGATGGAGTCATCCAGGACATCATCAGATTCTGCTGCTTTACGGTTTTTTAGACGTTGGATACTCTTAGAGATTTCCTGCTCTGCAATTTCATTGTTTAGAGATTTCTGCTCTGCAATTTCATTGGTTAGTGATTTCCTGCTCTGTAATTTCATTGGTTAGTGATTTCCTGCTTTGTAATTTCATTGTTTAGAGATTTCCTGCTTTGTAATTTCATTGTTTAGAGATTTCCTGCTTTGTAATTTCATTGGTTAGTGATTTCCTGCTCTGTAATTTCATTGTCTAGTGATTTCCTGCTCTGTAATTTCATTGGTTAGTGATTTCCTGCTTTGTAATTTCATTGGTTAGTGATTTCCTGCTTTGTAATTTCATTGGTTAGTGATTTCCTGCTTTGTAATTTCATTGTTTAGTGATTTCCTGCTCTGTAATTTCATTGTTTGGAAATTTCCTGCTTTGTAATTTCATTGTTTAGTGATTTCCTGCTTTGTAATTTCATTGGTTAGTGATTTCCTGCTCTGTAATTTCATTGTTTAGTGATTTCCTGCTTTGTAATTTCATTGTTTAGAGATTTCCTGCTCTGTAATTTCATTGTTTAGTGATTTCCTGCTCTGTAATTTCATTGGTTAGTGATTTCCTGCTCTGTAATTTCATTGCTTAGTGATTTCCTGCTCTGTAATTTCATTGTTTAGTGATTTCCTGCTCTGTAATTTCATTGGTTAGTGATTTCCTGCTCTGTAATTTCATTGTTTAGTGATTTCCTGCTCTGTAATTTCATTGGTTAGTGATTTCCTGCTTTGTAATTTCATTGGTTAGTGATTTCCTGCTCTGTAATTTCATTGTTTAGTGATTTCCTGCTTTGTAATTTCATTGTTTAGAGATTTCCTGCTCTGTAATTTCATTGGTTAGTTATTTCCTGCTCTGTAATTTCATTGTTTAGTGATTTCCTGCTCTGTAATTTCATTGGTTAGTGATTTCCTGCTTTGTAATTTCATTGGTTAGTGATTTCCTGCTCTGTAATTTCATTGGTTAGTGATTTCCTGCTTTGTAATTTCATTGGTTAGTGATTTTCTGCTCTGTAATTTGATTGTTTAGTGATTTCCTGCTTTGTAATTTCATTGTTTAGAGATTTCCTGCTCTATAATTTCATTGTTTAGAGATTTCCTGCTCTGTAATTTCACTGGTTAGTGATTTCCTGCTCTGTAATTTCATTGTTTAGTGTTGCATTGTGTTGATATTGATTTACTTCAATTTCGCAGGTTTCTGGTATTGTATCTTTTTCATTTGCTGCTTCAAAGTAATTAAACATATTTTCTATACTTAGTGGGCATTTGTCTTTTTAGGATCACATTGTTTAATAAGTTTCCAATAGGATATGCGATCTTTGATACTTAGGCCTCTAATTCTATCATGGAATCTAAATTTATGTTGTAATATTTCTCTATTCATTGCCTTTTGTATGATCTGCTAGTGTCTATCATATGTGTTCTTGTCATTTCTGATTTGTGTATGCGATGATTGTATCTAGCGCTGTGATATTCCTTCCTGTTTTTCTTGCAGTTAGCATTAAACCCCGGGCGCATCTTCTTAATACCTGGGCGCATCTTCTTCGCACCACAACGATTGGTATTTGTTGTTCCATTTACCTTCTTAACTCCTAATGCCATAATTGCTGCATTTTTAAATAGGTCATTAATATCAGAAACAATTTGGTCTATTTTGTCCACCCAAAAATTATTATCAGTTGTATAGGTTTTAGCACTTGCAATAAAGGGTTATCTGCAACACAACTCCGAAATTCACAGCTTTTATTTGTTTTCCATTTGCATGGTTATTGCTGCTCCATTATATTTCTTTTGATGTTTTGCTGTGTGGTGTCTTCTGTGTGTTGAGTTTGACCAGTTGTATTAGTGAATGCATAACTAATGTGCGTATGTACGTCTGACAGCAGAGCACAGAATTCATGCACAATAAAATCCTTCGCATTCTCTATTAACTTAATGGACGAAATTGCGTAATCTATGGCGCTGCTGTTTTTACATGTAAGGTTTCCTATACCAGTGTCCGTGCCTACCCTCCCGTTATAGATGCACAGATTAATGTATTTACAAATATCTATGAGTTTACGCCCAAAGGCGTTTGTTTTATGTTTGTCTTGTGCTATGCGTATTGGTAACATCTTGGCAACTGAGGCATATTGATCATCAGTATCCAATGGTCAAATATCATTCAACTGGCGATCAGTTTCCAATATCTCATTTAAATTGCTAGTCATAGCATTAAAGTCTCCTGTAAGTATTAGCGAATCAGTCTCATTAGAGATGTAATTTCCTGGTCTAGAAGGTCAAATCATTGGTCGGAAGAAGATTTTGATGTTTCATGGGGTATATAAATCACTCCTAATATTACATTCTTTTTTGTCCGTGTGTAGGTATTATCAATCTGTATCCACATAGTTACCTCATTATCTAATTGGATTTCTTCAACATATCCGGACATAGATTCATGTATTAGTATGGCAATACCTTCAGATTTACTTGCGGTGTTAATTCTTGTTTTGAGCATTACTCTATATCCCGGTATGTTGAATGTGTCCTACTCCGCATGTTTCGTTTCTGCCATACCAATAATATCATGGTTCGGTATAAATTCCATCATCTCCAGATAATTTAACTTGTGTTTTTAAGCCGCATACATTTACAAATGCTATTTTAAGTTCACAACGTTTCATTATTTTGTCCACCAACTGCTGTACCTCAAGAGACACCAGCAACAATAGCTGTATTAGTACAAATGGCAGGGACGATGATGGTGGCAGTAGTAGGAGAAGCATCAGTAGTAGTAGTAGTAGTAGTAGTAGTAGTAGTAGTAGTAGTAGTAGTAGTAGTAGTAGTAGTAGTAGTAGTAGCGGTAGTGGTAGTGGTCGTAGTAGCAGCAGCAGTAGTGGAGTTAGTAACAGCAGCAGCCCCAGCCGCCGCCATAGCAGCAGCAGCAAGCGTGTTAGTAGTAGTAGTAGTAGTAGTAGTAGTAGTAGTAGTAGTAGTAGTAGTAGTAGTAGTAGTAGTAGTAGTAGTAGGAGAAGCATCAGTAGTAGTAGTAGTAGTAGTAGTAGTAGTAGTAGTAGTAGTAGTAGTAGTAGTAGTAGTAGTAGTAGTAGTAGTAGTAGTAGTAGTAGTAGCGGTAGTGGTAGTGGTAGTAGTAGCAGCAGCAGTAGTGGAGTTAGTAACAGCAGCAGCCCCAGCCGCCGCCATAGCAGCAGCAGCAAGCGTGTTAGTAGTAGTAGTAGTAGTAGTAGTAGTAGTAGTAGTAGTAGTAGTAGTAGTAGTAGTAGTAGTAGTAGTAATAGTAGTAGTAGTAGTAGTAGTAGTAGTAGTAGTAGTAGTAGTAGTAGTAGTAGTAGTAGTAGTAGTAGTAGTAGTAGTAGTAGTAGTAGTAGTTGTTGTTGTTGTTGTTGTTGCTGCTGCTGCTGCTGCTGCTGCTGCTGCTGCTAATATCAGCTAGGTCTAGGCTTTTATGTTATTTTCAGTTTTCAGTTTTCTTTATTTCACTCAGGCCATTGTTGTAATGGCATATGAGGTCGGTTTATCATTTATACATTTGGCGATAGTAATAAGAGCAATTACGCCGACGTAGTAGTAGCAGTAACAGCAATAGTAGTAGTAGTAGTCAATATTGTCAACGCACTGGCTCAGAATCTTCAATAATTGAAAAAATTCAAAAATTTAAGATATTTTGGTTTATCCTACTGCCTGAGATTTGTCATTTTGTTTGAGGAAAGCCATATGGCATTAATGTTAACCCTTTACTGGTTAAATTTGTTCAGTAAAATCCAAATATGCGCTTACTTATTTAATGTACATTTGCAGGCACAGACAAGGTCATTCCCGAGAATACACCACTGGAACGACTGTCTCGGTTCCCGAGCCAGTCATTACAGTGGTAAATTTTCAAAAATACTCCAATCCCCGCCGGCAAATGGACATTGCCCAAGATCACTAAATTGACCGTTTTTGGCTGACCATCATGCAAGGGTTAATGTTGAATGATTGAGATGGATATTATGGATAGCTATTTGAGTTTTGCTTTTACCAAGATGTCACGTAGATTCGGATTTTTCTTGAACGCAATTACTGGTCGCTTGTTAAAGGGTTGTTTCAGTTTCTCCTGTAGGTTTTGATACTCATCTTTCAAAATTTTGGAAATTTCAACGTTTTTCCGATTATAGGTCAGAATGAATGGAATTTTGTCACGTTGATCAGATAAGCCTGGGTCCGAGTTTATTCCCCTTGGCCACTGTGTTTCGAGTTCTTTAATCCAAAACGATTCTCGAAGTTTTCTTTGTTTATCAGTTTCTTCTGCCGTATCTGAAAGGGGTGGCTGTTCAATCGGCATAATTTCAAAGTCACGAAGGACTAAATGGTCAGGAAGATTAAAATGTTCGGAAACATGTGTGTCTTCCTCTAGCCTAATATCTGAGAGGTGTCGAGTTGCCCGCCATCTTAATGGACATTTGGTTTCGCCGACATACTGTTTTTGGCACAATTTGCATGAAATTAGATAAATAACATTTTCAGAGTCACAATCTAGATTAGACTGAAGTTGGAACTTGCTTTTGTTCTGAAAGCTCGTGAAAGTATTCTGGTTTGGGAGAAATTCATCTAACTTGCACCTTTTCTTTCCGCATTTGCGAGATTCGCCTACACCTATAATAGGACGATTGTGAGAAATTTTGGTAGGCCGACGATTTGAGGCATTATCTGGAATGGATTCCAAGCCGTCTAATGTTTCAGATTTGATTTTGCGCAAGAATCGTGAGGAGTAACCTCGTGGTTTGAGGGCTTTGAATAGGGTAGAGCACGCTTCTTCAAAATTTTTTCTATCACTAGAATTCCTGTGAAAACGGATTATTTGTGATTTAACTATTCCTTTAAAAGTATGTGGTGGATGGAAAGATTTTTTGTGCAATAGCTGATGCGAATCGGTTGGTTTGAAATACACTTTGTAGTCTAAGTAGCCAGTTGTTTCATACTTTAGACCTTTATATACAGTTACATCCAGGAAATCTACGGACATCTCGTCAATGGTTGCTTTTAATTTGATATTCGGATCGTGATTGTTCGGAATTTCGAAAAATTCATCAAACTCTGCCTTTGTGTGTTGCCAAATCATGAAAATGTCATCAAGGTACCTGCGATAAATGAGGGGATGTTTTGGACACTTTTCTAACGCTTCCTCCTCCCACTCTGCTACGTAAATATTGGCAAAACATGGGCTAAAGCGCTTGCCCATCGCACAGCCGCAAATTTGTTGGTAAATTTCGCCATGGAATTCAAAATCATTGCCTTTCAGACTCAGCTATAATAGAGCTATTACTTCTCTGTCTGGCCTGTTGGTGTCTGGGTAGTTCACGAATGCTCTACGGATAGAATTTATACCCTTCTCGATGTCAATGTTTGTATACATAGCATCGATGTCAAGCGTGACCAAGAATGAATTTGGAGGTATCCAGGTCTCAGAGACCTGTGATAAGAAGTCTTCTGTGTTTTTCAAGAAGCTGGGGTGTCTATTTGCTATTGGCTGTAGATGGTAATCGATGTATTCACTGATTCTGTAGGATTCTGAGCCACAATCAGAGATTATAGGTCGCCCGGGCGGTGACATTGTGTCCAACCACGAATCTATGGGTTTATGAATTTTTGGCAAAAGATAGAAAGTCCGTGGTTTTGACTCAAGTTTAGCAAAGAGATACTTATGTTGCTTTTCGGTGATCTTCTTGCTATCGAGCAATTTTTGAAGAATCTCATTAAATTTGCTGCAATTATTTTGCCAAAGTGGTTTGCTTAGTTTCTGGTAATGCTTTGGGTTACTAAATTGTCGTTGTGCTTCACGTTTATAGTTATCTTTAAGCATTATTACAGTCGCTGACCCTTTATCTGCAGGTTTGATGACAATTTCGCTGTTTTTAGACAATTCAATTAAGGCCTGGCGTTCCTCATAGGGTAAATTTGGTTGATCATTAGGGAATTTAGAATTTTTTACACGTTCTGAAAAGAGTTCTATGCTTTCACCGATCGCTGGGTCCAGGATTTTTACGTTTGGTGCCCAGCCAGTTTTTTCAATGAATGGTGGAATGTTACTATTAGAGTTACGAAAGAAGTCTGCTAACTTAATACGGTGACTAAATTCAGATGTTTCCATACAGCCATTATCTAAAAGAGCATCCAAACCTGTTTTAGGTTTTGGTGTTGGGACAAATGTAAGACCAAAATTGAGCAGTGACTGCTCTGCTTCACATAATGGGGAGCCAGTTAAATTGACAATATTACTGCCCAGTCCTGTTTCCGGGCGGATGTTACCCTGGCCCTTGTCTAGTTTAAATTTAGGAATTTAAGCCAGGCAGAATACATCGAGTTAGCTGTCTTCTCAGTCCAATGAATGTTATCCTTAACAACATTAAATTCGGAGAGTCTAAGTGCAGGAATGACAGTCACAGATTTTGATGATTCAGCCGTCGAATTGATGGTCTGAATCGCCAACTTCTGCTGAGCTGTCAACCGACTTGAATAGTTCAGTTTTGCGAAGTAAATCGCAGTCTTTGGGAATTTGGACTTAATCGCACTGAGAAGCAGCATTAATCTATGTTTTGAACTAGAGATGGGTTCATTCATATCATTAATGCCAATGTTGATCACTATTTTCTCTGGTTTAAATGATCCAGTGTACTTTTGAATTAGTCCTCTAGCATGACACAATTTAGCTCCTGGGTAGCAGGCAACTTGCGTTTCAGGGTGGGGCTCAACATTAATGCGACTCAGGTTCGAAGCTCCAAAGATGAGTACTTTGTTCGTGAGAACAGGTAGTCGCCAGTCAATTTTGTTTTCGATTTCATGACGAAATTTCCAAAAAATGTTTCTCTCCAACATGGTGGGTTGTTGGGGTCTATTTGCAAATTTAATAGGACGCACCTCCGGTGCATTACTTGGACCTGGAGTTGGAGAGAAGCTGGGCTGTGGCAGTTTCCCTGTTGGGGATGGGGTCTTGAGACCCGATGGTTGACTGCTCTTGGGGGATTTCTGAGAAGCGCCAGTCCGTGGACCAGATTTGCTACCATTAACCCTTTCCCTCTGTGGCAAGGGCGGATATTCGTTTGGGTCATTTAGATTGCCTAGTGGAGAGTCAGGTAGTGGGATTAATGATGCTTCAAATAGCATATCTCTAGGGCCAGAATCTAATGGTAGCAATGGAGAGGTTTTATTGTCTACTCGTTTTGTGACTGGCGGCGAAGTTTCAGGTGATCTGAGGCGTTTTTTCATTTGTGATTGTGGGGCCACAGTTGGTATCATGACCAGAGGTGTGGCTTGTGCGAGATTTTGAATTGGTTGCTGAGATGGATCTATCGGTCGCACAAAATCGTAAAAAGAACTAATCGCATTAATGTCGAGCTTTCTATTATAATTGTTTTTTGCCCAGCGTATAGCATTGGATTTAGCACGACTTAGGTCTAAATGTGGCATTGCCTGTGTGAGGACTACTTCAGTTCTAATACTACCAAGTTGTTCATTATAGTGATTTAACATGGCCTTAATGGTAGATTTTGCCCACTCAAAATTCACATTCCAGATGGCAAAGTAGATGTCATCATTTGGTATAGCTGGCTTACAAAATCCATTCAGCTCTTCCACCTTCCTGCTAAGCCCATCAGGGAGAGTTTCGGCATCTAAATGCCTACGTAGCGTAGCAATATGGTGGAAGCACTGAATTATTTGGTAATACAGCTTTACCAGGCGCGCATGCGCAGATGAACCCCCTTTACCATCTCCATTCTTCCTACGACCATTCTTCCTCGCAATAGCCATTCAGACAGACAATCGTTCAATCTAACTAGCAATCAGACAGGCAGTTGAGCAGGTAAGAACGATTCGATCAGGCAAACTCAAATTCAAGCACACAAATTCATTCACATCAACTACAAATTGAACCAATATATTACTTACACCTGAAAGACAAATTATAGAATTAACATGTAATATGCAAGGGTTAACAATACAACAATACAATACGCAATATTATAAGTTACTCACAGTAATTATGGACACCGTCAATTGGCTAAATGCATTTCACATGGATGTGCTTCATCAGTAGCCTGTATGACAAATTGGTGGTGGTTGTTGTTGTTGTTGTTGTTGTTGTTGTTGTTGTTGTTGTTGTTGTTGTAGTGGTTGTGGTGGTGAGGTGGTGGTTGTGGTGCTGGTAGTAGTAGTAGTAGTTGTAGTAGTAGTAGTAGTAGTAGTAGTAGTAGTAGTAGTAGTAGTAGTAGTAGTAGTAGTAGTAGTAGTAGTAGTAGTAGTAGTAGTAGTAGTAGTAGTAGTAGTAGTAGAAGTGAATGCACGCATTTATTTAGCTCTGCAGTTGCTGCCCGAATTTGCTAGTTTCTAGCGCGATTTTGTAGATAAATTTTATACAAATATTTCGTATTAGTATTTCCTTTCAAACTTTATGTTTAATTTGTAAATTCTTGTCTTGGTTGGAGCGCATTTTGTGTCTCCATTTTCTAAAGGCACTCCTCTTAGCTGGCGGTTTCAGCCATTTAATAGGTCTCCTCTTACTGTGGTCAATGCAATACTTTTCTCCCCGCGCCAGTATGCTATTTCTATAGTTCGTTGGCTAGCGCATTATATTTGGCAAGATCGCTTGAGTGAGTGGATTTAATTCCTTTGTCATTTGTAAGCGCAAGCCTAGTACTTTGATTTTATAAATCCTTATAGTCAGTTGGCTGTTCCCGGTCAACTCGAACAGACCAACAAATATATGACTGTAATATGTTAGTATGCATTAGGAAACCACTTTAATCGGTTAGGTGCTAGTGAACCACTTAGAAAGTGGTTCAAACTAATAAATATACGAGTGTACTCTCTATTCGTATATTTGTTGGTAGGTGTCAGGGTTTCAAAAGGGGACACTATCTATTTAGTGTTTAGCTCTTTCCCTGATGTCTTGGTATTATATATTTGTAGTACCCCTTATATATTGTAGTAGTATGGGTGTCCTCATTTATTAAAACACCATGGCAACCTCCTATAAGCGTACCCTGAGTCTTAAAATCACGACAAAGGCTTGGGGTCTTTCGGCAATTGAGGTGTTACATGGGTTGAAGGATGTAGTTGGGGCAGGGCCACGGGTCCTTCAAGTTCTCATTAACGTTTCCAAATCTGTATGGAATGTCACCGTGGTTAATGAAAGTATGAAGGAAAGGTTGCTCAACGAGGTCCTTGTCGTGAAGGGTGAGGTGTGTAACATGGGGGAAATAGATTCTGATCGTCTATTAGTCAAGATGAAGGTTCCATTAGAGATCCTAGATGAACGGGTTTTCAATGAATTGATCAAGTATGGCAAAGTGGACAAAGTAGAACACGAGACCTATCCATTTGATCGAACCTTAGAAAATGGCATCAGAAGAATTTGGTTTGAAAAGGTAGAACAACCTCTCCCAAGTAAGGTCATGATAGATGGTCGATTTATCTTGCCATTATGGTATAGGGGGCAAATCAAAGAGTGTAGAATCTGCTTAAGCACAGAACATCTTGCAACAGATTTCCCTAACAAAAACAAATGTCTAGTTTGTGGATCATCTGATCATTTTAAGTGGCGATGCCCGCAGAACAAATATGTCAAAAAGGGTGCTGATAAAAGTGCAGAGCAAGTTGTCTCTAAAGAGAATGTCATAGAACCGGTAGCTGCTGAGATTGTAGCTGAAATCCATATTAATGGGAAGCACGTTGCTAAAGAAAATGTCATCGAACCAGTAGTTGCTCAGATTGTAGCTGAAGTCCATGTTAATGAGAAGCATGGTGAAAAAACTAAGAATTCAATCACTGCAGGCGATGAAATAGAGGTTCTAGATGAGGGGTTAAGTCTTACCCCAGTAACAAGTCAATCCAAGTCTGATGTCAGAGAGGCTAATTCCACACAAGTTGAAGGTGATGATCAATACCCTCCGGAAGAGAGTTTTAATTTAGGACAAGTAAAATTCAGGTCGCAAGATACTGAAACTAACTTTGATTTTCCACTGAGTACACTTAATCTAGACGATTTAAATAATATAGAGAAAGTAATTGGTGTCTCGGATCGATTGAGTGGAACAAAGCGACAGAAAGATGGAGAGAGTTCTGAATCAGAAATAGAGGAAAGTGATATAGAAGACGATAATATGTCAGTCGCTGAATCCGATATATCCATTCAAACACAGAGTTCTAAATCACCCGATGAAATGGTCATGTACAGGTCAGAGGCAGGAGAGGTGTTAGTTCAATATGTGACGGCAAAAGGGGTTAAATACAGGCATCTGCGTCATGGTTCAGATATATTAAAATATAAGCATTTGGAAAATGTTGAGCTAAGTAGTGCAGCGTTTGCGAGTAAAATAGGTAAATGGTCTAAGAGAGGGTCGAAAAAAACAAAATCTAGTTAGCTTAATAATGGCGGTTATACACATCATTTTATTACTTTTTATGCTAATTTGCACACTCAATTGTAGAGGCTTAAATAGTGACATAAAGCAACGTCACTTACTAGAGACTCTGAAAAATGAGCAGATTGACATTGCTTTGATACAGGAAACAAAAATTCAGAAGTCAGAATCATACGATAGTTTAGAAAAGATTTCTGGATCCAGAATATTCTATTCGTTATCTCAAGATAATAGTGCAGGTGTAGCAATTGTTATACTCCCTCGTTGTTCAGCCTATGTAAATATAATCTCTTCCGTATCAGGTGAAAATGGTCTCTGGGTGAGAGTCACGCTAGATATACAACAAACACATTTCATGTTGCTGTGTATATATGCACCTGCATCTCATCAACTACATCATAATTTTTTTAATGAGATGTCTACAACAGCACTAGATAACATCACTGAAAACTTAGTAATGGGTGGTGACTTTAATTGTGTCGTAGACAAAGAAAATGACAGGAATGCAACTTCAACTTATACTGATACATCACATAGACTCCTAAAAGAAATATGGGATAATAAAAATTTAGTTGACACCTATAGAATATCAAAACCTCATGGTAAAGATCTTACATATTTTTCGGCAGATGGTAAAGTTGGTTCAAGGATCGACAGAATTTATGTGAATAGTTTGTTGACAGGGTACTGGAGAGATGTTAATATTAAGCCAGTCGCATTCTCAGATCATAACATGGTTTCTGTAACCTTTGCCAAGGCTGATTGGGTGACAAAAGGGGTTGGGTTTTGGAAATTAAACACAACACTGATGGGAGAAGAATTTTATAAGAATAATATAGAGAGTTGTTGGCAACATTGGATTAATAGGAAAGCATCATATAAGAGCCCATTGCAATGGTTGGAGGATGTAAAACTGGATTTAAATTATGTTTCCCGAAGAAAAGCATGGGAAATACGCAAACGCAAGAAAACACTTCATCGATCACTGATGAAAATTAATGCTAAAGTAAATAATGGTGAAGATAATTATTATGAATTACTGGTTAAAATTAAAAGTAAAATAAGAGATATAGAACAATATGAGTTTGAGGGTACAAAAATTAGAGCAAGAGCCCAGATGCATGCAGAAGGCGAAAAGCCAACCCGATATTTTTGCACATTAGAAAAAGCATGGGCAATAGATAAGGTGATGTGCTCATTAAACATGCCGCATGGTTCAACCGTCTTTACCAACAATGAATGAGTACTATTGTATGCAATTACTATGAGTCATTGTACAAGTCAGAGGGAATTGATGAAGATGCAAAATTGGATTTGTTAGCAAATATAGTAAAAAAAGTGTCAGACACAGGCAGTGAATTTTGTGATCAACCCTTAACACTAGAAGATTTAACTAAATCCCTTAAAGGTATGAAACTAGAAAAATCACCGGGGTGTGATAGCCTTCCAGTTGAATTTTACCAAAAGTTTTGACACCTTGTAGGTCCAATAATGGAAGAATTAGCCACTGAAATTTTTTAGAAAGGCCATTTACCACCAACTATGGCTAGGGTATACGTAAGGCTAATATATAAACGAAATGGCAGACGTCTAATTCAGAACTACAGACCAATTTCTCTACTATGTGTAGACTGCAAAATAATATTGAAACTAGGTAGTGTTTTAGGAGAAATCATTGGAACAGAGCAGACATGTGCTGTACCTAGGAGGACAATTTTAACCAATACCATGTTAGTAAGAGACCGTTTACAATTGGGTGAGAAGGATAGCATCCCTTCAGCTGTGATTGCCTTGGACAATGAAAAGGCATTGACCATGTGGAATGGGATTTTCTTTTTAATGTTTGCAATCGTTTGGGTTAGGCTCAAACTTTATTAAATGGGTTAAGATTTTATATACGGATATCAAGAGAGCTATTTAGTGAACAATCAATTATCCAGAGAAATTGTCTTAGAACGTGGTGTTAGACAGGGGTGTTCCCTATCGCCATTGTTATTATTTGTTATTGTGATGGAATCACTTGGCATAGCATTGAGGCAAAATAATAACTTTCAAAGCATATGTATCTATGGCATAGAAAGACCACTTAAGCTGTCACAATATGCTGATGACACAACTGTGTTTGCTAGTTCAAACAATGATTTTGCAATTTTAAACCACGTACTAGAAAAGTTCCAAAATGCATCTGGTTTGAAAATAAATAAAGGAAAATCCAAAGGATTATTTTTGGGGCCAGGGAAAGAGCGGAATGACCAGCCACTTGAAATCAATTAGTCTAATGATACCATTAAGATTTTAGGCATCTATTTTAGCAGGAGACCGAATACAACACAAAATTGGAATGAACGAGTATCTAAGCTTAAGAAAATATTAGCAAATTGGAAGCGTCGTCGTCTTTCAATTTTTGTTAGAGTGTTTGTTGTTAACAACTTGGCATTATCTGGGCTATGGTATACAGCATCTGTTGTACACATGCCAAAACATGTAGAAAATGAGGTTAATGAGTTGATATTGTCATTCATATGGGAAGAAAAGAATCATTTAGTTTCCCATCATGATCTCAATAATGCTAAGTTAGAAAGAGGACTTGATTTAATTGATATTAAAGTGAAATGTGTTTCTTTACGGTTAAAATTTTTGAATGATCTTATTACATCAGATGAGACGTGGGCATGTGTTTCATGAGCTCTCATGGAGAGAATTGTAGAACCATTTCTGGCGGAGCATGTTTTTACCTCAAAGAAGCCACCTCCGAATAGCCAAATGATACCAGATGTGTTTAAAGATCAAGTTAAGGAGCTAGAACTATTTGACAGATACATGCCTCCACCTACGTGCTGGAAGGAAGTACTAGAACAGCAACTGTGGGGCAATAGTAATCTATGTTATAACAATGCAGTGCTTTCTCTACCATCCTTTGCAAAACATGGCATTCAACATTTATCTGATATGATACACCCTCAAACACGTAGATGGATTTCAATGCAAGAAGTAGCTAGAAAAACACATATGAGGCATATAGATGTCCAGCGGTTGCTAAATAAAATAAAACATGCTGCACCAATTGAATGGTTTCGTCTGCATAAATAATAATAGTTTGACTCCACAACCTGCATTAGTTCTTGATGATGAGATGTTAAAATACAAGATGAGATCCAAGGAATGGTACCACATTATGAGACGAAAACAAGTAACACCTCCCATAGCAATTCGGAGATGGGATGACTCACGCTATAAACCATCCAGTTGGAAAAATGTATGGAAAATCCTACATTCTCCATACATACCAAATATGGCTCGTGATTTATTGTGGCAATTACTACATCGACGGTATGGGTGGGACACCTGACATACAAGTGCAATAGTACGACTTCTGATAGGTGTTACTTATGTCAAACAGACGAGGAATCAATCGAGCATTTATTTGCGGAATGTCCAATATCGTCACAATTTTGGGACTATATCAGCCAAATTTTGGCACAATTTGGAGCGAAGCCCATTGTTCTAGAAACGCATGTAGTCTTATTTAGAGAATTTGGATCAAGTGGTGTAAATGTCATAAAGTCTGAAAGGACTATTTTAATAACAATGCTAACCATAGGTGTTTGGCCATTTGGAAACATCGGTGTGCACAGACGAAAAATCCATCTATGGGCAATCACAATAGAGCAATAAAGGCAATATTTCGTTCATTGCTGCTGAATCATATTCCTTGCGGATATTTTAGACTAAAGCAGCATGGTAAAGAAAAAGTATTCAATGATATATGGTGCAAAACAAACATAGTTTCAATAGAGTTGGGAATTGTAAAAATAAATGAGCCTGCACTAGCTTAAATCATTTAATTACTACAGCTGATTTATCTGTGTCTTTTAATTAATCTGTGTCCTGTAATTCATTTTAGTTTGCACTTTGATATTGTTATGTGTAATAATTCATGTTAACAAATAAACAGACTGGGGTAATTTAATAATCAATCGATAAAGTAAGTTGCCATTGAATTATAAAATCGCCTTGGGTAATTTTAGAAACTGGCACAAGGTTTTATAGGTTTATTTGTTCCCGGGTAATTTACAAAACCTTACAACAAAGTAAATCAAAAATGTAAACAAGAGTGCCATCTATTTCCATCTATTTTTCTGTAATTTTCCTGCTGACTATATATGTTATGCTACCCAAATGCTACTACGCCCGCTGATCTTTAAAGAATCAGTCCACTGGCGTCAATGATTGACTTATTTGTCATTGATTGACGAGTCACTTTTCATTTGTTGAATAGTTGCACTCGCCACACGGGCCTACTACCACACATGGATTGAATGGTAATTTACAAAACCTTACAATAAAGTAAATCGAAAATGTAAACAAGAGCGCCATCTATTTTTCTGTAATTTTTCTGCCGACTACATGTATTATACTACCCAAATGCTACTATGCCCGCTGATCTTTAAAGAATCAGCCCACTGGCGTCAATGATTGACTTTTTTGTCATTGATTGACGAGGCACTTTTCATTTGTTGGATAGTTGCACTCGCCACACGGGTCTACTACTACACTTGGGTTGAATAGTAATGCCTTTGTTAAGTTTTGTTTTGCTATCGGATCTTTATCAGCCTATTGTTTTGTATCTATACTATTCAAGCCATATGTATTTATAGATTGTATTAATGCTCATTATTTATCTTTTGTTTTGGTGTAATATTAATCAGGCTTACTAGTTCACCAGGTTTTTTCTGGGATTTTGCAAGCCTTTTTAAAGGAGTTCCTCCGTGAAGTTTGTCCGACTGCGTCAGCGTCGGATTTTTAAAAAAAAAAGAAGAAAAAAAGTAGTAGTAGTAGTAGTAGTAGTAGTAGTAGTAGTAGTAGTAGTAGTAGTAGTAGTAGTAGTAGTAGTAGTAATCTTTTTCCTGGACAGTGGTAAAAATTTACAGAGTTTGGCAAGTATCGGTTTGTTGCATATTGACATAAGTCCACGAGTCTTTTATTCATTATTTTGGTTTCAATAATATAGTGGTATGAACTTATTTCGCTGTATATTATATATTTCCCATTTAAACAGAAAGTGATTTTCATCTTCTATTACATTACACTTAGGGCAAAGGCGCTCGTTTCTCTCAAAATCAATCCATCTTTGTGTTTCTATTCAGGGTGCGGAAATGGAGAAGACTTATTGCGCCGCGATATGGGAGTAACTTTAAATAGGTTTCGAAATGGAATTCTGTTGTTATTGTTTTATATATATTCCGTTCAAGAACACAACATTTTGTCAAGACAGTCACATACGTCACTGAGACGATCACCTTGAATTTTCTTTGAAACTCATATAATATACCTTGAAAGCTAACGAGTGGATATATCTTTCATTAAGATTAAGCATGGCGAGTTGCCATATCATCCTCTTCAAACAAGTCAAACGAGAAAATAATTATATAATTAAATATCAAAAACGGTTTGAAATTTGACATTTCTGAACCAGCCTTTTGATACGTTTTCCTGAAATTGGCCCAGATACGATTAGCATTTATACCCACACGCACACGCACTCGCACTAACCCCACCAAACAACACCACCACCCCCATATTACATGGTTATGACAGCCTAAATCGTGTCGTTTATGACGTAATTGATTATGAAGTCAGTATACCCGTGACGTGGTTGATTCTGACGTCATATGACTGATAAATAAACTGGAGTGTGTTAAAGGGAAATACCAGACTTCGTATAAAATGAATCTACAGACTGTAACGTTTTCAAAAACAGTATTGTAAGCTCTGCACTCAAATTAGAAATATATAACTTCGTTATTTAAATATGTGATACATTAGCTAAATTTCTATTCCCGGATTAGGTGTATGACGTCATAAGTTAAACGTTTTTCTCGCTGTCATCCAATGCTATCGCAATAAAATTGCGAATTGCGTTTTATAAGGCGTTTCTCTTCAGCGGTGTTAGGAATATATAAACCATATTTGCGGAAATTTTGAAGAATATATAATAACAGTCCTTTGTCTGATTTCTCCGTTGGTGCCGATTTTGACATCAAGTTTTGATCTTGAGATGAATGAATGACGCGATAGTATAGGTATATCAGTACAATTGCCACTTTTGAATCAACACTCTCACTGGCGCCACGGCAGATAATGTTATTAAAGTTTCATCTAGTAATATGAGAGTTTAAATAGGTCTTACATACATCCCAATACATATTTAGGTATTTCTGTTTTCATAATAGCCTCAAAACTTCCTGAGATATTGTAATATTCATGTAATTGGCAGGTATCTTCATAGAAAATGGCCAGCTTAATGTTCCGCAACTAATGTTTGAAAATAACAAATATATTCCATAAATTTGCAATAGTGTGATACACGTATTAATCTCTTCAATCTGTACATATATAAATGATGTCGATAGCATTATCACTGATAGAGATATCACCATCCAAATGCATGCACTCCTGTCTTCAGAGTGCCGTTATCATGGTTTCTTGTCGAATGGGATTCAACCTATGACGTCATAGGTTTAATTAGCTCGCAGAAAATTATAGCAACATAGCGTTTATAACATCAGTTTAATCGGATTTATATATAAATGTCGCAGGAAATTTGTACACAGTAACTTAAATATGGGGTCTACGATAGAACTGCGTGTTTTATGCAAATGATGGTGACCCTTCTTGTGTTGCCCTTTACATACAACAAGTTGGTTCCCAAAGTACACACACGAGCCAACAAGTTGCATACAACAAGTTGGTTCCCACAGTACACAAGAGCCAACAAGTTGCATACAACATTTGTGCAAAATAAAATAAATCGGCATAAAATGCTATGTCTCAAATGTCAGAATTAGTACAATATTATATGTCTCTTCGTTTATCGCGATTGAAGTAGTCCTGTATATTCACATTTTTAAATAAGCTCTGGTACCCTCGTAGAGATCAACTAAGTTATGACGGCATAATCAACAACGTGATGTGTAAGATCACGTTATAACCAATTACGGTATGAATGACTCGATTTAGTCCATCTTAAACGCTTAATAGTCCAACACGGTTAGGGAATTCAGGTATTGATCGATCCCAACACGAGCGAGGTGTGGGTGGAGCTTAGCTAGAGATGAGCGGGGGGGGGGGGTAGCTAAAACTGGAAAGTGCCATTGATTGGTCGCATAAAATGTTAGATGAAAAAGTTGTATGTCTTTACTATTTAATAGAAACTAATTTGCCTGCGCGCTGTTGCTGTCATATTCAACAGCTTACCTGTATAGTTTTCTAGAAACTTACGGTTAGGGATTTCAGGTATTGATCGATCCCAACACGAGCGAGGTGTGGGTGGAGCTTAGCTAGAGATGAGCGGGGGGTAGCTAAAACGGGAAAGGGCCATTGATTGGTCGCATAAAATGTTAGATGAAAAAGTTGGATGAAACCGATAAACACGGATCAACACTTGTTGTACACAAAATGTTGGATGAAAATGTTGCATGAAAATAGAACACTGTTTTATGTTTTTCAGCCTATTTTTTGTTGCCGCATACAACATGTTGTAAGTGTGTAGACACGGTACAAGTTGTTGCACACAACATGTTGTATACAACTAGTTGCATCGTGTATATCAAGATTAATCATTATGTGTCATCTACATTACTAAACTGAAGTATATATAGTGAGTATACGAAATATTACTGACCATTATTATTATTATTATTATTATTATTATTATTATTATTATTATTATTTTTATTATTATTATTATTATTATTATTATAACCTTTTCGTCCCTGGACCACAGCCGCCCTCCTGTCCTTTGTGTATACCTCTACCAGAAGATTGGTAATCTGCATTTAGCAACCATACCGCGGAAGCAATGAACAGGTACATCCACGGCATATTGACAAGGCCTATTAGCGCTAACTGCGTGTTAAGTTAAAATCGGTACTTCTAAAATCACGTTAGTATTCAGCGACATCCATAGCCCATCCATAACAAGGCAGTCTATATTTAGCTGTTTTATTAACCGTGAACGGGATGGTGTGTAGCCCTAAGGCGAGTTTGTTAACCCAGTCGGTGCAGAATGTTGGGATAACAATTTTAAGACAGACATACGCATAGGCATCACCAGTACACAAGCAAATTTCAGCTTCCAATTAGCGTCAAAGTACTCAATATTAATAATGTTTATTAACTTTTTAATTATTTCTTTATTAATCTTTCGAATTCTAATTAGTTTCCAAATATGCATATATGCATTAAATTGTAATTGTGTTTTCGCCCTGCTCTCTGTTTTACAGGTGTGTTATATGACAGCAGCTATGCCGGTCATATGAGCAATATCGTCAGGATTTAATACCTTGAATCTCAATTTCCAGATAACTCTACATGATGATGATGATGATGATGATGATGATTACGACGACGACCACGGTGGTGAAGATGAGTGACTGTGTTTTATGGCTGAAGAAGTAAAAACGACTTTTAGCTGCAACCAGTTTTTCTCCGCTGTGCCTTGTCCACGGCGATCGCCCTGTGCTCTTTTAGGGTCTTTCTCGTCTTTATTGGTCCTAGAGTACGATCGATGAGGCCTGGTGGCGTCCTTTGCATGCCTGATACATGTTGGCACATACCACTGCAAATTCTAGTGCTTTCTGAGGAGGCATATTTCCTGGCATTCGAAGAACATGTCCGAAAGTAGGCCTATTCCAAACATTAAACGCTTTGCTCTCCCGCGCGCACATACGCATGCACACACGCAAGCCCGACCGCACGTCCACAAGAGCGTGCAGACGCACGCACACACACCTGAACTGTACACACATACGCAATCCTCCCCACGACCGTACGCACGCACGCACGCACACCTGTCAGTATGCGCGCATGCACGTCTGCACGCACGCCCGCAAGTCCGCACACATGGCCGCACACCCGCAAGCCAATACATATGCATACATGCACACACACCTGTACATACTCACACACACACCTCACCGTACGCACGCGCACACGCCCGTGTGTACGCACACATGCACGAACTACGACGATACGTCTAACGTGAAGCATAAGAGCTAGTAAATTTGTGATACGGTTTCGTTAAGATTATTTTAAACAGTAACATATTCCGCTTATATTTACATTTTTTGCACTCAGATTTGTATATACATATTCCGATTCTGCTATGGAGAGCGTCTGCGGACCGGGCGAGGCTTATCTTCGAGAATTGCCCTATGGAATGACTAGTTAGGCTATCTAGTCATTGCATGGTTAAATGTCCGTGGCTGGTCTTCTCTCGGTCCGCAAACGCAAAACGATCGCGGTATGGGTGGAGCTTAGCTAGAACTGGGAGGGACATAGCTAAAAATGAAAAGATCCATTAACGCGCTGAGGTCAATTGGATATTCCATTATAATCTCTTAATAGATCATCAAGTTGCACGATTTGTATGTCTTGAATATTAAACAGCTTACCTGTATAGTTTTCTGAAAATCGCTAGGCACACGTATTACCGATATTACAAATTTGCATTATCGCTAAAACAGTTTCAACAAGATTGAAGTAAAACTCCCGTGTCAATATAACGATCTGTACATGACTCAAAGTAAGTATACCCGAGCTTACCATTCACCAAAGGCAATATTGGCAACAGCTTGGCTAGTAGAACTACACGTTTCTCTATTCGCTAACGGTCCACCGCTACCCACACCTCCCCAGCCCAGACCCTCACCCGCCGGGTAGGCCACTCGCCACGCCCATACCTCCACAAGCCTCACCTCTCAGAATTATAATTTTAACGTAGGTCGCCTAGAGTTACACAGATGTCTGACGTAGTCGACTACCGAACAACCGATCCAAACCGGATGCCTCTCGCCTCGCCCCCCCCCCCACCCCCAACAGACCAGGCTTATGAATAGCTATCAGCAAATATCTCTGATGAGCCGTTCATTTAACCCTTTAATCCGGTATGTGTCATTAGTCAGGTGTGTCAGAGCTGTGTAACTCTATGGGATCACGTCACAATTATAATTCTGAAAAGAAAAAGAATGTGAAAAGAGCCTTTAAAATGTATTTTAACCCGAATATGGTAAAAGCAAGCTTAAACCATTGCATTTAAAAATCATCTGCAGCCGACTAACGGGTAAAAACATACAAACAAAATTTAGGTGAACAGCATTTTCACTGCAGCGTTCCGCGTTGAAGCGCTATAAGCCTATAATCTAATAATTTATGGTCTACGCTTTGAACGATTCAATCATTTTTTGTTAAATCGACTAATGACTCTATAATTGAAATCATTGGCAGTCCATGAATCATATGATATAGAAAATGTATGCAGAACTCTCCGCAACGAGGCGATAATAGTGGCGTGACTATAACGACATTATTTGTCTTGCAAAAAACATTTAATGTTATTTCTTAGCTGTACTGTACCATCTTTCAGCAACATAATAATATACACAATATTTACCTATTGAATGTCAATTTGCAGTACAAGAGATGGCTATCTTTACAACTTTACCATTGGAATATCAGACTCAGTTATCTACCCAGTCACTCCAACGGTAAATTTTCAAAATAAATAGCCTCTTGGCCTGCAAATGTTCATTCACCAAGCCCACTACAGAGGCGTGCTATAAATCATTCAAATATCCCTATGAATACCGAGTCTGATAAATCGTGGTTCAATTGAAAAATACACGAATGCAATTGGATATTTTTTCATTCCAAATAACTATACAGAGTTATACTGCGGGTATGCGCTTGAGGAGTGCACACATGCATGCGTACGGGCGGGCGTGTGCTTGATGAGGTGTGCGTGTGCATGACGAGGTGTGCGTGCGTGCGTGCGTGCGTGCGTGCGTGCGTGCGTGCGTGCGTGCGTGCGTGCGTGCGTGCGTGCGTGCGTGCGGTCATGCGTGCGTGCGGACGTGCGTGCGTGCGGCCGTGCGTGCGTGCGTGTGGGAGCGTGTGCAGGGGCGCATTAGTAGTCCATGGTAAGAGAATGTTTATTAAATAGTAAAACATCCATTTCGTACAACTGACAGACAATTCCATGTTCACGGTGTGTACGTGCGTGAGCGCAATTGCGCTATGGCAGCGACAGCACCCAGTCAAATTAGTTTAAAATATTGTGCACCATCAAAATCCGCACGTGTGCCCACAAATCCGCATGTGTGCCCACAGATCTACATGCTCGGTCGCCCATTTATACGTGCGGTCCCACATTTATACATGCGGTCAATTGCTGTGTTCGCGCTTACATGCAATCCGATAAAATGTCTCAAATTCAATAGATTTTCTCACTACAGTTTAAACATCCCAAAGGGTCGGATGTGTACTTTATCTACATAGTAGTTAGAGAAGCCTTAAGCCGCAAGAAGATTTCTACAGCTACAACCTTCACCAATAAAATTTATATTAAAATAATACGTTTATCCTATAAATCAATATGCCAAGACATCAATGTCTCGAATGTGATTAAACTTTTGCTAGGTCTCATGACCTGAAGCGACATAAGAGCCGATTTCATAACAATGAAGACAGCGAGAATCTAGAGCATGAAGATGATGATCGGACTGTGATGAAGCGCAACGTAGTCTGTGAGTGATGATGAAGATGATTATAAAAATGAAGTCACAGGCAATAGGGAGCTCTTCGCCATATTCCAAAATATTAAGCAGGCCGTAGACGCTGAACAATCATGTTTAGAAGATGAGGATGGTGAAGCGACCAGAGACCTCAAAGGGGTATATGCTGATGCGTTAGTTACAAAGTGTACTGACATAATGTTGTAGTTATTAGAATATGAGTCACGTGGAAATCTTAGCTGGTCATGGAGACCATTTTCAAATAGAAACGCACGAACGCTCATACACACATACTCATGCACACAGATCCGTGCAGGCACACGCACACACTACCGCACGCGCACACTACCGCATGCACACATGCAAACATCCACTCACGCAAATGCGTACACGCGTTCGGTCGCACGCAACCACGTACCCAAACAAATTTATTGTTGTCAATTATTGAGTAATGAGCAATTTAATTGGTTAGTGATTTAAGTGTCCGTATCATCTGTTTTAATTGATAATTACGCTGTTGATCGATGGTATTGCAGAGATGTATTTTGATTTATTGTTGTTTACCGTTCAGCTACCTATCGTTAGATTTATCATTGTGTTTTAATGGATCGGATTGAATAATCTAAATAATACATCATGTACACAATCTCTAAGGCCTTCATGAATTGAATTTTTTTTTAATCGGTCACTTTGTCTAACCCACTTCATTCTGAATACCTACTTGCTCAAATATGGTTTGAACTTTGATGGAACAGGTCTGACAGACAGCCGTTTGACATTGCATAATGGGAAATTGTAGTTGTGCGTATTCAGGATGGAATGGGGGTAAATTGAGTTAACTTATGTAACAGATCGAATGAATATGTCTATTAATACTTGTCAGGTGGGACCGTGTGTTTCCGTGTTTCAGTAAGGCACAGTTATTGTGGGCCACAAATTTGCTCATATTATTCTCAAAAACACATAACTGATTGTGTGAGTTTAATTTTGAAGAGCGAAGTTGATGGCTTGAATAGTATGATTGTCTGGCCGACCCAGGATTGTGTGCTGTGTTGTGTTGTTTTTTGTGCGTTTTTATGAGACACAGCTATTGTAGGGAACAATTTTTGCTCAATTATTCTTTTAAAAAACCGCATGATTAATTGCGTGAGTTTAATTTGAAGAGTGAAATTGATGACCATGAATAATATGATTGTCTCCAAACACTGGTGTTCACGAGTATTTGGTTTACGCGGTGTATATTTATTGAGGTCGCGCCTCAGCTGTATGTAGGTCGTACGCACAATGAGACGCATGTGTGTGATTGATGCATGAATGTGTGCCTACATGGATGCATTGTGATGCATGATGTTATAGCTGTTTCTTATGTCCTGACAAGGTATTATTTAGTGGAAATGACATATTTCATCCTGTATATTGATAACTGTATAGACACATGTTTGTGCATGCGATTTGGAAGGCATGCTGGCCAATTTGAGGATAGGTTTGTCTGGATGACATTGCTACCACTAATGGTGGAATTTCTAAAAATGTCCAGTATGCTTTCATTTTGCATCAAGTGGTCACCTTGTCAGAATGCAGGATGAAAGGGGTAAATTGTTTGTAACAGCCGGACACAGCCAGCTACGTGTCCCTCCAGATTTTTGGGTGGGAACAGCTGATATGATTGTCTTTTGGCTTACAGATGTAATTAACCAAAATAGGTGCTATTCTTTCATGCTATATTCTAGTTAACATCTTTTACATGCGAGACGATGTTGTGTATTCAAAGTTTGTGTTTTCGTTTTATTTTCCTTTGCTGAATAGCATTTTGCATATTATACGTCATAAATTTCTCATTATTTATCATCATTCCTCTCTAATAATTTGAAAATGACAAAAAATGTTAAGGCTGTATTGTTGTAAGCTGTTGCAATATGTGTTTGTTCATTGACTTGCAACAGTTTCCCCACAATTTCGCTCTCATTAAACATATTCCACTGGCCCTATGAATTTACTATATATTGGTAGCACTGAGTGGAATTGATTTAGTTAATAGGTAATTTGCCTGTATTATGATTGTGTCTATGGATGTTGTATATTTTATCCATCGGTTTACAGTTACCTTTGATTTGCTTGCACATACTATTATTATCACGTTTCTGTCCATTTTCTTTTTTCTTTATTCACTATTTCCGGAGAGATAGCTCTAGATTTATCACCAACCAAGCAAAGTGTAGTTTCACTCTAATGAGTTTAAATGGCTAGCATTTTCTGAGAGCTGTCTCGATAGAAGCGTCAATTCGCCACGTCATGGTGTTTCAATGCTTAAATCCGGACAAGCGGACATTTAGCTATTTTTATTTTTTACTTTTTGACTGAAGTGACCAAGCAATCACATAAACCGTTCACCCCTGCAGACCAGATGAGGGTAATGTTAAAGAGGGTCTGTTGGCTATGAAAGAACCCGGTTGTACTGGGCGCTGTTGTTATCTATTCAGCAATGAAATGTGTCATTTAGTTTAGTTCTGGAACACTCTGTAGTTTGTCTTTATTGATTTGCCTTAAAGTTTGATACTGGCTTTTCAGCGATGAGAGGGTTACAGATGTTGGTCCTTCCCGGATTTGTTCGTTTGTCCATTCATCTATCCTTTTTAGCATACGCCACCTTAAATTGATTAATCTACACATTGTTGTTTATAATTAAATTTTTGCTAGTATGATAATTAATATGTGTACATATTTCTATTTTATTAAATGTCATCCTCTTTATTGAACCAATTTCTTTCTGAATATTTGCAACAGTATTAAACTGGGTGGCGAACAGTTGGCTGATCTCGGTGACAGGTTGACAGAAAGCAGTTGCTATCCACTGTCAGGCTGATTTCTAAGGTATGGCAGATATGTTTGTCATACCACGGATATAACTAGGCAAGTGTTCGGGCTGAAAGGGGTTAATTCATGTGAGTAATTTGTATGTTGTAACTCGTTACATAATAATTCAAGTCATTACCTAATTAGGTACTTGAATATTATTAGTTAATTAGCATCAAATCGAAACTTGTAATGGTAATTTAGCATAATTTGAGACTATATATTAACATTGTGGTGTATTTGATGGTGTGGAATGGCCACAATATGACACACCACACCTTCTCAAGAATGAAGTTAGCATTTCATGGTCTGGGACTATCTGACACTTTAATGGTCTGTCATACAGGAAGCACCGTGTATAGGGAATTGTCTGGACTAATAAAGGTTGGACTTTGGTTCATTGATAAAGTGGGTGGCGATCTGTATATGTTTGATCAGGTGACATGTTCATGTTTGACCCATGTGACGACAGGGAGCAATAGGCATGTTTACGGGACCAGATGTTGACAGTCCGCTACTTTATCTTTGTCCAGATCGTTGTTCAATTCTTCCTGTTGTGTTCATGAATTTTAGGTGTGATGTTCTGCTCCACTAGCTTCGCATATTAAAGTATCTGTCCACGCGTGGGTGTCTTCTGGTCTTTGGATTCCGCCGTACATTATGCTTAGTTTATTGACTTGACTGCTGACATTCTCCTGGATTGCGATGATGGAGTGATTGATTGACGCCTATATCTATCTGACCGGTGGCCAGTATATTTGCATGTCTGTACTGAGTGAATGTGTGAATGTTTTACCCTAATGCGTGGGGTCAGAAGAGTGTTTGTGTTGGTCATTGTCGTCAGGTGTCACTGTTTGTCTATCCCTTGATTATTATCAATCCCGTTGATTTCAGTTGTTCAGTCACCCAAGTTTCCATCATTAGTGCCAATTTAAAGAATTTAAAACTCAGAGAGTCACTCCGTATTTATGAAGCTAGTATTTTCATGTGGCTCATGCTAAAATTGGCATGCCGGTAGCCAATTTTGAAAACAGGGCCGGGATGTTGTAGTTATTAGAATGAGTCACGTGCAAATCTTAGCTTGTCATGGAGACCATTTTCAAATAGATGAATTATGATGTTGGAATAAGCCGTTCTCGATTTTGGTGCTGATTTTGACTGAAAGTTGTTGCTGCTTTTAGCAGCAACGGGTTTCATGAATAATGGGGGACAACTCATCTATTTCCTTAAGGCGCTAGTAGAGTTGTGATCTCCCTTGTTCGTCTGATATCACTGCAACTGGTCTTATAATCCATGCTGTTAGGGGAGATAACTTATATTTAGTTACCACCATCACAATCCACATCGTAAGGAGTGACTTCCCTTGTTTAGTATATAATCTGATGTGCATAGGCATACCAATGTAGTTATTTTGAAAATTAAAAAAATATCCAATTGTATTTTTATTTTTGCATTGAACTGCTTTTGACCGAGCTGTTACCCTGCACAACGATAGGTTCTGTTACCCTGCACAACGATAGGTTCTGTTACCCTGCACAACGATAGGTTCTGTTACCCTGCACAACGATAGGTTCTGTTACCCTGCACAACGATAGGTTCTGTTACCCTGCACAACGACAGGTTCTGTTACCTTGCACAACGACAGGTTCTGTTACCTTGCACAACGACAGGTTCTGTTACCCTGCACAACGATAGGTTCTGTTACCTTGCACAACGACAGGTTCTGTTACCCTGCACAACGATAGGTTCTGTTACCTTGCACAACGACAGGTTCTGTTACCTTGCACAACGACAGGTTCTGTTACCTTGCACAACGACAGGTTCTGTTACCTTGCACAACGACAGGTTCTGTTACCTTGCACAACGACAGGTTCTGTTACCTTGCACAACGACAGGTTCTGTTACCTTGCACAACGACAGGTTCTGTTACCTTGCACAACGACAGGTTCTGTTACCTTGCACAACGACAGGTTCTGTTACCTTGCACAACGACAGGTTCTGTTACCTTGCACAACGACAGGTTCTGTTACCTTGCACAACGACAGGTTCTGTTACCTTGCACAACGACAGGTTCTGTTACCTTGCACAACGACAGGTTCTGTTACCTTGCACAACGACAGGTTCTGTTACCTTGCACAACGACAGGTTCTGTTACCTTGCACAACGACAGGTTCTGTTACCTTGCACAACGACAGGTTCTGTTACCTTGCACAACGACAGGTTCTGTTACCTTGCACAACGATAGGTTCTGTTACCCTGCACAACGATAGGTTCTGTTACCCTGCACAACGATAGGTTCTGTTACCTTGCACAACGATAGGTTCTGTTACCTTGCACAACGATAGGTTCTGTTACCCTGCACAACGATAGGTTCTGTTACCCTGCACAACGATAGGTTCTGTTACCCTGCACAACGATAGGTTCTGTTACCCTGCACAACGATAGGTTCTGTTACCCTGCACAACGATAGGTTCTGTTACCTTGCACAACGATAGGTTCTGTTACCCTGCACAACGACAGGTTCTGTTACCCTGCACAACGATAGGTTTTGTTACCCTGCACAACGATAGGTTCTGTTACCTTGCACAACGATAGGTTCTGTTATCCTGCACAACGACAGGTTCTGTTACCCTGCACAACGACAGGTTCTGTTACCCTGCACAACGACAGGTTCTGTTACCTTGCACAACGACAGGTTCTGTTACCCTGCACAACGATAGGTTCTGTTACCCTGCACAACGACAGGTTCTGTTACCCTGCACAACGATAGGTTCTGTTACCCTGCACAACGATAGGTTCTGTTACCCTGCACAACGATAGGTTCTGTTACCCTGCACAACGATAGGTTCTGTTACCCTGCACAACGATAGGTTCTGTTACCCTGCACAACGATAGGTTCTGTTACACTGCACAATGACAGGTTATGTTACCCTGCACAACGACAGGTTCTGTTACCCTGCACAACGATAGGTTCTGTTACACTGCACAATGACAGGTTCTGTTACCCTGCACAACGACAGGTTCTGTTACCCTGCACAACGATAGGTTCTGTTACCCTGCACAACGATAGGTTCTGTTACCCTGCACAACGATAGGTTATGTTACCCTGCACAACGATAGGTTCTGTTACACTGCACAATGACAGGTTCTGTTACCCTGCACAACGACAGGTTCTGTTACCCTGCACAACGATAGGTTCTGTTACCCTGCACAACGATAGGTTCTGTTACACTGCACAATGACAGGTTCTGTTACCCTGCACAACGACAGGTTCTGTTACCCTGCACAACGACAGGTTCTGTTACACTGCACAATGACAGGTTCTGTTACCCTGCACAACGACAGGTTCTGTTACCCTGCACAACGACAGGTTCTGTTACCCTGCACAACGATAGGTTCTGTAAGTCCGCAGGTGTTCTTTAACCCTGTTGCGATGTCGTCAAAGAGCTCATTGTTAACCGTTCATGATGAAGACTGACAAATCTGGCTTATACAGTGGTCTTGAAGAATGTCCATCTGTAGGCCGAGACAAGAATAATTTTGAAAATTTACTGTTGGAATAACTGGTTCAAAACTGAGCTAGTCATTCTGCCGGAAAATTTTCAAAATATTCTTGTCTCGGTCTGTAAATGAACATTCAATAAACGAATAATTTAATTTTCTTGATCAAATTTAGCCATTAAAGGAATAACGTAACACGAAAGCCAGGATTACAGCATGGAAACAATGTTGCTGGAAACTGGTGCTGTCTGAGAGAGAAAAGATTTGCAGAAACTTATTGTATAAAGTGAAATCGAATTGAGTAATATACCGTTATAACAACCGCATCATTACGTAACGGGATTGAAAGACATTGCGGCCTAAGGCAAGCAATTGTCTTCAAATCAAATTACGCCCAAAATACAGAAGAGAACAGTTCTTACTAAAATGTTTTCTGTTCATGTTTATGGACAAGTTATCTTACCCCTGAGCTGCACTGCATATAGGCAATGTTATGGAAAAAATAATGAATTAACCGATGACACAGATGGCTAATTACCTATCCAGAATTAAACTCCCTGGCTGGTGTAGCGCGGATCGACTGGAGGGGTACCGGCCGTCCCAGTTTGAGCTGGGTACGGAACGGCCGTTCCGGATTCGCTCCAAGTACGCCCCCTGGGTAGGATAGTACGCGTATATAAGCCCTATGAGAGAGGTTTTCGTTAAAAACGGCAGTCCGTTAAAACGTGTGGTGCGCATGCGCACACGTCAGAGCTTCCCTGACAACGCGTCTCCAAATTGGAAGCGAGTGCATGTTTATAGTGTACCGAGTGGGTACTTGTAAATGACTTTAACTATATCGTCCCCGTTATACTTGGTACCAATCAGGACCGGAATGAAACGAGGATTTCAGAACCGTTTAAATTATTAAAATCGGCCCAGAAATGGCTGAGTTATCGTCGAAAATCCCGTTAAATTATTTTCAAAATATTTCTCTTCACGTCGCAATCGCTTGTATGGATAAATAAATAAGGAATGTGCGCATCCAGACCTTTCTAGGGGAGTCTTTCCGTCGGAGGGCCATGCGGGCCCAGATGTAATTCTACAGAATGTTGCGCTGGACGACTGGACAATCGGGATAGACGTGTGCAACTGCAAACCTACGGTGATTCCTACTTCATCCGGTGCCCTTCGGATTGCAGCTCATCCGTGGTGGTAAGGAGTCCTCGGCTTCCGCAGTTTTTGGACACCCTCGGATGGCCATTCGAGGGTAATAAACTAAATTTAAAGTTATCACTCTGCATCCGAACCTTCCTAAGGGAGTCTTTCTACGGATGGGTCGTGTGGGCCCGGGATGTAATTCTGTAGATCTGCCAACCACGCTGAAAAGTGGACTTCAATTTCCGCACTGCATGTCGTGTGTGTTATAGTTAACTTTTTTTACCAGTCTGGTGGAACTTTGCTAGGTGCGCCGCAAGAGCTATGCGACACATCCTGCACTGTGTGCCAGTTATTGCACTTGCTTAATATTATATACAGCCCTCTCTGTTAATGGGTAAACTTAAACTGTCTTACTTCCGTCGCCAGACGGATAACTTTTCAACTTCCGTATAAATTATATACTAGCTGAGAGACTATCTAATAGACGTTTCCTGAACTGCTCTGTTTCACTATCCTGAGTGTGTACCGTGTCTACCCTGCCTGGAGAAGTCAGCTTGCGGAGACCTGCCTGCAGAAATCAGCTTGCGGAAATCTGCCTACAGGAATCTTTCCAGTTCCAGAGAACATGTTGACTCGCGCTATGAATACGTTAGTGCCTCAATTTCAGTAACATAGTAGCCTGTTCCGTACCGATGACTATTAGGTACTCAAGTAGCCATACTGTTGTATATTTAATAATTATTTCCGTATATGGTACTGATGACTAATAGGTACCTTCCAGATCTTAGGAGCGCGATTTATGTTTAACTGTGAATATTATCCTCGTTTACTGTAGGTGCTTTCAACGAGCAGCACCATTTGGGTTTATCGACCTGTGATACTTATTTAAGTCATTCATTTATACTATAATTATTATATCTACCATGTGCATTCATTAGTTGTATATGGCAGTTAGCCATCTAGTTGGTATGTTTTGCTTATTTGCAAAAACTCTGGACCGCAGTATGCTAGGAATTACTATACAGCAACACATATACCTGCATGACCTTATTCCCGCCAGCATCAATTTTACACTGAGGTCGCTGATCATGCTCTAATTGTTTGAGCCTGACATGCTACCGACTAAACCTTACTATTCAGCTCGATAGGATAGGTTAAAGTGGTTAGGGACAATTTCTTCGTTTAGAGACATATAGTGTATGCCTCTTTTCCGGTTGTTGTGGTAATGTAGCCCCGCACTCCAGCAAGGTTGTGTTAAATTGGCCAGTTACCTACAGGGCCTCATATATATATATATATATATATATATATATATATATATATATATATATATATATATATATATATATATATATATATATATATATATATATATATATATATATATATATATATATATATATATATATATATATATATATATATATATATATATATATATATATATATATATATATATATACACCTGTGCAAAAGTTAAGCACCACCCTATTTTTACGCACATGCGAGGGTATATTCATATGCTATGAAGAAAGCAATAGCATAAACATTTATGTACCCATCCATCTTAGTGCAAGAGGTAATAATGCAACTAGAGGAATGCTGAATATGATGGTGGGGAAACACTGTATGTTTTTGTTTGAACTTGAAAACGAGGCCTGAATATGGTTACGTTGACACAACTGACAAATATTGCCCTACAGTTGACACACGTGGCTAGATTGTCATTAATGGTGTCTGAAAACGAAGTTTAACATCTGTGCACGAGTTTGAGACTGTCATTATTAATACCGGGTATATCCACCTTGTGCCTGGATGACGGCCTGGACACGACGTCTCATGCTGGTCACCAACCGACTGATACGCCATTGTGGTATTCGTTGCCATTCAAGATGGAGTGCGTCTGTTAATTCCTGTAGGTTCTGCACAGGAGGATCCCTCCTTCTCACCATGTTTCCCAGAATGTCCCAGATATGCTCAATAGGGTTCATGTCAGGGCGCCATGGTAGGGTTTCGATGGCATTCTGGCGGAGGTATTCATGCACAGCTCTAGCACGATGTGGTCGGGCGTTGTCATCCATGAATATAGGGTGGGTTCCATGTGCATGATTTACAAAATGAGGGACCACAACTCTATCCAGTATGGAATCTTGATATCTTTGTCCATTTAGTGTTCCAGGTACAGTCAACAGATCCAGCTTACAATCAAATGAGATGCACCCCCATATCATAACGGAACCTCCACCAAATGGAACTTCTTCCATGATGTTACGTTGGTCGTACGCCGTGCGTCTGGACCTCCATACACGAGTTCGACCATCTGTGGCATGAAGCAGGAACCGACTTTCATCGGACCAGTGTACCCGTCTCCAGGATCTCATGTTCCAGTGTCTTCTTTCGTTGCACCACCTCAGACGCTCCTCTTTGTGGTGTGCAGTGAGGAGAGGACGTCTGACAGGTCTCCTAGCTTTCATGCCAGCAGCATACAGTCTCCTTTTGACGGTAGACATTGACACTCTATTGCGCGTTTCCCATTGCTGGCTGAGCACTCTGCTGTTGGTGAATGGAGATCTCCTTAAAAGGCGTACTAGGGCTCGATCATCACGGGCAGTAGTCTTCTTCGGTCTTCCAGATCTAGGCCCGTCCTTCACCTCGTTAGTTTGCCCATGTTTTGCAATCAAACGACTGATTACAGTATGGTTAATGTTCAGCTGTCTGCCAATCTCTCTGCATGCCATACCAGTGGTATGCATGCCTATGATTTGCCATTTCACACGATCACTTAACCTTCGTCTTGCCATAGCGGTTCACAATCAAGAGCTAATTCTCTCTGTACAAATAAACCACGGTCATGAACACAAAATTCCTAATCTTGTCGCCTAAATCTGTATGTAATGTTCTACACCTCAAACTGGACTTTTACATAACTGAACACGTGTGCTGTTTCCCGCCACGCACGGACATCAAGCGGCCTGAAGTCATGCATGCATGTGCATTTCGTACTTGGAATTATGTCAGCTAACGCGGGGACAAAAAGTATGGCAGCCTAGTTGTACCATCATGTTTCTACGTTCTATTGTTTTTGCTGGTGCTTAACTTTTGCACAGGTGTATATATCAAGTTATTGTCTCTTTCCACGATCCACCAGCCGCAAGGCTTATTAATTGACTGGATTCCCCATCAGCACGTTAATCAGATCCGACCCTGGGAAACTATCGGAGGTTCCCGAACGGTGATGGTTAAAGTGCTGATTCACATACACCTCCCCCCCCCCCCCCTCACCGTATCTTCGGATACTTGTTAGCTAGATAACCCCGCCAATGCAGGAAGCACTGCGAAAACATAGTCAGAAATGTGAGTTAGTTAGTTTATTTAAGGCCTGTAGTGCATATCTGGCCATATTGGAAATTAATCCTAACGACAGGTCAACTGTTAGATCCGTAGGACCCGGTGATAGACAGGACGCGAATCTCCATCCAACTCATTGCAGTGTCTGGGTGAGATCTTGGAATCCGCCACGCCCTCACGGGAAGGACTCTCGTGATGGATATTAGTCGCTCTATCCCCACCTTAACGACATGTTAGTGATAAAAAATTTGCTTGTATGAAATGTAACCATTGTCCAGGTGATGGTATATGTGGTTGTGGGACACGGTAGCTGGATTTTCATCTAATTCGGAGGCCTTGTGTCATAGCATGTACACATACTGTCCTTGGAGGTAGATGCTAGGTAAGGCAACCTACGGGAAGCTGAGCATCTGCGACAATTGGACAGTTGTATCTAAAAATAGGTAGGATTCCCTGCCACTTGCGGCCAAAGCTAGTTTCCGTTTCTAACAACTAAAGGGTAGGTTAGACTGAAGACCCACATAAATAAAGCGCCAATTACCAACACAGTATCTTTGGAACTACATAAGACGGTGACCTGGGAATCCCTCCGAAATCATTCCTTCCATCTCCACGTAAACCAGTATGCATCACATTAGTTATGGCTTCACTAGGATCTTCAGCACTTAGCATTTTCTGTTGAACAAAAGAGTGGCCCCTTTTTGCCATGTTCTTTTCCTGTGACGGAGGCCCGCACTAGGCACTTTCCTGTCGCAACAACAATATTTTCTTTGTGTGTGTTAGGGGTATATTAGCTTATATTAAGCTATCTAGTGACTCCGTTGCGGATGCTTCTCTTGCGGGGATACCTCTGCGGATTCAAGGACCTGTGTGGTACCTCCGGCGACACCACGTGGGAAGGACACTTGGATAGCTCTATGTTGTGTATTATTGTGCTCATTTACTGTCAAATGAAACACATTGTTTGTATAGTATATTAATATTTCTACTGTTTAATTATACTTGTTCCATATCTCTAAATTAGTATGGATAGACACACCGGTGACACAAACAGTTGGGACGACACCGTGTGGTTCAATCTCGGCAGCATCAGTGTTCCACCAGCTCTAGAAGTCGTTCTTTCTATTTCTCGGAGAGACGTGATACGGGATCCACAATTCCGCGATCTGCAGCTAACCAGCACTCCTGAACATCGTGCACTTGCGGTGCGATGGGCAGAAACCTCATGGCGGACCAGCGCATAACCCCACGAGCTACAGAACTACATAAGACGGTGACCTGGGAATTCTTCAGAAATCGTTCATCCTGTCTTCACGTAAAAAAGTGTGCATCACATTAATTATGGCTTCACTAGGATTTTCAGCACTTAGCATTTTCTGTTGAACAAAAGAGTGGCCCTTTTTGCCAGCTCTTTTCCTCCCCTTCGGTGTTGAAGGCATTTTCCTGTGACGGAAGCCCGCACGAGGCACTTACCTCTCACAACAACACTGTTTTCTTTGTGTGTGTGTGTGTGTGTGTGTGTGTGTGTGTGTGTGTGTGTGTGTGTGTGTCTGTGTGTTAGGGCTATAGTAGTTTATAATAGACTATCTAGTAACTTCGTTGCAGAATTCTCTCTTGAGGGGATACCTCTGCGGATTCAATGGAAAGAACACCGGATGGTTCTATGTTGTGTATTACTGTGCTCATTTACTGTCAAATGCATAGAACTGTTTGTATAGTATTACTAAATTTATAACTGTTTAATTAACACCTTATCCATTGCTCTAAATTAGAATGGACAGACATACCGGTGACACAAATAGTTGGGACGACAGCGTGTGAGTTAATCTTGGCAGCAATGGTTGCACAGCCCCACTGGAATGTCAGTGTTCCACGGGCTCTAGAGGCTGGTCTTTGTACCTTCAGGAAAGATGCGATATGGGATCCGCAACCCCAAGATATGCAGCTAACCAGCACATCCCGCACATCATGCACTTGCGGTGCGATGGAACGTAACGTCATGGCGGACCAGCGCATACCCCCGCGAGCTATACTAGCAATTTCCAGAAAACTATAAGTGTAAGCTGTTGAATATTTTGAAACTAATTTGACTGGATGATGTTGGTTTAAACAAATTTTATTTTTGTTCTAATGGAAGCACAATAAGATATGAGGCTTATAACAGTGTCTTCCATATGCATAAACATATAATACATAGAAAACTGAAAGAACCATCGCCTATAACGCGTCTAACCCCTGAGTCAACTTAGACTGGGTTTTTTCATGTAATAGGGTGTTGTTATTAATCTAACATGATTGAAAATTGATTCGCTGAAATTTGTACGACTCTGACAATTGTTACACGCGGTCAGAGTTGTTTTAAAGCTCGATAATTAATTTTAATCTGTTTGAGTAAAAACTAACTGATTGTCCTTACGCGATACATTGACCCTTGTACATCGTCATGGCTAAAGAGGTTCAGAAGATTAAGGATCAATTCGTTAGGCTAACAGAGGCGTCTTCCACTATTGTCCTTACGCTATAGCTTTACCATCCAGAATTAATCCGCCATGATTGAACGAGTTCCCAGAATCAGAATTAAAAACGTGTCCAGACCTGTAGCCTGTCAATAATCATTACGCTATTCATTAACACTCGCCAATCAATGCGCTAATTACCAGTAATCTCACCTCATTGAATGCCAGGAGACACATGACTTAACGAGGGACGAGGCTTCGTGATTGAACAAGTTCCGAGGAAATGACGATGCCAGACATGCATCCTGTCAATCATGCTTAATTACCCTCATTAACACTTGTCAATCATTACGCTAATTACCCTTAAGCTCACTTCATTGGATGTCAGGAGACACGTGACTTAACAAAGGACGAGGCTTCGTGATTGAACGAGTTTCCAGTAAAAGACGATGTCAGCCATACAACCTGTCAATCATGCTTAATTACACCCTCATTAACACTTGTTAATCATTACGCTAATAACCCTTAAGCTCACCCCATTGGATGCCAGGAGACACGTGACGTAACGAGGGGGCGAGGTTTCGTGATTGAACGAGTTCCCAGTCAGGAAAAGACGAGTCCCAACATATAGCCCGTCAATCATCCTTAATTACCCTCATTAACGCTTGTCAATCATTATGCTAATTACCCTTAAACTCACCTCATTGGGTGACATACGTCACAGGATTTAATGAGGGGGAGGGGCTTATGGACATCCTCTACATCTAACATCCAATCAAAACAGTGGAGATAAAAACAAAAAGTGTCAAAATAACAAAGGAGAGAACAAAGGAATGAACGAAAAAAAGGTATGAAACGGGGGGGGGGGGGGGGGCGATCGTCGCTCCTCTACTGTCCGTGTTGAGATCGGTCATTCATGACGTCATGATTATGACACCAGCGTACACGTCACTTAGTTGGTTATGATGTCATATGATGGATGGATAAACTGGAAAGGTAAATTGCATAGCAATATGGAAACACATTTAGCATCCTATAGTTACATCTCGCCTTTCATGAGAATTTTAGAGCGACGAATCCACAGCTTCCAAAAGGACTGCAAAGCGATAATGCTGTTACACAGCGAGTTCCAATGTCGTTAGAGATGCAGAGGAGGGTACCCAAGATTATTCTCTTCCCTCCACTTCTCCATGCCTCGATGTATGTACCGTCATCATTCATTTCTGTTGTGTCGGATATGTATACGTGAGTGTCACAGTACTGTAACTTAGTGAGTGCCCCCATGCAAATGCATTTGAAAATCACTGAGGGTATGCGGATTTCAAAAGTCAGATGCCCTCATGTGCATGTCCATTTTTCGTGCTTAGGGAAACTATCGGTGCCTTGAATATTTATAAATCCATGATTTGCTATGTTTATCTCATATCATTGCATAATATAAATAGCAGGTTCATGGAATGATTATTATTTTATAATAATACAAGTATGTGTACCGATTTATTATATGGCATATTAGAATGTGAGCGGCCTAACCTCAAAGAGGGCACTCTGTTTTAATTTTTAGCATGCCCTGATGGCATTTACTTCAAAATGTTATCGAAGAGGGTTGAAGCCATGGGCTGTTCGCAGGTGTTGGCTGTAGTGTATCAAGAGGACCTTTTTACTCGTCGATAACGTCAATATCATCCGCATACTCCTTCTCTAGTGGCATACCGATAATTGAGATTGAATGGCTTGCTGTTTGTTTGTGATCCGAAGTAAAAAGACGGATTGGGAACGGATCATTCTGGATCTACGGATATCTCGGAAATTGCTAGTCAGATTTGGCTCAAGTATATTAGCAAAAGAAAGGTCGCGATGGTACATTAGGATGGCATAGTCTGGGCTGCAATCAGAAGTGAAAATATGTAAAATTCAAAACATCCGGAAGATGCAAAATTTTAATAAAATATGATAAAATGGGAGGAGGGGGAGGGCGAGGGGGGTCTGCGATTTCTGCTTGCTCTTGTTTTATTGCCACGAATGCTGTGTCAAGTTTTACCCTTAGTTATCACAGATCGTTGACGTAAGAAAACGAGTTTTTGTGAGGACAAGAGCCTATTTAGAATGTGATTAACGCATTCGTGGCTAGACCGGCAAAAACGACCTCTAGGGTGGGTTTGAGTGATGTCCATTTGCAGGACAATTGAAGATTATTCGAGCCAGTCATTCCAGTGGTAAATTCTAAAAAATAGACTTCTCTTAGCCTGCAAATGGACATTCTGTCACATTCAATGAGCAAATATTTTGAAATTATTCAAATTTAGCCATTAAATTGTTCCTAGAACCGGAACTTATGAATGCGTGTATGCGTCATCAGTTTGACCTAGGGCCATATATTAAATTCATTACGACTACGATATATCAGCAGCAAGTTATTTCATAAGGAGGCATTACGTATTTTATTTTAAGACTGCACACACAATAGACGATTATTACCAATCATATCTCGTTTCCATAGAAATACTACTGGGGATGTACTCACCCACCCCCATCCCAACCCACCCATACACTACCAACCGCCCCCCCCCCCTTCCATCCCACAGTTACATCCCACCTAACCCCCCCCAACCCCACCACCACCTCAGTACAATCGCCCAACCACATATGACATAGATACATTCCCCCCACCTCAACCCCAACCGGAGCTATGTAAGGGTGGTGGGAGGAGGGGGTGGGGGTGGGGGTGGGGGGTGGGGGTGGGGGTTACCTCAATCGTCTTTATTTTGCTAAATATATTAGCATTTGCTAAGACATATACAATCAATATCAATGTAGACCCTATGTTACAATATAATTATCCTCGCACACACACCACCCCCCCCCCCCCACACACACACACACACCCTAACCCCATTCCCCCCCCTACCCCACCCCCTCGGACGGGGAAGTTGCGTGCGTGTGTACGAGTGAGCGAGTGCGGGTGTGTGCGAGCGAACACGCGTACGTGCGAGAGAGCGAGCGAATGGGCGTGCGTGCGTGCAACCGAGCGAATGAGCGTGCTGGTGTATGTGCGGTGATGCGTCCGCGCGTGAGTGTCCCGAGCTGTATCTCGAACACTACTGATTCGACTATACAGGGATGTTGTTGAATATCTTGAAACTAATGTGACTGAAAACTGCTAACAGCTCCCAGTCAAATTAGTCTCAATGTATTCAACAGACCATTCCTCAATTATCTCATTGTACAAATTTGTCCTGTCTAGTCTGTTAGGTTTAAAAGGTCAAGACAGAGATTTCGAATTACAGCTACGGTCAGACAGACAGACAGACAGACAGACAGACAGACGAACTGTGTAGTAGTACAGTACATATAACAGGTTAGAAAATTCTAATTTCATGAGACACACTTAAATTGCAGAACCATTGCTAAGTCGTGAATTCATACAGCTCGAGGTTCAGCGTTCTGATTAGCGCTTTAACAAAGATTAAGGCGATGGAGTAGACAATCGTTCGAATGGCTTCCATCTCGCTGAAAGAGAAACTTTATAAATATAGCATAATATATCATTTATAGCATAAACATAACGTTAATTATAATTAAAGCAAATCACGCCTTGTCTTATACTAACCGTTCATGTGGTAGAATTTGCCACCCATAATCCATCCATGACATTTTAGCTTTTTATCATGATGACAACGAAATGCATTTAGGCTTTAGTATCTAAATGTTGATACATTTCGACAGCCTATGATGGTGCCTGCCTCGCTATATACGCTCAGTTATAGAAGTGCCAGCTATAGCTTGAAAACAAAAGTAACCATAGAAGCAAGCTGTTGAATATTTTGACCCAATCTTTGTTACTCAATCCATCTGCTTCTGTTCATCATCTCCGAAGTTGTCTCTAGTGGCCGAGTATAGATACTGGGTGCAGGGCATAATTTATCCGGTATCGCATCTCAATTTGCTACACATATTTAAGCAGTTGCTATACATTCTGCAACATACATAGCAAAATTTGTACACGATTGCAATTTATTATTGATTTTCTTAAGTTCTATTATTAACACTTTCAACGACAAATCCCTGAAAAAGTAAATTCGTTACTATGTATAGCATATCCTGTTGAATATTTTGAAATCAATATGACTGGAAGCCATTGCTGCCTTAGCCATACCTTATATTTGTTGAATATTTTGGAATTAATATGACTGGAAGCCATTGCTTCCTTAGCCTTACCTTATATTTGTTGAATATTTTGAAATTAATATGACTGAAAGCCATTGCTGCCTTAGCCTTATATTATATTTGTTGAATATTTTGAAATTAATATGACTGGAAGCCATTGCTGCCTTAGGCAGCAATGGCTTCCAGTCATATTAATTCCAAAATATTCAACAGCTTTCCTATTTGTTTGCTCTGAGATTGATATACCAGGAATTTATCCGTGAAAGAGTTAACTACTATACATTTTTGCCGTCATCTATACAATTTATAATTTGCATAGTAATACGTGTACATGCTATGCAAATATCAAATTCCAAATTATACCCTGGGGTGTGGAATGAGTGGTGTTGTGAGGAACACGCACTTCCACAAAGATAGCACCGTGTAAACAGCAATCAACAGAGACCCTCTACATGTGGCGAACCGATCGATGTCTCACAATGGTATTTCAAGGGTGAAAGGACAAAGACCAACTTTTATTGAATCTGGCACATAGACATACTTCTACAACAGGAACTTCTAAATCTCAGTAAAGTTCTCCCGAATTTTCGAATTCTGCTGATATAATAGTTTCTTCGGTGCATCACCTGTTTGGACACGATTTAGAGAGTATTCCTAGATGACAACATGTTTGGTCTACAATAATTAAGGAAGACATGACCCGGATAGAATTTCAATATGGCAGATAGTCTGATCTGCTTACTGGACCAATATCACGTTGATACGGTCCTATATTGGCCCAGTAACGACTCAGTAACTGGCCGTATCAGAGTAGAGATCAAAGGAAAAGATACAGCTTTATCTAGCAGAGACACGCAGTGACACAAGCGTAAGGAAACAATGGTCATTTCTAGTTTTAGCTACATCCAGCCTATCTCTAGCTAACCTACACCCACACCTCCCTCGTGTTGGGATCGACCGATCACCAAGCTCTCTGACTATTAATTTCCAGAAAACTGCGAGTAAGCTGTTGAAATTTTGAAACTAATTTGATTGGGTAGGCAGCAACAGCGCCCAGTCAAATTAGTTTCAAAATATTCAGCATCAAGTTTATTAATTAGCAAAAACATACGATTCGTACAACGTGTCGGACTATTAAGCGTTTAAGACGGACTAAATCGAGTCATTCATGACGCCATGATTATTACGTGATCCTACACGTTACATAGTTTATTATGATGTCATATGATGGATGGATAAAGTGGAAAGTTTGGGTGAGAGCCAGTGACGGGAAAACATGATCAGCACATGTGACTAATGGCGCCGAGTATCGTGTGTTCAAGAGGTGCGCCTAAGTTGCAAATGATGCTGTGGAAGCTCTTGTATGTGTTATCCACATGTCAAACACCAATGACACAATACAAGAAAAGGACATCAACAGATGGTAAACATAAGGTACTAGTAAGAAGTAGGGAATACAAGATATGCATGAATAAGGCAATCAGTAACTATATAAGAAAAATGTAATTCATAGAACTTGAACAACCAAACATAAAAATCCTAAAGAATATTGAAAAATTATTAATGCTAAATGGTCTAAGGAGAATATAGAGGTCGAATTAGATGCGCTTAAAGGTGCATGTTCACACCAAAATGCTTGAAAATAAAATTGTTGAAATTATATACTTTCAGATCCTTAAATTGTGTACCTCAATGTAATGAAACGAAATAAATCTTAACATATGATGATTTCATTTTATATAAGTAAATATTTCGTAGGTTTAGTTGTGAATTTGAATTAGAGACTCCTGCCTCTAATTCAATTTGACAGCTTAAAATATTATATTAATTTATACGTAATGAAATCATCACATGCTAAGATATATCTCGTTGCAGTACATATAGGCACACAATTTAAGCCTCTAAAGGTATATAATTTTAACAATTTTATTTTGAACCAGTCTGCTGTTAACCATATTTCTTTAAAGAGCATTTTCAAAATCTATATGCTGGCGAAGAGCCAGATCTTAACATAGACAATCCGCATGGAAAAACGAACGCAATGCAATTTGTGAATGAGCGGGCAGAAATTATAGCAAACAGCGACATTTCTGAGGATGAATTCATATGTGCCATACGGTCTCTAACTACGGAAAAGCTAGTGACACAGACGGCATTATAAATGAATTTATAAAATCTGCTACTGAAATAATGATACCCGTATAGCTGATACTATTCAACGTCGTGCTTAACATAGGCGATATTCCACGTGACTTGGTAATAGGAACGATTATACCAATTTACAAATCCAAATGTGACCCTAAATTGGCTGAAAATTATAGAGGTATTACTCTCCTATCATGCTTATGAAAGCTGTTTATTAATATCCTGAATAATAGACTGGCAACATTTTCAGAGATTTGCCGTCTAATTAAAGAATATCATGATGGCTTTTGAAAAGACCACTTCACCACAACACCATCTGTTTGCATTGAAATGCGTAATTGATGTGTACAAATACAGCAGACTACCATTGTACTGTGAGTTTGTTGACAACGAAAAAGAATTCGGCAAGGTTTGGTATAGCGGTTTATGGTATAAAATGGTAAACTAAGAAATTTACTTTAAACTATTTACTGCCATTGTAAAGTTGTATAAAAATGCAAAGTCCTGTGCATTTGCCAATAACTGTGAATCAACATCTTTCAAGTTATAGATTGGAGTCAGACAGGGTGAAATTTGTCACCATTCTTATTTGCCTTTTTCAGAAATAACCTTGAAGAATTCCTCGCCCGTAACGAATGTAAGTATTTATCAATGGATAATAATGATATAATTAAAAAACATCCTCAAACTAATTGACACGCAAGTGAAGTGGAATATTATATGCATATGACACTCCTGACATTCAGAACGATCTAGAAAAAGCCTTACATAGATACTACCTAACTTGGAGATTAAAAACTAACAGTGAAAAATGCTAAAGTAATGTTGTTTGGAAAGAAAACGGATTCAGCGATCACCTTTAATGGACAAACAAGTCCTCGAGCGTGTAAAAACATACAAATACATGGGGATTTTGTCTTCAAACTATGGCACTTTTTACCCGACTAGAATAAAACAAGCAGAACAGGACAATAAAGCAATGTTCGTCCTAATTAAGAAATGTTGAACTTGAACTCGGTAGCGATTAGAGGCTTCACGTCACAGTCGCTGTGGAGAATTTTTGGAGCACAGGAACTTCTAGAAATTGTAATGAGAACGAGGACAACTGCGGTGACATCCATGACAGATGAAATCGAGAAGGCATCGAAGTTTCCAATCCTGATCTTTCTGTATATATGTTACTTCAGACGTTTAGGTCCATTTCCCAAACATGGGATATAAGTCTGTCTTTTAAGAGGTAGAGTGTACCATGCATTCTTCTGATTGTACATTTTATATGTCGTCCTCCCCTGTTTTATCAAGCCACTTTGATGATAGTCTTAATTTCACTTACACCAATCTGTTTTAGGGATCGAGTCAGTCTGCCAAGTTCATCCTCGATTTCGTTTCGTAGATTTTGTCCTGGGATCCACTGTAGTGTGAGCTTCGTGGTACCCTTCCTGAGTTCTGTCAGAAAGGATGCGAGCTCATTTATCGACATCATTGTTGGTTTGAGGACGTGATGTGTTGACTTTGCTATAGTTGATGGTCTATTGCTTCTTCATGGTTTCTACTGATTTATGTTGCTTCCCGTATAATTTGCTTCAATTTCATTCCAAGCAATGAACAGCTATGCTCAGCAATGCAGTCATCACACCACGATATAAATCACCCCCACCCATCCACCACCCCTGCAAGGGAGGCGGTAGCACCAATTTCCGGATCGTAACGAGCAGAGCTGTGAATCCGGCGACCCCAGGGTCGCATCGCTGTTCGGCCAACTGACGATCGCTGGGAACATACGCAATCTCCTTCACTCCTCATTGGCCCTCTCCAACCAGGAGTAGAAATGGGTATCAGTTAAAAGCTGGGGACGTTACCAATTGTGACGGAGTGATTTCACCACTGGTGAAGTCACTGCGTCACAGTGGCTGTTAGCGTTTTCATTATTTTTAAATGTTTCATATTTTTGTTGTGGTATGGTAACTTTAAGTCTGATGACGTATGCAATAGACATCTGTGCCGCCGCGTAGGAATATATCAATGATTTACAGGAAAATTCTTGCAAATTGTACGGCAGGGGCTGTGCTCAAGATAGGCATTGGTGGATGACTGCAAAACAATGGCATGGTGTATGTGTGATTGGATAAAGCAGGCACTATTTTGCTTTGTGTGTGAGATTTAGAAAAAAGGTTCGCGCAGGTTGTCTGCGAAAGGCAGAACCACATGCTTTCGCCATATTGCAATCAAGCTAACAACACATCAAATTGGTGGAGCAGCATAAGAGGGCCGTTGGGCTATCATGTTGTTTGAGGCCATGTTCATCTGTTAGGTTACCACAGCTGCAGGGTTTTTTTTGTTACCCTTAATGGTTACGACCAGAATGTGTGCTTGCAGCAGATTTTCTTGGAAAAGATGTAGAGATTTAGAGTTCATGGGGGAAAGAAGAGTAGTTTTCGGCGAAAACTGTTATTCAACTGCCAATGTAGAGGGCGGAATTGAGACGTGCAGTTGACGTACAGTTTTTGACTATTTAGGAAGTTACATTATGAACATTTAAATTTGGAAGTCTAGTTCAATTGAAGAAAACCCCAGCATAATGTCAAAATTAGAACTTTTTGGATAAGCAAGGATAAATTAAATTTGAAAATTCATGTGGAAGTGATTTTGGAAATCTGTGGAAGTGATTAATATGGTTTAGGGGTTGGGTATAAGATCTAGTGGGAAAGTAAGGTGGGGGATGTATTTTGTTTTATTAGTTTAACTATACCTATCACCTTGTGTGATGGAAGATTTCTGAGTGTAGTAGAAATTGTTTTGAATTATTGTCATGTTTTCTTTGATTTTTTTCTTTATATAACATTTGCACAGGTAGTGTATTTTTTTTTTTTTTAATTTAAAAAAATTAATTAGTTTTCGTAGATTAATATAGACCTTGCAAGTAATGTGAAGAAAAAAATTGAATCTACCTGCAATCACTATCTTGTTGTGATTTCCTCTCACTCTGACCAAGTCGTCCACCATTCAACACTGGATATATAACGCAATAAAGATCCCGAAAAGCTGACGAATTCATTTTCAATAAATTCAATTTCTGGCCTTATCTTGACGTACTCAAAATTGCTTTCTTAAATTTGTTTATGTTCTTGTTTTAAAATCGATAAAGGAAAATCATTTCGGATCAGTTTGAGAACATTATAGAATCAAAGGTTCATCATTTGAAATCGCTAGCTTACACAATAATAGACTGAAACAAGTACACATATTGATGCAAGGCATCAGTGGTAAATAGCGTGCCAGGAGGTTATTATAATTCTGAGAATTCTAAGTTATATAAAGGCATACAAGCCACTCATGACAAAAATATAGGCAGACAATCTTTGGTCAGTCCAACAATTTTTCCATCCATCCTTTTTTCTCCAGGCCAAACTCCTTAACAGAGAGAGGAACAGACAAAATTAAGAGCAGCCAGTGGTGAGAAAATTGCACTACTGCATCAGCAGAGAGTAACAGATCAAATGTGGGTCATTAGGTATCAACAACTTGTAAAGATAAAGAAATCAACAGAACTGGCAACCCAGTCAGTAGAAAACCGGCGCAAGACGCAGTACAGACCGACACACACTCAAACATATTAAAGAAGACTGTAAATAATATTTTAAACCTAAATCTTGATACCTTCTTAAACAGACGTGAAAAGCTTATTACCCGGAAATATATTGGTGAAATATCCACTGCAATGCTAGTGAAATGCACAAAGCAAGTATATTTTTGATGCAATACAGGACCCCGATCTGTACCGAAGATAACCTTTTCAACAAAGTTAAGTGGACAGGATAGAACCAATACCGTGAACCTAGTTTTCTCCAACGAAAATGATATAGTAGAAAACATTCTGACTGAAGACCCAGTGGGAAGCAGTCACGACATCGTGATCTGTTTCATTTAGCTATCGTATCTATGTCACCTAGTAAACGATATCTTTACTGGAAACAGTGACAAACTATTAAATCAAATATTTTTGCTCGACAAAAAGACCAAAATCGGCCTCAACCGTTGTAATGATGACGATCTTGTTGACCATATGTACAAATGTTAGGGTATTAGCCTGACAAGTCAGGTTCTACCAGTACACTCGGCTAATAATATGGGATATATAGAAATATTTTTACATTACTACAATAAATATTTCGTGGTAGAATTATTACAATATTTCGCACAGCACGAGAACATAGTGAGTTCTACATGGCCTTATGTTCGAAAACTGGCTACAAGGCATGTAGAGATATTCTGGTACCGAATATAGTACATTATTGGAATTTGACAATGGTGTGCCACTACTAAATTGCATATGACGAAATTACTGTATAGAAAACATTTTTTAAACCTTTGATACTTTATTAGTATTTATTTTATTGATGCACTGGCAACATGCGCTTCAATTTCCACATGCTAATCAGCCGACAGTCATGCACCCATTAGTTTAATTTGTTGATCACCATGTCCCCTGTCGAGGATCGACTCCGCATGGCATCAGCAACCAGATATCTTTCCACTGGACCACCGCGCCAAGACAAAAAGTCTAGGTTTAGCCGACCAGCTTTCACGTCTGACACACTGACACTCTGACGATTCATATGGGACTATCTGTGGATGCATCTGCCACGATTCAATCCTAGGCTTTGTAAGCCTATTGTACTCTGACTCCATCATGGCTCTGGCAGTATATGTATTTATTATATTGACGCGCTGACAACGCGTGGCTTCAATTTTCACATGCTAACCAGCCGACAGTCATGCCCCCATTAGTTTAACTTGTTGCTCAACATCTCCCCGGTCGAGGAGCGAACCGTCATACTGCAACTCCGCTTGGCATCAGCAACCATACATCTTTCCACTGGACCACCGCGCCAAGACAGAAAATCGTTGATCTGACAGAATTTGCTCGAATCTTCGGTGTGGAATTGTGTACTATGAAATTACTAGCATATATCCTATAAGTATTTGTGGGTGAAATTCTGTGGGTGAACGTATTGCAATGAAAACTATGAATTAGCCTCAGTTTGAGATTACTTACGTTATGAAATTTTTTAATCTCACTACATCGTAAGCTTATGCCTATACCTATCTAAACATATGGATGGACATATCGACACCTATCTGAATGTGGTGAATGTGAAGCAACCATATTACAATGGGGCCATATTGCAAATATGTAACTACATATTACCAAATTACTTTATGGTAGAATCGTGCAAAAGCAGTAGTACATATTCAGTTATATACAGCTTTATGTAAAAAAAATTGATTACAAACCGAGAACTGAGATTTTAATACCGAATATAGTAAATTGCTGGCATTTTACAACTGTCCGTGGCTACTAAATTGAATATTACGAAATTACTACGTGGTAGAAATCTCAAGATTCATTAGCGTATTCATATCCCTATCTAACCATATGGGTGAAATTATGTAGCCACACATATTGCAGACGGTAGGGTATTGAAAACCGCAGATCTGCCAACATTGGAACACATTTATGCGATGAAATCGCATACTACGAAAATACTTCACGTTCGAATTCTTTTAAATTCCCAATGTAACTAGAATATTCAAACTCCTATACGTCTATGTGAGCGAAGTGTCTGGACCCGACCATATCACGGAAAGTAGGGCACCGAAAACCACGAATACACCATCATTTAAGCTAAATTACTTCATCTAGAATGTGTTAGATTCGGAATATAACTAGCCTATTAAAGCTCAAGTCTATGTGGGGTAAATTATGGGGCTGAACATACCACAGACAATAGGGCACCGAAAACTGTGGTGGTTTATTAACATAATGAACCGTTCCAGTTTAGCTATGCCCCGCCCATCTCTAGCTAAACTCCACCCATACCACTCTCGAGTTGGGATTGATGGATTTCTGAACTTCTAGACGATAAATTTCAAGAAAACTATACAGGTAAACTGTGGAATATTTTGACACTAGATTGACTGGGTTATGTTGCTGCCTATGGCAGCAACAGCGCCCAGTCAAATTACTTTCAAAATATTCAACAGCATTTTTATTAAATAACAAAAACATACAATTCGTACAACGTGTCAGATTATTAAGCATTTAAGATGGACTAAATCGAGTCAGTCCTGACGTCATTATTATGACGTTATTCTACGCGTCACTTAATTAATTACGACGTGCTATGACGTAATATGATGGATAGACAACCTGAAAAGGCCCATTAGCAAGTGGTATTAATTACCCTCTCTCCGTCAGAGGATGAGTGTATTGTATTCGGGTCTACGTGCTTTCGGGATGGCAATGGTCTACAATCTATGAATGGCCTTGTTAAAATATGTCACCTATAAATACGGATGCTCTCTTAATACAAGTGGTCCATATTGTGTGGACCACGCATTAACAAGTGGTATTAGCCCTGTAATGCTCAATTTGCTCATGCCAATTTCAATAGAGGGATCCATTTCTATGTATGCCACGCCTATTTCTAGTTAAGCTCCACCCCTTTTTGCGTGTTGGAATCGATGTATATATATATACGCTGAATAATGAATTCCCAGACTTCCAATCTCAAGGTAACTATACAGGTAAGCTGAAGACTATTTTGAAACTAATTTGACTTGGTGCAACGAAAACCGTGAATCAGCCTAAATTTGAGCCGAAATTATTTCATGGTAGATAGTTTTAAATCTCACTACATCCATATATATTTTTTTTAAATTATTACAAATCGAGAACAGAATGATACCGAATATAGTAAATTGTTGGCATTTGACAACTGTCCGTGGATACTAAATTGAATATTACGAAATTACTAAGTGGTAGAAAGCTCAAGACTCATTAGCGTGTTCGTATCGATATCTAACCATATCGGTGAAATTTTGTGGACAAACCTATTGTAGACAGGTAATAGTAGGGCATTGAAAACCCGCAGATCTGCCGAAATTGGAACGAATTTACGAAGTTCTGGAGCCGACCATATTACATACAGACAGTAGGGCACCGAAAAGCACGAAAAAACCCATCATTTAAGCCAATTTTTGCCTAATAAAATTATTTCATCTAGAATTTGTTATATTCGGAATATACCTAGCATATTAAGGCTCAAGTCTATATGGGTGAAATTTTGGGGCTAAACATACGACAGACAATAGGACACTGAAAACTGTGAATCGTCGAAGATTTAGCAAATTTTCGGTATGAAATTTTTTTTTACCTCAATCCATTACTTCACTAACGTATTGATATACCTATCTAACTATATGGTTGAAATTCTGTGGCCGAATTTCCTATAGACGTTCTTAACTTAGCACATTCTGTATTCAACAATCCGCTACAATATTATTGACAGCAGTTTTGACCGGAAATTTGGAACATTGGTAGTCTATCAATACTGCTACATAATTGCATTGACCCTACGTGGATTTATTCCCACGGATGGATTAAAGACAAAAGGATACTACTCACACATCCATTATTCATTCGTATCACGCGAGTTCTCTTTCGATAAGAGATCGAGAAATGTATCTCGTATGTAGGGGCCTATTGAGTAGCCATTGACGTAGTGATTTCACAATCCACAGTGTTGCTTTCAGACCGGAGATAGAATGGGTCCCGGTCTGCCTGGTATCCGAAGTTGAGTCTGTGTAACAGTCTAGTCGTTGTGATAACGTAAGAAGATGACCGGTCATTACATTAGAGGTGTAGTTTCGAAGAAGCCAAGCCTTTATTTTTAGATGGATCCATTATTGTTAGCGAACTCTGTCTACTTTTTCGCCCTCTACAATATTATTATGCATGTTTTTCTTTTGAAATTTACCACACACATAGTACGCCTCAAGACTGTCTGTAACACGTCTGTAATTTTTACCCTATCTCGAATGCAACAAATGGGAATCATACTTATAATACAATACGGGAAAGGTTAAACAGACATGGTACATCATCGTCGTCCTCATAATTTATTAACCCTGTATTACCTAAATTGAGTCAAGAATATTTAAAAAAATTGCTTATTGAGTGCCTATTTGCAGGCCAATAGACGACTGACTGTTTTAAAGAGTTACTATTGGAATGACTGCCTCAATTATCGAGCCAGTCATTTCAGTGGTGAATTTTCAAAAACTATCTTCTCTTGAGGTGGGTAGGGTGGGGTGGGCTACCAGTCAAAGTATTAAAAAGATATTCGTATAGTTGTCTTTATCTGAAATATTGAAATTTCGGTGTTAAACATTCTAACGGATTTTGTTAGAAAAACACACAATTGTGCCCAAGTAAGTCACATCTTGGTGGCGGTTGCTTGAAATGACTTCCATATGCCTAACGTTAGTCAATCGGTCACTGAATCCGGATGGTTTATTAATACATTAATACCGCGCTCGTGTTGGTATCGATGGATCTCTGAGCTTCTTGACTATCAATTTCCAGAAAACTATACAGGTAATGTGTTGACTATTTTGAAACCAGTTTGACTGGGTGCTGTTGCTGCTTGTGGCAGTAACATCGCCCAGTCAAATTAGTTTCAAAATATTCACCAGCATGTTTTGTAAATAGCAAAGACATACAATTCGTACAGCGTGTCGGACTATTAAGCATTAAGACGGACTAAATCGAGTCAGTCATGACGTCATGATTATGACGTCATACGGTCATCCTATACGTCACGTCGTTGATTATGACATCATATGACGTAATATGATGAATAGACAACATGAAAATGCCCATTAACAAGTGGTATTAATTATCCTCCCTCCGTCAGAGGACGAGTACATTGTATTCAGGGCAATAATCTATGATTGGCCTTGTTAAAATATGTGACCTATTAATATGGGTGGTCTCTTAATACAAATGGTCCATATTGTGTGGGCCACGCATTACCAAGTTGTATTAGCCATGTAATGCTCAATTTGCTCATGACAATTTCAATAGAGAGATCCATTTCTAGGTATGCCACGCCTATTTCTAGCTACGCTCCACCCCTTTTTTGCGTGTTGGAATCGATGTATATATATATATATATATACACGCTGAATAATGAATCCCCAGACTTACAATTTCAAGGTAGCTATACAGGTAAGCCGATGACTATTTTGAAACTGATTTGACTGGGTGCTTTTAAAGGTTTGCTGCCTCTGGCCGCAACAACACCAGGTCAAATTAGTTTCAAAATATTCAACACGATGTTGATTAAACAGTAAAGACATACAATTCGTACACTTGCAGGACTATTCAATGTCCATGACTGAGCTCGATACGCTATTCATTTACACATTTTGGATTGTGACGTCAGCCTGTATATGACGTAATTGATTATGACGTCATATCCTTCAGTTGCAGATCGAATCCAGCTATTATCATAGTAAATGACTGTTGAATAAATAGCAAAGACATACAATTCGAACAGCATCTAGTCAAATTAGTTTCAAAATATTCAACAGCATGTTGATTAAATAGTAAAGACGTGCAATTCGTATACTTGACTGGCTATTCAATGTTCCTGGTGGAGCTAGATTACACATTTTGATTGTGACGTCCAGCTACATCTGACCTAAATAATTATGACGTCATATACTGCAGAAACAGATAAGAAAAATCCATTATCATAGAAAATGTCCTATATCTAATTGCCGTCCAAGAGACCATTGTTGTTTTTCTTTTGCAATTTACTACTGTAATGATAGGATCGGTTATCCAACCAGTCATTCCAGTGGTAAACTTTCAAAACAAGTTCTCCGGCGAGTAGCTAATGCAAATGGACATTTCTCACGATCACCGCAAGAAGCCATTTGTGGTCAGTTTGATAGAGTGCTAAAGTGGACATATAAGAGACGCCGCAAGTGGGCGTGTGCTTGAGTACTTTTATCTGCAGAAGGAATGATAAACATGTTTAGTACGCAGTCCTCCAGCAAAAGAAGAGTACTTATTTAGAGTAGTTATTTGGAGTTCCATTGGCTGTTTATTAAAATAATTAAGCGGTCATCGCCGCGCAAACTCTATTACAGTCGGACTAGAACAAATAAGAGAACTCGCCATGAATCACGCGCATGAAGATAACAATTATGAGATATCCAGAAATCTAAAAATAAAGCCGTGTCTTCGCGCCGAGAATTATTAGATTTCGTATCGATGGCGATCTCGTGAGACACAACCCCACAATCCCCTGCGCGAAATGGCCACGCCTATAGGCAATTCTAGACAGCAACAAATAGAAGCGTGCCCGTGGAGCTGGCACGCAATAAAACCAGCCTAGAATGGCGTGAATGGGACCTGGAATCAGGGATCTCCAATGAATGGAAAACTTTCATCAAGACCAGAATGATGAAGCAGTGAACAGATTTCTGTCAAATTAGCTTCAAAGCATTTCGACAGCTTACCTGTATGCTTGAAATTGAGATTCTGGGAATTTACCTTTCCAGTTTTAGCTATGCCCCGTCGATCTCTAGCGAGGATCCATCCACACCTCACTCGTGTTTGGATCATTTTCCAGAAAAATATGCAGGAAAGATGTTGAATATTACTAGTTTGACTGGGCGATATTAAATAGTAAAGACATACAATTCGTACAACAACGCATAGTCCGTCACTAATTATGCGTTCGTGACGTACTTATCTACGTCATTTATGGCGTCAATTATTATGACGTCACCTTACACGTCACGTATTTGATTATGACGTCATATGATGGATGGATATACTGGAAATGTCTATTGGAGGGGATCAATGAGGTTTCGATTCTCTACTTACGCTTTTCGTGACGCTGTGGAGACTGACGGCGAAAATATCGTCAATGGTGTAGTTGTCCTGATAAATGGTTTAGGCCTGGTATGTGTTTGTGTAGAGGTTGCGGACGTCATCGTTATATTTCCGCATTCCCAATCATCCCAAGCTATTACAGATCCACCCGGCTCGCATATTATTCCATAACACCAGTTCCCGGTCTGACCAGTTTTGTAATTTCCTGGCGCGTACCGCCTTCCACCGTACATGCATCCTAATGGGTGGGTTGTGGGACGGCGTGTGGGAGGAGTTGTGGGACGGCTTGTGGGGGGAGTTGGCGTTGTGCTTGAAGGCAATGTACTTCCACACTCCCAATCATCCCAAGCTAACACACGTCCATCGGCCTCACAGATTATTCCATAGCACCAGCTCCCGGTCTGGCCAGTTTTATAATTTCCTGGAGAGTACCGCCTTCCACCGTGCACGCATCCTACTGGGCGGGTTGTTGGAGGTGTTGTGGGAGGACGCGTGGTTGGATACGTTGTGGGACGGGGTGTGCTTGAGGGTGTTGTGCTTCCACATTCAAAATTGTCCCATTGGTACGCAGTTCCGTCTTCTAAGCATATCGCCCCATAACACCAATTTCCGGATCGTCCACTGTAGATTTCTCCGGGTGGATATCTCATTCCTTGGTAGTCACACCCCCGTTCTGTTGTCGGTAGTGTTGTTGTCCTTGACGTCCGTAGTTCTGTTGTAGGAAATCTTGTACTTAGACAAGTAAAATCGTCCCAATGTTGAAAATGCCCGTCGTCGAAACACCAGATACCACCCCGCCAGCACGTTGTATTAACATCGTAATGTTGACCAGGTGCATACCATACTCCATCGACGTCACATCCGGGAGGTTTTGTTTCAGTGGTAGTGGTCTGACATCTAATAATACAAAAAGAAAATCATATGTATGTGATGCGCCGTTGTAACTCATTGGCACACGGGTGGGTAGATAGATGTCCATTTCTACCTATGACACACTCAATGGACATATCCACTTTATCCACAGATCATATGACGTTATAATCAACTACATGACGTGTAGAATGACATCATAATGAATGACGTAGATGAGTACGTCACGAACGCATATTTGAAGACGGACTATGCGTTCATGTTGCACAAATTGTATGTCTTTACAAAAAACAACGAAACCAGAATAGCTTGGCTCTAGTAACCTACTTGCATAATGTAGTCGAGGTGAACTCGTAGAGCTGGTTAAATCAGCTCATGGCTATGGAATTTACTCATTATCGTCAAATAACCGGCGCCAGACTAATAACTAATACAGCCTGTCAGAGCTAAGAAAATAGAAATATTTCTCTAACTACTCCTACCAAATAAAAATTAAAACAAGCAATCGTTCAACAATGACATCGGAGTATAATCGGGCCTGTCATATAAATTTATACATGAAAACTGGGTAAGCCATTCACTGTGTGAGGTATCGTAGGTGACCGATGTAAGTAGACCGTCTAACTAAAATTATGTTGTGAAGAATATTGAATAGGAATATTGAATTTAGTAAAATGCACGAATTCGCTGTTATGCGTATCCGTATGCGTTTCCGAATGAGTGATTCCATTTGTACGTATGCGTATGCGTATATGGGTCGGAAAGCAGTAATTTTATTCAATTCTAGACCAATCAAGTGGGCTGCTGCTGCTGCTACTACTACTACTACTACTACTAACTAACTAACTAACTAACTAATTAACTACTACTACTACTACTACTACTACTACTACTACTACTACTACTACTACTACTACTAACTAACTAACTAACTAATTAACTACTACTACTACTGCTTTTTTTTTTCTTTCTTTTTTTTGGTAACACTATGGATCGTGTGGAAATCCATAATACCCAAAAATAAACTGACTGAAAGAACATTAAACATAGAATAAATCAAAGAGAACAAACGATTATATCAGTCATGTGTATAAATAAACAATAAATATACGGTGGTCAAACGATTAATTTAAAAATTCAAAACAGCTACATATGTCCCTTTAAAAATTCCAAGTAACTAGCTCAACAACATTCCATTACATTTATAAAAGCTCACGCGAGCATAGGCTGTGAAACAACCACAGCGCTCGGACGTATTTAACACACACAGTCACTCGGGAACAAATTAATCAATAATCAACGCCCCGCAGGATAATCTATAAAAAGTAAACACTAAGATATTACACCGAGCTCAGTGAAGTGACAATGTAACCTACATAGTTGAAGAGGGTTGAAACTTAACAAACGATTTCAAACAATACAATTTACCTTGAAAATGAGATTCCATAATTATCCCGGGACAAACACAATTATATGTATACATGCTAAGTATTTCCAATCTATTATTAGGAAGCAGTACATTGAATGTTAAATTTATTTTAGTCGAAAGCAATTAACTTTTGGATTCGGATTCTAAAATTACCCCGGAACAAACATTATTAATACAAAATGTTGGATTATTTATTAACATTGAAAAACCCCAAAATGAGTTAACCTGTTCAAACGACCACCTAAATTTAGGGACAAGGTTTAACCCTTTCAGAGCAAACACTCGCAATTTTCATCTCAAACTGATTAGCAGAGTTTTAGAGTGCATGCGCGTGTTGGAGCTGTTGCTGCGTGAAGTAAATGCTGCTGTTTCACATAGTAACAGTCAGCGCACATGCATGCACACGCACGCACACTCTAAAACCACTAATTTTGCATGTGCTTTAAAATAATAATTAAAAAATATATAGTTAGCTTTTAAATATAGAAAACATCAAAACAAAGTAGTTTGAAACAAAATCACAGCTCCAAGCGCACAAATACATGTATATTATTTAATAAATCACTCCAGAGGCCAATTACGGTGGATAATAAAAAATCAAATTTGTCGAAACAATGGAAATCAAATCACCAGAGCACCAAATAACTTCAAAAGAATGAAGTCTATTTTTAGTCACTGCATCATGAAATTCACATTTAAGGCAATACGAGAACAAGGCACGAAAAGCGCACTTCAATTTTTCAAAACTGCTGGAGGTAAACCCTGTATATGAGTCACTAACTATCGTACAACGATGCTTCCAAATTGCCCAGACCGCCACACTCAAACAAAATAACAAGATCTTCTTTGCATTATCAGTCAGATTATAAGCGTCTAATTCATGAAATAGAATTGCATCTTGGATTATGTTGATATCAACTGTAACAATTTTCCTAAATATCTGTTCAATGTACATCCAAAATTGGGAGACGGGCAAACACTCTGTAAACAAATGCATAATGGTTTCCTCAGTGTCTGTACAAAATAGACAGTGGTCATTATTTGCTATGCCAACTTTCTTGAGGAGGGGGCCCACCTATAGTTTTCTATGAAGCAATCGCCAGACAACATCCCTTGCTCGATTAGGTATGTGTGGTGAATGGATATTTTTCCAAACCACATCCCAACTCTGGGGAGAATGTTCAGTCCTTTCCCATGCCGTGACAGCCTTTGGAATTGTAATATTCTGCAGCATTAAAATATTATACCACCCCTTATTCCTTAACGTATATGAAAAACGTCCATCAGTACTTTACAGGATTAACTTGGAGCAAGCATCATTCACAGACCCATCAGGGAGAAGAAACCATTCCATTGGAATTGCTTCCTGTAGCCGTTTTAGAAGGCGCTGCACGTCAATTGGGCGTAAAGATGTTACTCGTGATATGTCATATAGTGATTTCCATTTTCGAGTTTTCACATCCACAATATCACACAAATTTTGAATACCATGCTTAGCAAAAGAAGTGTAATATAAAACTCTGCCTTCATATAGAATATGATCATTCCCCCATAGGTACTGGCTGGAGGCATGCTCCCAGCAAAGAGGTGAATCTTCTTTGCGAACAAACTTAGCTAAAGCAGCTTTAATGTCCAAAAATATCGATGGAATCCGTGTGTAATTCGGTGGAGGTTTAGAAGACCAGAAAAAGGATTTAGCTGAAAATGGCTCAATAAACCTTTCTATAAGGCATCTAGACACATTTGCCCACTGACTATCTGAATGAAGTAAATCATCTAATAATTTCAGCCTTAACGAGACGCATTTAATTCTTAGGTCTGGAATGGAAAGCCCACCATCAAGCTTATTATTAGTACAGACACGTTGTGAGACAAGGTGTGTTTTACCCTCCCACAAATAATCAAATATCATCTTGGTAATTTCCTTTTCAACATGTTTGGGCATATTAACAACTGCAGCAATATACCAAAGTTGTGACAATATCAAATTATTGATCACTATTGCCCAGCCAAAAATAGTCAGACGTCGATGTTTCCATTGAATAATTTTCTTGCTCATTTTAGAAAGCAAGTTTGTCCAATTAATGGAATCATGGTGTGTTCGACTGAAATGAATGCCTAAGATCTGTATTTTGTCAGTGGACCAATTGATGCTTAATGGCTGATCATTTCGATCTTTCCATGAACCCAAAAACAAACCTACTGATTTTTCTTTATTAATTTTGAGCCCTGACGCTTTTTGGAAATTCTTCAAAATAAGATGTAAACGATTAAAATCACTATTTTGGCCAACAAAAATAGTCGTATCATCGGAATATTGTGATAATTTCACTGGTGTCATAAGACCACGAATAAACAGTCCATGATAATGTATATCTTCTCTTATTGTCGCTCCCAAGGTTTCCATACAAATTACAAATAAAAGTGCTGACAGTGAGCAACCTTGTCGAACCCCTCGTTCTAAGACAACTGGCTGGCTTATAAAATTGTTCACAAGGATTCTACTAGTAATGCCATTGTACAATATTCGGATCCATTTAATAAAATTGGACCCAAAGCCGAATCGATTTAATGACATCAACAAAAACTTCCACTCCAAACGATCAAAAGCCTTTTCATTATCTAATGCCACAATGGCACCTGGAATGTTATCCTTTTCAACTAACTGAATCAGATCTCTAATGAGCGCAGTGTTGGTTAATATTGATCTACCAGGTATTGAACATGTCTGAGCAGGATTAATAACGTCACCCAGCACCTGACCTAGTTTTAGTGAAAGAGCTCTAGAAATAATCTTGTAATCAACTCCAAGGAGAGAAATTGGCCTATAATTCCGTATATCACTCCGGTCACCCTTTTTAAATAGCAGACGTACATGTGCTTGAGACATTGTCAAAGGAAGTTTTCCCTGATGGAAAATTCCTTTAACAATCTCACAGAATTTCGGACCAATGAGATGCCAGAAAGTAACGTAGAACTCAACAGGCAGGCCATCTCCTCCTGGCGATTTTCCATTCTTCATTGTTTTAAGCGATTTAGTCAGGTCTTCTAAGGTTAAATATTCATCACAAATATCAGCCAACGGAGGAGTCAATGTTTCCTTAATATTAGCAAGTAATTCAGCTGCCAACTCTTCATCAATTTCTTCAAACTTATATAAATTTTCATAAAATGTCTGAACAGTTTCTAGTAGATCTTTATTTGAATTAACAATTTGCCCATTTATTTCAAGGCCCCTAATTATCTTTTCCACACCGCTAGACTTTTCTAGGCCACAAAAATATTTTGTTGGCTTTTCACCTTCAGAATAAAATTGGGCTCTTGATCTGACTTTTGCGCCTTCTGCTCTGTAGATTTCTATTTGTGATAATTTTAACCTGGTCTCCTCCAAAACCTCAGTCAAGTGAATATCGCCGTTTGAAACTTTGCGAAAAATTAAGGTTTGTAGACGAATCAACCTTCTCTCCTCTTTGCGCATTTTCCTTGCCTTTTGAATAGAATATTGCCTTGATATATTAGCAAACCCTAGTTTAACATCTTCCCACCAAAAAATCAAACTTTCAAATTCTGATATATTGCGGAGCTTAAAACGCCAAAAACTTTCAATACATCGATGGTACTCAAAATCATTCAGCAAGGAAATATTAAGTTTCCAAAAACCTGGACCACGTGTAACCCATTCTGCATTATCTAACACAGTGGAAACCAGGCAATGATCAGAAAAAGGTACAGGATATATGCCAGTATCCGAAATTAACCCTTTTAGCTCTCTCTGTACATAAATCCTGTCTAACCGAGAAGCTGTCTGACCATTTGGTGTTACCCTTGTGTATTCACAACATTCAGGGTTTAAAACTCTGTAACTATCCAAAAGGTGCTCACTGTCACATATTTCCTGTAAACGCCGATCAGACGTATCAGCGTATATTGATAGCGAACGCCTATCCTTCTCTGGATTTAAAACACAATTAAAATCTCCACCAATAATAATATTTTCTGATCTATCATGAATTACTGGGCGAAGAGATGAATAAAATGTACCTCGTTGAGAATGGGATGCAGGGGCATAAATTGACATCAAATTTAGTGTTCAACAGTCACCACGACCCATCTGCCATTACTATCAGCTTCCGATGAAATGATATTTAATAAAGTCAAACACCTGGGTAAAAATAAAATCGCCACTCCTGTATTTAAATCAGTGGCATTGTAATAGAATATTTCACCCTTAGAAAGTTGTTTGAAATTTTCTAGTACTTCAACATTATGGAACTTAGTTTCCTGAAGCATGACGATATCAGCTTTCAAATCAGATAATTTCTCTAGCAACATGCGTTGCTTCAATCCATCATTTAAACCACAGCAATTAAGTGAGCAAATTATCATTATGATTACGAATCCATGCATAGTACCCATAATATCTAGTTTGGTTTTGTCTTCTTACTGTTTTTATCCTGCTTAGCCCATTTGCCAATCTTCATAGTAAACTCTGAATTTGTAAGATCAGTAATGGTCAGATGTTGATACCGTTAAATGTCTGAATCACTCCGCAAATGCCTATAGCGAACACCTAAGCGTGTAATGTATGGAACTAAAATCTCGCCCTTCTCTGAGCGATACAGTACCATTTCATCGGGCTGCTGAGATTCCTGCGTTTGGATCGACGTGTCAGACTCTGCAATAGAGATAGAGTCGTCTATATCGTCATCCTCCCTGTCCTCTGACCCAGAGCTCAAGTCTTCTATCACTCTTTTAACCCCACCAGCAATAGTATCCTGTACAATTGCCTGTCTAGAATGTATTAATAACACACCAGACTCTGTTAGTGGTGGCAAATCAAATGGTACATCAACATCCATTGACTGAGATCCAAATTTTGTTTGTCCCAGTACTAAACTCTGTGTATCATCAACAGCGTCGGAGTCATCATTTTCCTGTGCTATTTCAGCTGTTGCTGGAGCGGTAGCAGATATACCTGTCTCCAGAACCTCAATCTCATCAACGTGTTTTGCCAGTACTGGATCACCAGCCTTACTAACAACTGGACCCCCAGTCTTAATAACATTTGGGTCCACAGTCTTACTATCAATGGGATATTCAGCCTTGCTAACAACATGTGCATAGGTGTGTGGCACATTGTTACTACTGTGTACTTCACTGGAATTGAGAGAAGCAGGATGCATATAGCTAGCACTCGCCTCTTCCACATTACTTGCAGCATTCATCGATGATCTTTTATAACATCGAGATTTAAAATGATCAGCTGACCCACACAAAAGACACTTATTCTTGTAAAGACAGGTACTAGCTAGGTGTTCAGTACTTGTGCAGATACGGCACTCTTTAACCTGGCCCCTATACCACACAGGGAGGAAGAAGTTCCCATCAATAGACAATCTACCTGGAATTGTTTTGTCAATTTTTTCCAGGCACACCCGTCTTATCCCATTTTCAAGTGTTCTATCGAAGGCATACGTCTCCCTTTCAATTTTTATCACTCGCCCATATTTTCCCAGCTCGGCTGTAATACGTTCATTCGGAATTTCAAGAGGGGCCTTTACTTTTACAATCAATTTATCTGAATCAACCTCTTCGATCTTACATATTTGTCCATTGACAATCAGGCCCTCTTCCAAAAACCTTTCTTTCACTCCTTGTGAACTGACCGTAAGATTCCAGACATTTTTGCTAATATTAATTAGCCCCTTTAAGACATTTGGCCCAGCCCCTACAGTGTCTTTTATTCCATGATAGACGTCAATGGCGCCAACATTCAACCCAGCAGTGGTGAGCCTAAGGCTAAGAGTCTGTTTATAGCGACTTGGCATGTTACTAGCGAGCATTCACATTGACCTAGATTACGCCTGTCTACTGCAGTGAATATAAATGCACGTACGAAGCGCGATATCTCGACAGGTCAGCGAGATCGGCCTAAGCAGAAAGCTCAGCCCGCCAAGTACAAATGCGCTTATCAATAACGGAGATATAGTAGGCAAAAAGCCGCCTAAACTTATATACAAATGTAACACGACGGTTGCCAAATACAATGGCAGTTTACTTGGCGACTCTAGTTCTCGAAATCTCGACGAATAAAACACAAACAGAAAACATCAAACTCAACCAAAACCGCTTATGCAGCGAACAAAACAAAAATTAAGTGTATACGAGCAGTAGTGACGAAAATATTCGTCAGAATTTGCAGAGCCAATTTCAGCACAGCTTTCAATGACTACTACTACTACTACTTCCTACTACTACTACTACTACTACTACTACCTACTACTACTACTACTACTACTACTACTACTACTACTACTACTACTAACTAATTAACCACATACTACTACTACTACTACTACTACTACTACTACTACTACTACTACTACCACTACCACTACCACTACTACTACTACTACTACTACTACTACTACTACTACTACTAGTGGAGATCGGGGCTAGTTGGAACACTTTTGACAAAACAAGCCACTAGGAGAAAGCTTTCATACTTAGTGTACTGTTTAATATCTTATAGCGTTGCTGGGGCGACCAATTTTAGTGGTGGACAAGGAAAATAAATTCCAAAGGTAACATGTATATGACGAAAACAAAATCCATTTTGGCTGTTCCAACTTATCGCACATGTGGGGTAAGTTGAAACATTACATGGGGTGGTTGGAACATGAAGCGTTAACAGTTGAACGAGATTGGGTCATCAATAGTGCAGCTTCTCAAATCCCCATGCCTCCCTACTGTGATCATACAGGGACCACCCAACCCATCCGACAATTAGTCAAATCCTAGAAAGGGTAGGATCTGGGCAATAAAGTACAACATTGGCTAAAACCGTAGCTAATCATTACAATCATATGATGTCTAGTAAAGTTGTTTGGTGCATTTAATACCTGGGCAGTATTCTAATATGTTTTTCAAACGACGTGGATCATAGTATCTCGGTCTAAATGCAACAATACAGGTAAACTGTTGAATATTTTTTAGATTAATTTGCATGGAAGCTTTCAGACAAATTACTTTTAAAATATTCAACATGGTTAACATAGCATTAATGATTTATAAACAGTTGTGGACAAACGATTTTAAAATTAGGAACTAAAATTTCCATCGAAATTTGCAACTGCTTTGTAACAGCTCGGTCTGTCCCTGTCATTTGACCCCCAACACACCTCCACCCCATCGACAGAGCCTAACATAAACGTCATCCTGCACTCCACAACTCTATGGGTAACCATCTTTGCCTTTTGATCCTCACTCCACCCCATGGGATGGAGCCAAATGTATACAATATCGTGCATTCCGCAATTATATGAGTAACTCATTTTCCAAATTTGGTTGGATTCTTCCTGACGGTTCTGGAGGAGATAATGAAACGGACAAATGGTATCTTTGTTATAATGCAAGGTGTATATCCGTAATTAACGTGGCCATTAAAATTACAATGTTGAGTAAATGGTGTTCCAATTTCCAATATTTAGGCCCATCCACCTAGAAACCAATCATTTTAAAATGCAAACTGTTTCGGTCACAAAATCCGTGCTCGCATGACGACGTGCGTCCATTTACAGTAGCAGGCCTTGAAAGAAAATTAAAACTAACAATAACACTGAAATAATATAACTGAAATTCACAACAATGTGTAAGTATGGCGTTTAACAGAAAATCCTGGCACTCGATTGCTGGTGTGTCTATAATGCATCATATGCTGATAGATCACAGGGAAAAACACCTCAGATGCACATCGTTTGGTACCTCCCACTGGAGAAGGCTCACGAAGCTTCATAAGTATGCTTTCCTGTTCATGTGTAGATATCTCCTCCCGCTCTGGGAACACGAATGCCATTACATTATGCTTGTGTTGGTCAGCTCTTCTGAGAAATTTAGTCGTTATTTCAAAGTCGTTTACCTTTTACTGAACTTGGCCAACGTAGTATGCTTTTGACTTTTTACCACAAAATTCCACTAGAATGAAATCTTTGTTTATAACACACGGAAATCTTTCAACATCAGATGACTCCTATTCAAATTTTCCTGAGTCTGAAGCTAGGCTAATTTCCCCTGAACATTCAGATGAAATCATCTCTCATGGGAAGAAAGTCCTGTGTGAGTATATTCTTTGCTTTAGGTTTATAAATCTTCTTCTGCTTCTTGCCAGTCATCTTTCTCCTACGATCTTCCCTTGCTTTTGTCTCGAACATGATTTCGTCTTTCTCTGGAGTGGCGGCAAGTATTTGTGTTCTTCTCCGTTTTCGATTTGTGGATATAGACTTTCTAGGCCCTGCTACTGTAAAGGGACGCACATCCTCACGCGAGCATGCATTTGGCAGGCTGCTTTTTTATGCTGGCTCTGTTGTGACTGGTGTTGCAGATGAACCTGGTTCAACCTCATTTGCAAGACTAACAATAGGATGACTGTTCGAAGAAGTAGATGTAGATGGTTGGGTGTGTATAATTTCCACATCACTGCATGTTTTATGGCTAGGATTGTCTGCGTTATTTCCCGGTATTCTTGGCGTCACATCACCACATCACTTGAAGCGTAGTCTGGATTTGATTTGCTATCAGTACTGATATTTTTGCTAACTGATGGATCTGGACGGCCAGTCACACTAGCAGGAGGGAAATTCTTCATTCCCAAAAACATTCCTGCTGTACGGGTTGATTTCTGCTACCTTGAAACCAGCCTGGATATTACTTTTCGTCATAGCTAATGGAAATGCATATGCGATGATGGCCGGAATGTCATAAATCATCATAGTCTTTCCCTTATTCTTCATAAGCCAACTATCACAACCATTGTTAAAGAACTTCTTTAACGGAAAGTACACTGTACGGTTCAATGGGTGTAACTTGTTTGAACAGTGGGGAGGAAACGAAAACATTACAATTCCCTTTTCTTTCGCATACTCTACTGTTCCAGATATCTCGAGCCTCAAAGTTATGCCATTTCATGAAAGTCTCTAAATTGTCAAAAAAAGTTTTAACATTATGGCGATTGAAGCTTGTGGCTCGGATAAGGGATGTTGCTTCTGGTGTTCTCAATGATATTGTGTTTTGACGCTTTAGAAACACACTAAACCAGTCAGGCCCAGCTGATTCATTCTCTGTCCAGGATTGGGGCACCTGTTTGTTCTTTTTTTAGCGAACTCATATGCCAGTCGTCTAACCTCACTTGCACACAAGCCATGGTATAAATATGCTGCTCTTAGGAGATATCCAGTTAGCATGTCTTCTTCTGCATCAGTGAAGACCTGATTGACCTTTGCATAGCCAACATGAATGTCAAGTGTTTGCTCAGATAATTGTTTTGCCCGTTCACTCTTAAGCTTGAAGCAGTAACGCTGTAAAGTTACATGTGGTATATTGTAATCCTTCGCAACCGGTCTACATGTTTTTTTGTTATCCAGCACTCACGGACTGAGATTACACTTAAATTTTACCTTAGCCCTTTCAGTGATAAAAGCCTGATAGAAAGTGTTCGAGCTGGATATGTACTGGGGCAAATTGGAACATAATGGGGTAAGTTGGAACATGTTTCAACTTGCCACAAGAAAATGTTCCAACTTTCCCCATCACCAACTTCAGGCTCAAACGCGCCTTGCCGTACCAACTATGAAATAATTTGTGCTAAAACCCATACTGAGTTCAAGACAAATGACTAATAATATTCACACAAATTTCTGTTAAGATAAATTTTGGAACAGTGTAGCTAGAGAACAATATAACATGGATGTAACATATTTACTTCCAAGTAGAAAAAACTAAAATTTCGTTTTCTTGAAACCGTTTGCTTCTTTCTGTCGATAAACAAAATGGCTGAAAGGACATGCCTTGTCTATAATTTCTCATGTGACCTATGATCTCACCAGCTTAAAATCTCATTGGATAATCGCAATGTTTTAACCTATCCCATGTTCCAACTAGCCCCGGTCTCCTCTACTACTACTACTACTACTCCTATCACAACCACCACTGCCACCCCACACGCACCACCACCGGCTACGCGTCTGATCTGTGTTTGTTGCTGGCATGAAAGAGGCATGGATATTTTCTAAATAATTGTATCTGCCTCTCAAGTTCCAGTGCGCTTACTTTGAATTTATCTTTTATTTTGGAACACATGTACAGAATAATAGCACGTCGATTTGGGGAAAGGCCATGGGTGACGGAAGAATAACGTAATTTTCAAGGAATCACACTTCCGAATGCTGTCCTTATCTGAATGAAATCGCTACATGTAGCGATCGGATTCGGATACGGACAGATTTCGCACACGCATATGGACCTATGGAATCATAACTATGTATTAGCGAAAAATATTTCGGATACGGATAAGCATACCTGTAATCTGTACTCGGAACGCCAGCCTCGATGGGCTCACCCCTGGCACGAGCGGGGTAACGAAGAGTTGCAACTTGAGTTGCACAATAGTTTATTATTAAAGTTTTTATTAATTTAACTAATGTTCGGAACACACGAAGAAGCAACGGATGTTGCTGAGTACACGTGCACAAGCTGGATTGAATCCGTCGCGACACTGACACTCCTGGGAGAGTATCCAGGTTATATTAATTTCCCAGGCAAGCAATTCGATCGTGTTGAGAAGTGTGTGCATACTGTACATAGTTCGTGTGTGATAGCTTGACAAAAGTCAGTGCGGCAAAAGGTGTATGTGCACAATGTACAAATTCACGGAGATTTAGTTATATACAATGGCTTTCCAGGTCAGTTCGCTTCAAATGAAGGGCATAGCAGAGAGCGCGTGTGATTCTGTATACTTTTTGATAGTTCTCGGCAGACAGGTTGATATCGGAGCAGGTGAAAAGTTTGGAGTGGTCCAAGATTAGTTGAGCCACGTTTTCTAGGTCAGCAATCAGCCTATCATATGCTACTGGGTCGATCTCCTGGAGTACAACAGAGCGGATATCTTCTAGATACGGTTTTCTGGATTCCATCAGCATTGGACAAGTTATGAGGAAGGAGTACACCGCTCTCCGTGCCATTTGAATCCTCTTCTGCACATTTTCTATACCCAGATGCGTTTCACACTTTGATTCAAGGATTTGTTTTTCTCCTAGCTGTATTTTGGGCATTTCTTTTGGTCATTTGCTAAGAAAGATAAGAGCACTCTTTGCTGGATTGATAGAGTACCGTTCCTGATTGGTGTAGTGGTGGACAACGTTGAGAATCTCTTGGAGATGATTAGTATCGTGTGCGAGAATGGCAATGTCATCAGCGCAAGTTGGTGCTGAGCAATTAATGTGTCCAATTTTTTATCCGACTTGCATATCCTCAATCATATGTAGGAGATTGTTGTTGAATAGTTTATAATGGATGGTGGAAAGGATTCCACCCTGGCGTACTCCCTGCTGGATCTGTAGAGGTGAGGAAATTCGGCCCTTAAGCTTGACCACAGTTTCGGCATCAGTATAGAGGTCTTGGATGGTTCCCCAGAGTGATTGTTCGACTCCGCTGATGTATATCTTACGAAGGAGTGAAGCGTGCCAAACTACATCAAACGCCTTGCAGGCATCTAGCGTGACCATAGCCACTTGCTCCTGGTTGTCCTTGGCCTCGTTCACAACCTCTGAAATGATCAACGCTGTGTTGTAGGAGGACGATCCCTCTGTGAATCCTCTCTGCCACATGGACTGAATGTTATCGTGGTTATGTTTGGTTCGGTTTAAAAGCAGTTTCTCAAGTATCTTTCCGATTAATGACAGGACCGTAATCCCCCTATAATTTGTTGCTAGTTTCCTATCTTTATCATTCTTGAGGACAGGTGTTAATATTCCTTGCTTCATGTCACGTGGAACGTGTCCCTTTGAGAGAATATAGTTCATTAGAATTGCTAAGTGATCAAATACTGCTGCCGGGGCATGCTTCAGATGCTCTGCAGTTAGTCCTTGACAATTCGGAGCTTTATTGTTCTTAAACCCAGCTACGATTTCCCTGAGCTCTAATTCTGTTACAGGCTGATTCTGTTTTTTCTGGTTACGACTCAGGTCTTCAATTACGATGAGATCGTTCTCCACTAAGGTCTTATAGGCTTCGTCGAACGCTGCATCTTGAAGAGGACTGGCCAGTGCACCAGTGTTCCTTAAATGCCCCTAAGATATCAGCCTCATCAGTACACGTTGTTCCATGATGTATAAGGTGGTGGATTCCATTATTGCCTAGAGTACATTGTTTTGCAATTAGGTAGAAGGTTTGTCTGTCATATTCGTGTGCCTCCATGATCTTGTTGCAATGGTCACTCCGTTTCTGCCTGTTCATCAGTCGTATAGCTTGCCTTAATGCCCGCCTAGCATCTTTTCGCCTACGGTTTGCAGCATAATCATTCTCAATTGACTTGCCTTCAAGAATCCATATCCTGTGTGCTTTTTTACTTATAGTGGCCAGGGCATTTAAAGTTGGGGGTCCATATTTTGTTGTTGTTTGGGCGCTTCCTTGTTCCGTCCTTGACTGAACACACAGAAGCCTGGAGAGAAGCGCTGTGCATGGCACTTGAGAGTGTCTTTACCATCATATGTGCTGCTAGATTACTTTCTATCGGGGTTTTGCCAGATAGGATGCCATCAACCATCTCTTTGTACTGCTCAACATCACACTTTCTCCAGTGAATTCTCTAAGGGATATGGTCTGTCTGGAGATGCATTTTAGATTCTTGTGCTTTACCTACATTCTTGTGGGTGTTGAAGGTAACCGCAGCTGTAGGTATCACATCAGTATGATCTGAGAGGTACAGTGGATGTTTTGGAGTTATCGTGACTTGTTTGGCCATAGGCTTGGACCTGCCAGACAGCAGCCAGTGATCTATTTGTGATGATAACTTTCCACTTTCAGAACAGAATGTAGGTTTGATAGAGTAATTCTGAGGAAGATGTATATCATGCTCACTCATGAAGTCTTTTAGCTTTTGGTCTCTAGGGATCCCTTTATCTCTATGAGCTGGTGCATTTATGTCGCCGCCTATTATGATGAGATGAGTTCCTTCATATTTTTCTATAAGTTCATGAATTTCATCCAGGATTGCCTCAAAGTCGCGTTCGGATTGGGCATTTCCACGTGAAGGCATGTACACATTAATAAGGTAGATTGGCACTTCAGTAAGTATTTCTAATGCCACGATCCTATGACTTCCCTCATCTGTTTTTCTGATGTACTGGTCCAGACTACTTGACGAAATGATGGCTGTCCCACTGTAGCCTCTTGGTGCCTGAAGTGGTGGTATTGGATCATCATCGTCAATACACTTGGCATGGAAGTTGCCTTTGCTGTAGACCTTTGTTAGTACTTCTTCCACATTGTACCTGTAGAGCCAGTGCTCCTGCAGTAGGATGATTTCGTTATTCTTTGAGAGCATATGAAGGTAACCAACATTCTTGGCATTCAGTGTTGCAATATTAATCAAGCGATGACCATCTATAGCCGCTGCACTCGATGCGTTTTCTTCCTGACCTGGTTGGCTTTGCTCAGGTGGATCTGCCATTGACAGACTTACAACAGGCGGATCACTTGTGGCACTGCTCATAGGCTTGCCTATTTGAACTGTATCATGGGTTGAGATTGTGTTGGTACCCATTGTTGGATTTGGGCTGCAGTGCGGGGGGGGGGGGGGGTGGCAGTAAGTAGCTGCTGCAGATATGAGCCTGTCGAATACGGGTGTGGTATGATTGGCCTTGCTAGGGACTGTTGTTGTACAGTAGGTTGGAGATGAGTCATGGGAAACATCATGTTCATCATTGGAGGTCTGTCCCGTACAACCTGTTGATGCCACAGGTCTGGTCCCAAGTGGAAGGTGCTGGTAGTCTGGTAGTTTTGCGGACGTACTGCAGGGGCAGCTTCTTGATGGCTGATAACCGGTGGAACAAGATATGGATAACCTTGAGGCCATACTGGGCGTGTCTCCAACGGACCGTTCACTCGAGGACCGGGGATCTGGTTTACTGTCCTCATAGTGACATGTTGTCGCTTTTTCTGTGGTTTTGTCTTTAGCTGGCTCGTATATCGCTTTTTCTGTTTTTTCCTGTGGCCCACCTCTAAAAAATTATGCCGTTGATCTGGTTGCAGGTTCCGGCACTGGTTGGATATCTGTTTAGTATGCAGTGGCCATGAGTGAGGTAGTGAGTCAGCATCCTGTTGGTCTTGCTGGGAATCATCATTGTTAGTACGTGGGCTGCGCCATGCGGGTGGAGACATGCCGACTTCGTCCATTCTGCCAGATGTTTTTTCAGCGGGTTTTTGCTGCCATGCTTTGGTCTTTCGAGATTGGTTAGTCGACGAGTTGATATGCATTGCTTTTAGGCGGGGAGGAAGTATTCTGTCACCTGCATGGCTGTTGTGATGGGGTCTCTCAGAAGCGGTATTTGGTGTTGAATGACTGCGCTGCAGGTTCTGATACTGATCAGGTGATTGCTTGTTATGTGATGTGTACTTACCAGATGATGTCATTCTAGTGCTGCCCTGTCTACCATAACACAGTTCTTCAGCAATATTCTGGGATGGCCTACCATGAGGGAACTGGTTATATGGTGTGCTATGCTGGTTTTGGGGCGGCCACCGAGGTGGAGTACTAGTACCATAAGGTCCTGGTGCAACACGTACATGCTGGGGTAGTTCTGAGCATCAGTTTGCCTTGGGGGAAGCCTGTACAGAGATGCATCTCGGTTAGGTGATCTATATGCTTGTGGCTGTGCTAGGTTTGTCACTACTCCTGGAATGTTGCTTGAATTCTGATGAGCACCGCAGTGCTGACAAGGTGCACACGTCTGACTACTGAGAGGGCTTTGTTTAAGTTGAGTCTCTAGGTGATATACTCTACTTTCAAGCATTTTCATTTCCAGATCAGACACCCTTGCAATAAGATACTGCATTGATCCTCCATCTCCTGCTTCGTTGGGTCGAGTGTGAATGTTACCACGACACATTGTTACAGCAGTGTCGATTCGACTGAGGCATGTTCTCTGGCTGCGTGGAAGCTTCTGGTGTGGCAGCTGCTTTCAAGAGAAGCATCCTATTACTTTTCTTAAGCTCTTCAATTTTGTTATCCATGATGGTGATATAAGACTGAGAGTATGTGTTTTGTTCTAGATTGTGCTTCAACTCAAATTCTTTGGCTTCAGTTTTCTTTTCCAGGTCCCTGAGGCTCTTTTCCTTGCTCGCTAGTAAGTTTCTCTCTGTGCTTTAGCTAATTTTCTTTTATGGTACAATCGTCATTAATCAGGATTCTTGCTTGTATATTGCGTTCTGTTGGATTATGCTTATCTGAAGTGTTCCACATCTTGCATGTCTAGTGGCTGCTCATTAAGCATTGCCTCTAATGATGTAGTCGCTGGGTCTGCACCACTACATGGTAGATCAGCAGAGGCATGTCGAGGTTCGAGGGATGGACTTGTATTTACTACGATGGAAGAGGGAACATGATCGACGCAAACTGGACCATCACTATGAAGTAGTTCCAGGTCACTTTTTCATACGCGTTAATGGAATCCTAGCTCACGCATTTGCTCACAGATATGGTATCATTTTACGCACTCGTTGCTCACGGAGATGCAGGTCTAATTCTCCACAGCGCTTTAAATAGAATAGAATCATAGAAATCTTAAACGTTAAAGTGTAGATTTCGGCTACCAAGAGTAATAGTTATTTTAGGTAAATAAACCTCCTCTACTCGAAAATTGTATTAGTTAATAATATAAATGCTGTATTAAAAAAATATAGGCAAATTATCATTAATTTCCGAGGATTGCCGAACAAAAACTCTGATTTCTGAGAAGCGGGAAAATCCCTCGTACTTGTGACGTCACAAGTGGAACCCGTGATAAAAGTAGACACACCGTCGTTTCCCGATAGACTACTCGGTCTCAGACGTGACAGATTTGTATGGAAATTGGGAATATGATATTTGGATGTCGATTGGGGCTAATAAGCGTATGGAATTAAAATATTGATCAATACTGTATCTGAAGCGGAGAATGTAATACACATTTCCGGACGATCGCTTTGCGAGGCCGCTCAAAGGCAATTAGCGGGTACTCGGGTACTGGTATGTAAGAATCGATTCCTCACGATGTTTATTTGTTTTTGTGAAAATTTTGTTGTAAACACGCATTTATCAGGTTGTAGTAACTTAGCTACGTATAAAAGGTTACTCACCCAACAGAGGTCCCGAATCGGCCCGTGGAACCAGCGGCAGAGGTGCGCAGATCAAGTTCCAATGTACGACTGCCGGGCGTCCGTAGAAACGGCGGGAATCAGCTAGCCCGGCAGCCGCGAAACCCGAACTGTGGAATTGCGGGATACCGCCAGCACCACACTCTCCCCCGTTTATAAAAACATGGTTACTTAATTAAAAATTTATCTAAAAATCCACTCTTTTAAAAATTTGCCCACCATAAAAAACACACAGGCATTGACGCTCAACTGCTAAAGGTAGAATTAGCATTTACCAATTAAAAAAGATATGTGTCGATCCATCTAGAAGGAAGGAGCTGTTAATAATAGAACAGATGGATAGATCAACAGCCACCGGACGAGGGCCATCGTCACAGATTTTAAAATAGCATAGCATCCTAACCAAAATTAAGGACAGTGGTTTTCCACCACAGCAGAGAACTGACAGAATTGACAGAATTGCCGAATTGATAAAGAAGTAATAAAAATAATCTCACATGAATTTAGTTGGAGTGTTATCCGAAATTAACTTGTGAGATTCGAGGAAAACCTATGAATAGTGCAAATTTTTTAATTTAGTGAATATTTTTAACCTTAACATTTATAATATACCTCTTATATAATTGAAACGGATCTGAATCCACAAATTTAGGAAATCCGGAAAACCACTATCCCTATCACAATAAAGATATCTGAATGAAGCTAAACGGAACGGATAATACAGCAGAAGAAAGAAACATATGAATTTGCGCTATGACTAACGCGCCAATTACTTCGCGCATTATGAAATGGTAAGCGCAAGAAATGCATCTGTACGATTTATGCAGTCTTTGTTAAATGCATATTATAAATATGCTGTCATATGCAAGACTTCTGCATTATAGAGTAATGCACATTATAAATATGCCTGAGTTATGCATTATAGAGTAATAATGCATCATTGCATCATTTTAACATGTAATTGCTACACGTTTAATAAATGAAATACCTAGGTATGGCAGTATATAATATGTTGGCCTAATATAAAATATCTGAACTGACCTATGTAGAATTAATATACCTGGGCTATCCTATAAAATATCTGTGCTGACCTAATAAAACTACATATAATATATCTGAGCTACCCTATAAAATATCTGAGCTGACAAATGTAGAACTGGCATTAAATAGCTAACCTATACAGGATTTCACTATACATAAATGAGACCACCTTATGGAACACAAACAAGTAGCCACTGTATACAGTCTCCTCACCCTTTAACCCTTGAATTTCTTTTAAATTTCGGTTTACTGATGAAATAGATTAATATTGGAAATCTTACCACTGGAATGACTGGCTCGCTTATCGCTCCAGTCGTTCCAATGGTAAATTTTCAAAAATAGCCTTCTTGGTCTGCAAATGGACATTTCTCAAGACCACTGCAGAAGCCGTTTTTAAATGTGACCTCACTGACCCTGAAGGTTTCATTGAAGTTAGAAAATGGGCTTTAACATAAACAAAGTAGTGGAATTAGTGTACAATCACTCCACCCCAGCCAAATCAGCTCAGTAGTAGATACACTTCTGGATACCAAATGCATTACCACCTATGGGATGAGGATTAAACTATGATTCCGGAATTGATTGTAGTACAAAGGTTTTGTTTATGTCAAGAGAGATCTCGTCTGTCTGGATAAATGTTTGAATATTTAACGCTTTAATGGTTAAATTTGGTAACAAAAATCAGCATATCTCCTTACTGCATGTTCATCTGCAGGTCATGAGAATTATATTTTTGAAAATTTACCACTAGAATGACTGGCTCTATTATCAAGTCATCCAGTCCAGTGATAAGTTTTCAAAAATTAATCTCTTGACCATCATGCATGCTAGAACCCCATATTGATTCGGTTTTTGCTGTACAAGAAACATGAACTTTCAGTCTGATAAGCAAACATTTGCTTACCGGTAAATATTAACTACAGAGCGAGCAAGATCACCCTCCACCTAATGACGGATTTTCCGTATGAAACATGGCCATGTTGTGGAAGCCTAATGTACGGTTACAAACTTTCCTATTAAAATTTGAGCCAAATTGGTTGACTGATCACAGCCAACATCTGAAAATTCTGTTCACAGATCAGCCTTTATTGTGTTAAAATTTTATCCAAATTTGATCAGTAATTTTTAACACACCCATTCTGAAGGGACAAGTGACTAAGCGGGCTTATACCATGGTGACCTTTGCCTCTGTCGCCTGCCTATCTATAATTCTTTTTATGAAAATACTTCTGGCCATTAACCACCGATATTAATCAAATTGTGTTTAGATAGATCTATGATAGTAGGCTTCCCAGAATTTATCCAGAAATTTGATTGGTAAATTTTCCAATGGCCACCTGAAGATTTGACTTGGACATCTTGGATTTTACTATAATTTTTTTTAATCTTTCAAAACGTATAATTAAATCTTCTTAAAAATGACCAAATTTTAACCAAGCTTGGCTGGAATGACCTTAAACCGCATGGAATTTTTTGATACAAACTATTACTTGATTGGTTGATTTTTACAATGGCTATCTAGGATTTCAAAAATCTTTCAAAACACATTTTTGTCTTAAAGATGACAGTATGTTTCAACAAGACCTGTATGTAATTACCTCTAAGATGCTACATTATATGATCATGCCTTATGGAGAGGCGAATGGTTGCTCTCCTCTTGCCTAAGGTTAATTCTAGGTGAACATCTCATAGATTGCCTATATTGTTTAGTAACGATGATAGAATATAGAGGCGAGTACTAACACTGCTCGCTTCACTGGTTTAAATTTAAATTCAGGAGAGCAGGTGATTAGTCCGCTTCGAAATTCTCCTGGAGAGACATGTATGATTCTTGACATATATACAGAATCTGGTTGTTAAATCTTTTGTTCTCATTTTGGATTTCTGAAATTAGGAATGAAATCCGGTAAAAAAAATACTTATCAGTAATTAATACATTTTACTACTGGGCCGATTTCAATCAAACTTGGCTGCTATAGTGTTAGGCATCCGAATAGAATATACATAAAATTGATTGGTGGATTTATTTCAGCAGCTATCTTGGGTTTCCAGAAATCCCCCCCCCCCAAAAAATTGTTTAACCCTTTAATGGTCATGCTAGCCAAAACCGGTCTCTGTTATGGTCTTGAGGAATGTCCATTTACAGACCAAGAGAAGACAATTTTGAAAATTTACCACTGGAATGACTGGCTTTATACCAGAGCCAGTCATTCCAGTGATAAATTTTCAAAAGTTGTATTCTCTTGGCCTGTAAATAGACATTCAATAGGCAGATATTAAAATTTGTTGACCAAATTTGACCATTAAAGGGTTAACAGGTTACCCTTACAAATGTCTGGCCACAATGTGTGCTTTTAAAACTAAAAACTATTGCTGGCAACAGTACTCCAGGTGAGCGATACTGAGCTCCAGACACACTATCAGATCTGAATGCAATACCTTATTACCTCTACAGGGCAAGGGCAATGAGACAATCATGATAAGCCTACAGGTACAATAACTGAAGCACTAGTGTCTCCATATTTTGAAAGTAAAACGACTAAAGTTGACAAGATGATTAAATTCTGTTTAGTCAAAGCATAATAATTAGGATATTAATCCTTTATCTCTCACAGACCAGCTATTACCGATTTGTTATAATGTAGGGGAGATTCTGTTGAATATTTTGAAACTAATTTGACTGGAAACTTTTGCTCTCTATGGCAACAACAACTTCCAGTCAAATTATTAGCTTCAAAATATTCACATCATTATTGAATAGCTCTTGATATCGAGAGGCTGTAATTAAAAAGGTCAGATCTTTATGAAAGTAGATACACCGATGTATATTTTAGAAAGAATACTGCTGTAAGCTATTCAAGACAATAACAGTTTAAAAGCAGTATTATTTCAAAATATGTCTGTTTGAATTCTTGTTCACTTAAATAGTAGACTTCTGAGAGTGCCTCAATATCCTTCATATCAATTCAACAAACTCGTGGAACATGCTTCATACGTGTATTTCAACATCTCTCTTTAACTGTCCTTTCTTTTGCATGTCTGTGATAGTCGTGTTACTCATGTACTGAAGTCTTCTGTAGCAGAGTGTCAGTCTTACCCTGAGAGTGACACTGCCCTTGAGGAAATCTATGTGATTTTAGTTGGTTTAACCATTTATCTAGAGGACTAGACCCACTTTCTGAGATAACGACGTGTCATGTGCATAACTTTGCTCAGTTGAATATGTGATGTTATAGTGTGTGCTTTAGTAAGAACTGGTGTAATCCCCTGGCAGGATGAGAACTATCGCCATGTCGGACACTCAGTGTGGAGGCTTCCTTCAGTGACACACACCTATTATTGATAACCTACTGTGAACAATGTGCAGTATTCACACATGCGGCTACATTTCACTCACTGTCTGCAGATTTGATTTATACGGGACAAAATTCGGTACATATTGTGCTTTAATCACCAGTCGGAATTCTACTGTCTATGACTCTATGTTCTGAGAATATTATCATATATACACTGTTGCGATGCAACAGATTTAATAATCTTTCACAATAAAAACTTTTATTATTGCTTAAATGGTCAAATTTCGTTATTAGTCATTTGAAATTGTTGAAATTATCATTAATTTCAAAGATGTGTGTCAATCAACGCTACCTCCAGAACAGCCACCATAATATATTATAATTTAAAGAAAATGAAAAGATGAACATCGAAATGTTGTTGATTGGTACCGTCATAGAGGAATAAACCTATTAACTCCAGTAAAATACCAGAGATGAATCAGAATAACTTAAAACGATGTTTCTAAACATAGACATTAACCATGTATTTATCTGAATAATCGGAGCAATCATTTTACCCATATTGCAAACAATCAAAGATGTAAGTGGACGTAAGTGCCTATCAGTGGGGTTTAAGTGCCACGCAAATAGTATTCCATTTGTGCATTGATACCTATAACAGAGCTTATTTACTGGTGCAATACTGCTGATTATTTTGAAAACAATCTGACTGGAAGTAGTTGCTAGCAGCAGCAAGGATTGTCAGTCAAAATGTTCACTGAATGTTTCTATGGTCACAAAATGATGCCAGCGAATAATTTGAAACCATTTTCACTGAAATTCTTTGCTGCATATACCAGTGGCATGTCAAATTGTTTTCAGAATAGTTTCGGGTATTTTATATCGCTTTTACTAGCAGATATACTAGTAGATCACTGTTATATAACAAGTACAGTAATAACAGGACCGCTTGTAAAAAGGAACAGAATTAGATTTATCTCTCCTCGCGCATCTGAGCATTGGGAGGCATATTAAGGTAGTTTAGTTGCTTTAAGTTATTCTGATTCATTGTATCTTCTTTACTGGTGATAGTAGTTACATTACTCTATGGTGTTACCAATCAACACCATTTGGAAGCTCCCTTTTCCTTTACCTTAACCACATGCATCAAGTGTGAGCAAGATTTATCCATGATGTTTTGTTGTCCATTATTCTGATTCTCTTAATTCTTTTGGTTTTATCCATGAAACTCCAGTATCAGTCTGACAGTCTATAGCTTTTTCAAGGGGGTTAATACAATATAAGAAAGCTGTTGGATATTCAGCAAATAATTTTACTGGAAGGCAGTGTTAGCATAATCCTTTCATTGACAAATCCCTGAAAAAATAAATTCCGTACGACATAAAACTTATTCTGTTGAATATTTTGAAATTGATTTAACTGGAAGTTGTTGTTTCCTAAGGCAGCAACAGTTTCTAGTCAGATCAATTTCAAAATATTCAACAGTTTTCCTCTATGGTTGCCTTGAAAATTAGATATGGGGAATTCATCCGTGAAAGGGTTAAAGCAAACAGGGGTCAGAAAAGCATAGCGCAATGAGAGCATGGGCCTTCACAGTACACTCAGGTATTAGTACAGTCATTCTATGTGAAATCATAGCACAATGAAAGCATGGGCCTTCACAGTACACTCAGGTATTAGTACAGTCGTTCTATGTGAAATCATAGCACAATGAAAGCATGGGCCTTCACAGTACACTCGGGTATTAGTACAGCCATTCTATGTGAAATCATGGAAGATTGTTGTTGCATCAGCTATTGAAATTACTATGATTCTTGTGCATGGATAAATTTCTATAAACTGAGAATATTCTGAATATCAGATCATTATTAACTCGCCTGACCTGAAGGCCCAAGTGAGCCTATGCCATGGTGTTCATCCGTCGGTAAAATTGCATATCCTGGGTCAGCTTATGCAATGGTAATTCGGTTGTAATGAATAACCTGGACAAATTTGCACAATATTCATGTCGTTGATACATGTATATTTTTCAATTGGGCCGCTATGGCGTCAAAAGTGTCTGTTTTTGAAGCAATGTTGCCAACTGAAAGCTTTTACTGTTTGAGATTTAGCTTTGACCTCAAAACTGGTGCACATATTCAGGACCCCATAGACAAACATTCGGGCAGTTCAACCAGTTATTCACAGTGTCCAAATTGAAGAAATTGTTGCTGAAAGCTGTTGCATTGTGATTTTTACCCAAAAGAAGTCGAAGCACTCCATTCTCATATTAACCCTTGCGTCTGGCGATGCAGGTAAAAAATCATGACAGTTATGGCCGATTATGAGATAAATGCTGACAAATTGAGCTTATGCCGTGGTGGTCGTGACTCAGCTGTCTGTAAAATCACATCTTCTATGACCAATTTCAGGCAAATTTGTCTGGGAGAATCTTATCGTGTCAGCAGGGCTCGATTATAAGACTAACCTGTTAACCCGAGGATAGTAGAATTTCATCTCGGCTGATAAAACTGCACCTGCACTAACCTGTCTGGGTTAGTTGCTCTCAAAAGAGGAAATACAAAAAAATACTATTCTAATGTCATTATGTTGAGTACCCACCAAAGGCAGCAACGGCTTTCCAGACAAACTAATTTCAAAATATTCAACGGCTTCTCTGTATCAGTGATTGGATTAAAGAAGTGATCAGCTTTGAGCTTACAAACATTGGGTTAGTGAAGTTTGCTGCGGGATAGTAAAATCAATGATGCACTATCCTGTCTAGGTTAGTAGAACAAATCCTTAAAATCTACCCCTGGGTGTTAGGCTCCAGAACATCGCTTCAGAATTCTGATTGATCCATAAATTGATCGGTGAAAATGTTAGATTTTGTAAATGATTTACTGGAAATTGTCAAAATGCATCTCCTTGGTGGATTTCAACAAAATTTGGCCATAAAAACCGTATGGTGCTACGCTTCTGAGTTCAGAACTTTTGGGGTGAAAATCTTGGATTCTATGAAAATGTTCCCGGAAATTGTCAAAATGCATCTCCTCAGCCGCTTGGTTGATTTTAACCAAGTTTAACTAGGTGGACCCTATGGTGGTACGCTCCAGAAGTTCTATTCATAAATTTTTATCACTGGAATGACTGGCTTGATTATCGAGCCAGTCATTCCAGTAGTAAATTTACAAAATAGTATTCTACTGGAGTCCTGGTCTGAAAATGGACATTTCTCAGATCTACCGCAGAAGCAATTTTTGGGGTGGCGCGAGTATTATTGGGTTAATCAATTCCCAGTTTTAACCAAATTCGGCCAGGAGTACCCCATATTGAGTGCCTGGAATTTTAACTGATCCATTTTCAGGTGAACATCTTGTTCTTGAAAATGACATCACAGGAAGTGCTTACGGTTCAGGCTGAAACTCCTGATATTTCATCAATAACTCAGGGTGATTAAAGTTTGTTCAAAAGAAATTGATCAGTGATAAAACATGGCTGTCATGGACCAATCATAATTTACTGTTTGGTGGCCATGTTGGTTCTGTATTGGTTCAATGGAACCTTTCATTCGATCTGATTGTGCATTATCAGTATTCACTACAGGTAGGCAACTATTGGGTGCATGAGAGAAGAGTCAAGAAGATTGCCAATGTTTCCTCCTGTGGTAAGATAATCCACCACTGAGCCGTGAACTGGGTTCGTCGTTTAAGTAGTCCATTGTTGAGAACCATGGCACTCCCTTAAATTTGATTTTAAATTATTTGTTTGTTTGATATATTTATCATGTCGATATTTTCAAGGTAACATTCATGATTTATGCCAGGTTTACAATTCTATCAGTGTTCACTCACTGAGCTTAAACTTATATAAGCCTATAGGCTCAGCTTTAGCCCATTTCCCAAATGTGTTGGCTTTCAAGATTCAAAATTATTATCATAACAGCTAAACTTTTTACATAGGCTTTTATCTTTAAAAAGGAAATAGTGTATGACGTCCAAAAATTTAAAATCCAAATCATACTTGAGAAATGGGATATCTATAAAGAAATACATACATTTTAAGTGTATGAGAAGTCAGTTATTGACCCATTCACTACTGGTAAGCAACTATCCCATTTAATTACTAAATGCCAATTTATCAATGTTCAAACAGTTTGGACACATTGACAAATTGACATTTAATAACTACATAATATTTTAATGGCAATTTGATATAAATGTGTTGCTGCCGATGATTTTGACAGATTTCATTTTCACAGAGCCTCGAGAAAGTTAATTTCAGATAAAGGGGTTTCCTTCTTTCGTGTTTATTATTGCTCATTAATATGTATGAGCTGAAAGAATGCGGGTTTTATCCAATCATTATCGCGATTCCGGCATTCCTGTGAAGGAATCGTTTAGTGGACTCGATTTACCCGTTTGTTGCTGGAAAGAAGTTACGACGAACCTTCGATTCGCGCAATGCTAAATGCTAGCGGGATGGATTGGCGATTGAGCTGTCGCTAAAGATCGTTTAATATTGTAAAATGTATTCTAATATGTACAGCGGGGTTTTAGAACACGATTCACAATTCTTTTTTTATATGAGAATCAATAGTATGACGCATTTTTCTAGCGTTGAATGTGAAAATTCATGTATTTTTAACACATTGAAGATTTCTGATGTCTTCTTGTTCTATTTAATTGTGATCACTTCGACTTCGGTAAGGCCTGTATGTGTGGTTGCTGCGACAACCGGTCTTACCGACGACGAAAGTGATGGATACAAGCTCGCCTCGTTTGTAGATGAAGGTAACGATATTTCTGTCTGTATCCGGGCCTGATCTGACTATTCTAATCGAAGATAATGGTAAGCTACGGTGGTCTTCCGTAGATGCCAGAGTAACCGCTATAGAAAACACGAACTCGTGCCTTGAGGTAAAGTATCAAGGTGATGGCTTTATTCTCTTAATTCTAACTATACAATAATATACTTTGAGCTAAAGTGACTTATACTGTCACAACAGAAGCTACAATAAACTTATTTATTTGATTCAGTTTTCCTACTTACAACGATTTAAGAATTCACTTCAACGTTTTCCTAACTGACTAGCATTACTCTCAGTCGCTCTGATCTGCTATGCTATTCAATTAACTCTTGCCTACTGAAAATACATTCAGCAAGGATTTTGTACGAGGTGCGAGGCGGACCGGACTCCCGATTAAAAGTTAAAGTCCCCCTTTTATACTACTTCAGTTCCTATACTCCCTCCATCTTGGTTTCGCACCGCCGGAGGCTGCTCTGATTCTGATTGGATTATGACATCATTTTGATCAATCAAAAACCCCGACCCTCCCTCCCCGGGCGGGTGCTTTCTTCCTAGCACTTGCGGTTTGGCTGGTTCTTGAGTAATGGGATCTGTCGTTCCCCTAACTTTATTTTAGAATTCCATCTGCTTCCCATGACAAAATGACGGATGCTTGTTTGATAGCAAGTTCCGATTTGTGTACCTTACGCTAGAATGACGGATGCTTGTTTGATAGCAAGTTTCGATTTGTGTATCTCCCATGTCAGAATGACGGATGCTTGTTTGGTAGCAAGTTCCGATTTGTGTATCTTACGCCTCTACAATTAATACGTTTTTGATCGTAACTTTCGATTGCGTACCTACCGCCTACAGGACGCTACACTGTCCATGTCATGTGCATTACCTATTGGCCGACAACCTGTGGAATGCTAGAGTTAATTGGCACACGAGTTCCCATGCTTCTGCGAGAACACAGACCGCTATGTAACTAACTAAGTCCGTTTGTCATATCTAATCCCTTGGTCGATTCCAACCTGGTGCTAACCATCATGATTCATACTCGATTCAGTTTCAAAGCTGTACCGCGCAGTGCTGATAATATATAATTTCCTAACATTGCATAGACCCTATTTATTAAAGAGAACTGATGTTTGTGTGTGGAACGATAATAATCGTACACAGCAACGTTTTATCTCAATACTTAAACAGCCGGATGGAATGCACTTAGCGAGATTAACCCATTCAAAATGAAGGACGAAACCAGTGAATCGATTAACCCTCAATAATTAGTTGTGGTAGTAAAACTTGATAATGACCTGAGTGAAAGTTGTTGCTGTCTTGGTGCTCAGTCGTTTATGAGCAATAATCTCTTTGCAGTAACATAAATGACTGCAGCAACAAACATCAATGAGTTTGATCATGGCAGTATGCAAGTTGTACGAATATTGAATCGTTGTAGACGGGAAGAGAATGTTAACCCTACGTTAACCCTCGATGGCATAACTTGTTGCGCATTGCTTTTACCGCTGTGAATGGTAATAGCATCCAGCCAGGAGAAGGGAAGTTATATGGATGATGATCAGTGCTAGTAACGTATCTAAACATAGCCGCTGATCGGTGCATCTTAATATACATGGTGACATAGTCTATTAGCTCACCTGGTATTCACATATGAATTTCACTCGGGATTTACTCGTACATACAAGATGTCCAGCGGGGTCATGACTTCCCACAAGACAATCCCATATCTACAACATGTATGCCTACCACCGAGACCCCCGAAATCTCAATACTATCGCTCGGCAAACATTGCCAAAGTTTAATCTGATGGAAATTAATCAAAGGATAAATTATTCACGTGTGTTTCGATATCGTACTACGCATCTTTGTGTCATTTTAACAAAATTAATTGCATAAATATATCTAAATGCAACTCTTCTCCTTGCCAGTCGGACTAAATAACACGTTAACGACTAGAGGGAATTCCCTCGTCCCTTCCACTTGTGACGCGTGTCACGTGGTACGTTTCACCGGTTTTACGGAACTTGCCGAGTGATATTAGGAAGCAGCAAAAGGCATAATTTTCAACATTTATAATCACGTTCTTCTAGCACACACGTTTTAAAAAGAATAAAAGTGCATGATAACATGTTAATCTAGCATCACTCTATCTGTTTTCAAAAGAAAATGCCAGCCATGATCTACACTTTAATATAGTAAGATTTCTATGAATAGAATACATCTGTGCTATATATCAGAATGTATTGAAACTGTACCTTGATTTTCACGTTTGATACGTGACACACATTTAGCTTAAAATACATGCTGCTGATGCCGCTAAACTAAATAATTACCCATTTGTCCCAGGTCCGCAGCCTCCATTTTGTAGTGACGTAGTTGTTGAAATAGGTCGCGACGGTGGACTTACGGTTCTTCCACAAATTTGCGAAATACCCAGTAGCAACAAAACTGCGGCCAGCGTCATCGTTATCGTACATTGAGGCGTCGTTGTTATATCACATGCCTTTGAATTTTCGTCCGTTCATCCCTATACACTATATATAGTAGGGGGAATATGTGGTAGAGGGATGGATGGACGACAATTCAAAGGCCTCTGGTTATATTAACGCCCGTGTCTATAATTAACCCTTATAATACAGGTGTTTCAATTTCAAGTGAACTGTACAGGAAATGTTGAATATTGTTTAAACTAATTCGACGGAGAGCTGTTGCTGCCATAGGCAGCAACAGCTCCCAGTCGAATTAGTTTTAAAATATTCAACATAATATAATAATATTCGTTACATTATAAAGATTTTTTATCATTACTGGCCTGTAAGAGTTAATGGCTTGTAACTGAATGCCTACTAGCACCCTATTACTACTACATATATAAGATATAGGACACTATATCTTATAGCCAGTGACTTAAAGCCAACTTTACGTGACCCCGTGGCTAAAGGGTAATTCACAGGGTAATTCACGTTCAAGCGCGTCCATCATATCTACTGTACTCACTGGTGACACGTTCGTTATAGATGGACTGGTAGGGACATGCTGAAAATATGTTTACAAAATTAGCTCAAAACAAATTGCGGGTCTAAACGCTTCAGTAAATCTGGTATTTGCTTTCTATTGGATTGACTATATATAGTTCGGAGAATGATCTATCTATGTTAACCTCTTTATCCGGAACATTCCTCCCCCCCCCCCACACACACACACCACCCACCCCACCCCATTACCCACCTCTATCTCCCACCCACACCTCTCTCTTTCCCCCCCCCCCCCCGCCGCCCCCGGCCCGCCCCTCTCTCTCTCTCTCTCTCTCTCTCTCACCCCAACACCTCCCTTCCTGCTCTCTCTCTCTCTCTCTCTCTCTCTCTCCCTTCCTCCATCTCTCCCTCACTTCCTGCATCTGCCTCTCTCTTCCACCCTTCCTCCATTCGTGTCTCCCTCCCTCCCAAGAAATCCGAAAGAAATGTTAATGTCAGAAAAACGGGAGCACCCGGGTCTCCAATATGTGAGTGCGCTTGTTCGTCATTTAGTCGCTGGTACAGAAATGAGAAAATATAAATGTCATTAATAGAAGCCCGATTAATTTCAAGCTATGCCACCACCCGTTTCTAGCTAAACTCCCCCACGCTTTGCGCATGTTGGGATGGATTTAGGGCTATATACTTTGAAATGTGAATTCAAAGAATCCGAATTTCCAGGTACTAGGTATACAGGTAAGCTGTTGAATATTTTGAAACTAATTTGAAAACAACAGCACCCAGTCAAATTAGTTTCAACATATTCAACAGCATGTTTATTAAATAGTAAATCCATCAAAGATATGCAATCTGTACACTTGACGGACTTTTCAATGTTCATGACGACGTAGGGTCTATTCTCCAACAATTTTGATTGTAACGTCAGCCTACATGTTATCTAATTGATTATTACGTCATATACTCGAGTGATATATCGGATCTTTCCATTGGTCACACCTTATTGCAAACGAGCCCCACAACACACCCCAAACTCCCTCCCACTTCTCCCCTTCATCTCAACAGCGCCTGGTCAAATTAGTTTCAAAGTATTCAATAGAATGTTTATTAAATAGTAAGAACATACAATCTGTTCACTTGACGGACTATTCAATGTTCATGACAAACATAGATTAGTCATTAATTACACTCTTTTAACTGTCATGAAAATCTTACTCAACTGGCTCAGGACAACAATATCATCTTAGAGTGGATCCCTCACACTGCGGCTTATCAGGAAATGACAAAGCTGACCAACTGGCTAAGGAAGGTCAAACGCGGAACAATTCAACGGTGAAGTTGACTTTGAAGAACTGGAGAATAGCATTCGAGCCACAAAACCCTCAAGCAAGATACTGATGCAATACACTGCCTCAGCGCGGGAGATCAGACATGTAACTTCAGATTGAGGACTGGTCGCAATCGTTTCGATGCACATTTTCAGCGCCTCAAGATTACAGATTCTGCATTTCTGTGAGTGGCAAAGGGCAGAGAAAACACCAGCACATCTCTCGCAGCACTGTCAGCGGTATGGCGAGGGCAGGAGAAGCAGCTGGCCTATTGACGTATCAGTTGATGAGAAGATCACAGGAGACAGAGTGTTTGATAACCACCGCGGCTTTTTTCATGCACCAAATAAGGAAAGCAATCTAAGGCTGTGTCTTTACTGGAGGTTTACCCGGCGTAGCGCCATACGGAGTTATGGCGTTATTCCCGATTAACTCCCTAGTGAGAACATTAGGCCGTGTTCTGACTATAGTTAATCCTGAATAACGCCATACGTCAGTATGGCGCTATTTCGGATTAAGTCTCTAGTGAGAACACGGCCTAAGATTACTGGCATAAGAAAGATGAACGCAAGAAATTACACATTTTGATATTGACGGCTGGCTACATGTCACATATTTGATTATGACGTCATATACTTGAGTAACAGATCAGATCGATCCAGTGCCTGTATACTTCTCAAGTTAGTAATCTGTTATTAGGTATATTCAAAGCTCAATCTGGAAATGTCCATTTCTCACTCGTTCCACTCCGTCTCGCTACACTATTCTTTAGTGTGGAAGCCTTATTTAGCATCGGTGCAGAACTCGTCAGTGATCTAATGATTAATGGATGAATCTGACCCGATACTCAAGTATCTGACATCATAATCAATGGACGTTTCCAGTTTTAGCTATGCCCCGCCCATCTCTAGCTAAGCTCCTCCCACACCTCTCTTGTGTTGGTATCGATCGAGCCCTGAACACCCTGACTATAACTTTCCAAAAATCTACACAAGTAATCTGTTGAATATTTTGAAACTAATTTGACTGGATCCTGTTGCTGCCTATATGCGCCCAGTTAAATTAGTTTCAAAATATTCGACAGAATGTTTATTAAATAGTAGACATACAACGTGTCAGACTATTAAGCATTTAAGACATACTAAATCGAGTCATTCACGGGTGTAATTGATTATGACATCATCCTACACATCACGTAGTTGATTATGACATCACATGATGGATGGATAAAAATGTCCATTACATCACTAGTTAGCTGATGTCACAATGATAATGATATATAGCTGTCATGAAAATCGAAAACTATGTCTTCTTCTTTTCGTTCGCTGTAAGTGACTATCGACATGATCATAAGCGTTAAGTGCGTGGATCCATGGTTTATTAGAGTGCGCCGTGTGGCCTGGAACCTCCGTCTTCAGCACTCGAGGTTTCTGTCAGGGTTACCTCACCCGTACCTCCTTTAGTCACCTCTTACGACACGCAGAGGATACGGAAGGTGTATTCTAAGCCCACCTACAGGGCAAGAAAACTCTGTCATTAGTGTACGAATTGTATATCTTAGAAAATTTTCCAATTTATTAAACATTCTGTAAATTAATCTGAATCTAATTTGACTAGGAGCTGTTACTGCCCCTTGAAATTTTGATTCCGCGAATTCAGGTTTCAAAATTTTAAATCGGCAACACTCGTAAAAGGGTTGGCGGAGCTTAGCTAGAAATTGGCAAGGCATACCTAGGAACGGATCCCAAAATTAGTATTTGCATTGTCTACATAATTTGACAGGGAAGTCAAATTAGTTTCAAAATATTTACCGACTTACCTGTATATTTATTTACCTCGAAAGTGAGATTGTGGGAATTTAGTATTCAAAGAGTCGAATCCAGTTTATCAATCAATCATATGATGTCATAATCAACAATGTCACATGTAGGCTGATGTCATAATCAATTACGTGAATGACGTGACTAAAACACTTAATAGTCCGTCAAATTGTACAAATTGTATGTCTACTATTTAATAAACATTCTGTTGACTATTTCGAAACTAATTTGACTGGGCGCTGTTGTTTTCTGGAAATTGAGATTCAGAGAGCGCAGGAAGCGATTGATCCCAAGATGGGCAAAGCATGGGTGGAGCTTAGCTAGAGATGGGCATGGCATAGCTAAAACTGGATTCCTCCATTGTCAACGGAGACTATATTAATGCAGTGTTTGAATTTAATACAGACACATATAGATAACAAAAAACCTGACATTTTCCTACAAAAATAATTTATTTTTCAGAATAAATCATTACATCATTTAAAACACATCTCTAGACATTCCTTAAACATTGAGGATATAGTGCATTGAATGTATGGTAGGCAGGATGGGTTCAAAGAAGGTATGTTTGATTAATAGGATAACTTGATTTTTAAAACCATTTAAGGATCCAATCTGTCGCTCAAGTATCTGATATCATAATCAAATACGTCACTCGTTAGCTGACATCAAAATCATTATGCATATCGAACTGTCTGTCACAAAATTGGTAAATTGTATGTCTTTTGTGAAATTACAAAATATTTTGAAACTAATTTGACTGGAAGCTGTTGCTGCATAGCCCATATATGGCAGCAACAGCTCCTAGTCAAATTAGTTTCAAAACATTCAAGAGCTTACCTGTACAGTTACCTTGGGAGTTCAGGTTTGAAACTTTCACATCGATTCCGACATGAATAAGAAGTGGGTAGACCTTAGTTTGAAATGGGCGGTGCATAGAGAGAAATGTCCTTCCATTATCATCATACTTATACAGCTATGTAACACACAATCTCAAGCAAGCATGCACAGCATTACATACACTATTCCACAAGACAGACACACGCACGTACATACACACGCATGTATACACCAGTGTGCATGTATGCACCAATGCGCATGTATACAACAATGCGCATGTACACACCAATGCGCATGTACACACCAATGCGCATGTATACACCAATGCACATGTACACACCAATGCGCATGTATACACCAATACGCATGTATACACCAATGCACATGTACACACCAATGCGCATGTATACACCAATGCCCGATCTGGGAGCTCCATTTACTTTAACTGTCTAACTGCTACACGCCACCAACAATAATTTCAATGGGCAATAACGCTGGAACTGCTGAATATTTTGAAAACAATTTGACTGAAGTTTTCAGCATATCCAGAGTTAAACTCCATGCAAAATTTAGTGTGCAGAAACTCAGCGGACGACCATTTAATGCATACATGCGCACACATTCCATCACACGTGCACACATCTAAAAATACTAGCCTAAATGGGTGATACTGAGGACAAATTTGTGACAGATGTTTTCGTTGTCATTTGATTACATTTAAAAATCACTGAAGACCAGACTCTGCCTACACACGTGCATGTCCACGCATGCACAGATCAGGTTTCCGTAATGAGAGCCTTAAACACGCACATTCACACCAAAATATTTGAAAATAAATTTGTTAAAATTGCATAATTTTAGAAGCTTAAATTGTGAACCGTAATGTTATGAAATGAAATAGATGTTAACATATGATAATTTCATTCCCTGTAAATAAATAATTTTTTTAGTTGTGAAATTGAATTCGAGATACTAAGGCACTTGAAATATATTGGCCAATAGGCTAATGACACATTGCACTCCATTATATGCGTGCGCTTAACCCTTTAACACTCATATCAGCCAAAGCGGCTTCTGTAGTCAGCTTGAAAAATGTTCATTTGCAGACCAAGAGAAAACTATTTTTAAAATTTTACAACTGAAATGACTGGCTCAATAACCGAGCCAGTTATTTCAGTGGTAAAGTTTCAAAAATAGTCTTCTCTTGGTCTACGAATGGAAATTTTCTATGAGAAAATGGAAATTTTCTTGAACAAATTTGATGGTAAACGGTTTAACATGGTCATTTATAAGTTATATTATACAGCGTCAGTTATTAGTAGGCAGTGGTTAGCAGTGATAAGTATTTAAAACACAATGACATTTCATTTTCTATTGTTATTGGTCTGATTGGCCTATATGCTGTCCTTAACTCTCACTTATGAATTCCTCATAGCTCAATTTCAAGGCAAACATACAAGAAAACCGTTGAATATTTTGAAACTTATTTGACTGGAAGCAGTTGGCAGCACTAGCTTCTAGTCAAATTAATTTCAAAATATTCAATAGAATAGGTTTTTATATCACAACAAATTAACTTTTTCAGGAAGTTTTGATGAAGGGGTTAATATCTCAGTTCCATTCTGGCCATATCTGGACTGGTGTGAGCCTTATCTCCGCCTCTCCGTCAATACTGGCCCTGAAGAATTGTGATATATTATTTCAGTGTATGTCACAGAGATTAACTAACCCTTTAACCACCAAACTTGGTCACGAAAATATAAAATATTTCCTTATTCTTTGAAAATTTACCACTGGAATGACTGGCTCAAATATTTAGCCAGTCATTCCAGTGGTAAATTTTCAAAAATAGTCTTCTAGTGTCCTGCAAATGGACATTGTTCAAGACCGCTACATAAGGTGGTTTTGGCTGGCTTCAGAATGAAAGAGTTAAAGAAGGCTCGGTGCGTAGGGTGGTGAACACGCATTGAGGATTGCATCAGTGAAAACAAGCATCAAACATTTGGAAATGAATTTTACTGGAGGCTGTGACAACCGATAAAACTAGACTGATCTTTTCTTGAATAAATGACAATATTCATGGATATATTACAATAAATTATGTATATTTGGGTAAATTTCGATTGTAGACTTCATAATAATGACTTGACGCTTATACCATAGTATAGAACTGGAGTAAAGCCTGCAAGTACATTGCTATGGGATATTATGTCTTTAGCAATCCCTCGGAGCAAGTCCGTGAAATAATTCTTTGGAAAAAAATTGAACAAGTAATAGGACTAGGAAAATGTGGCAAAAGCTTTAAAAAAGTTTTCATTTAAAACCTTAACTTTTACACACTAGAAACGACAAACTCTGTATAATGTAAGGAATATGCTGTTGGGTATTTTGAAACCAATTGAAATGGGAGCTGTTCCTCTGGCGGCAAACCGGTTCCAGTCAACTGAGTTTCAAACCAGAAATGTGGTTGCAATGCAGCCATGAAGCTTGACTTCAAACATAAAATAAAATATAGAAAGCTTATCAATATCTTTTCAACAAGAGGCCCAAAGGCCTGTAATGCTAACCTGGACCATTAGCATTTGAACATTTGCATTTAAATACCAGTAGACATGATGAATAATTTCCGAAAAAGCCAAGATGGACACCTAAGAAATTGATCAATCAAAATTGTTTGATATATTGAAGCCTACCGCCACAGGATAATTCCACCTGAGTTTCGTTGAAATCGGGCTACTATTTAAGGAGTAGGGTTTTAAATGGTTCTGGACAGTTTTCAAAAAATCCACATGGCCACCAAAAAATTGACCAACAAAAATTCTGAATAGAAGTTCTAGAGTGCCCTACCACTATAGAATCCTTCCAGCTAAATTTGGATAAAATCCACCAAGCGGTTGAGGAGAAGATGCATTTTGACAATATCTGGCAAATTTTCAGTCCCCTTGACCTTTGACATATTGACCAAAACATCATTGTGTGATGCTGTGTCATTATAAGGAAGCATGTGCCCCAGTTTGAGTCCAGTATCATTAACCTAACATGAGATATAAACAGAAGTTTAGCCAAATGGAAAATGGTAAAGTTGAAAAAAGGGCTTTACTAAGGTCACAGTGACCATGACCTTTTGACCCCAAGGTCATTGTGTGATGCCATGCCATTATAAGGAAGCATGTGCCCAAGTTTGGGTCCAGTACGATTAACCAAACATGAGATATGAATAGAAGTTTATCTAAATTCAAATTGGATGAGGACGCCGCCGCTGCTGGACGACGTACAAGTTGAGTTAAAGATGTCTTTTATAGTGGTCTTGCTAAATATCAATTTGCAGACCAAGCAGACTATTTTGAAATCTGGAATGACTGGTTCGATAACTGAGCCAGTTAGGGGCTGGTTTTGGCAAGCTTGACCTTCTAAGGGTTAAACTAACATCTTTCTATTTTCCGAAAATTGATATTCACTGCGCTCATGAAGAATATATTCTGTTAGGTAAACAGCTTCCAATCAAATTATTGTCAAAATATTCAACAATTTTCTTGTATATCTTCCATAAAATGGAGGGATCCATTTTTAACTATACTCTCCGCCCAATTTTTTAGCACATAATTGGAATCGATTTAAAACTTTGAAACCTAAATTCCCAGAATCTAAGTTTCACAGCGCAATTATACGTGCATAAAAGGGGCCCGACAGAGAAGTAATAGCTCTATTGGAGCCGAGTCTGAAAGGCAATGACTTTGAATTTGCTGGTGAAATTTTCCAACAAATTTGTGGCTGTGCAATGGGTAAGCGTTTCAGCCCAGGTTTTGCTAACCTTTACATGGCTGAGTGGGAAAAGGAAGCACTCAAAAGGTGTCCAAATCAGCCACTCATTTACCACAGGTACCTGGATGACATTTTTATGATCTGGCAACATACTAAAGAAGCATTTAATGAATTTTTAGCCATTCTGAACAATCATGATCCGAATATCAAACTAAAAGCTGAAATTGATGAGATGTCCGTAGATTTCCTGGATGTAACCTTATACAAAGGCATAAAGTATGAAACAACTGGTTACTTAGACTACAAAGTTTATTTTAAGTCAACCGACTCCCATCAACTACTGCACAAGAAATCAATCCATCCACTGCATACTTTCAAGGGACTTGTAAAATCACAAATAATCCGCTTTCATAGAAATTCGAGTGATAGGAAAAACTTTGAATCATCATGTGAGACCTTATTCAAAGCTCTCAGACCGAGAGGGTACTCTTCTCGGTTCCTACGTAAAATAAAGTCTGAAACTTTGCGTAATTTGGAACTCATTCCGGATAATGCCAGAAATTCTCGGCCTACCAAAATTTGTCATAATCGTCCGATTGTAGGTGAAGGAGGATCTCGGAAATGCGAAAAGGTGTAAATTGGATGGTTTTCTTCCTTCCCAGAGTATATTCACAAGCTTTCAAAACAAAAGCAAATTTCAAATTCAGTCAATTTTAGATTGTGATTCTAAAGATGTCATTTATTTAATTTCATGCAAATTGTGTCAAAAGCATTATGTCGGCGAAACTAGAAATCCACTACGATGGCGTGCAACTAGACACCTCTCAGATATTAGACTAGAGGAAGACACACATGTGGCTGAACATTTTAATCTTCCTGATCATTTGGTCCCTCGTGACTTTGAAATTATGCCTATCGAACAGCTACCTCTTTCAGACACAACAGAGGAAACTGATAAACAAAGAAAACGAAGAGAATCATTCTGGATTAAACAATTAGAAACACAATGGCCTAGGGGCATAAATTCTGACCCAGGCCTCTTAGATCAAAGAGAGATTATCCCATTTACTCTCACATACAATCGGAAAAATGTTGAAATTGCCAAAATCCTAAAAGATGAATATCACAACTTACAGGACAATCTCAGACAACCTTTCAACAAGCGCCCAGTAATTGCATTTAAGAAAAATTTGAATATACCTGACATCTTAGTAAAAGCCAACCTGAAATAGGTTTTCAAAAATACCACTCAGTGATTTATCATTGTGTGATAATTAGGCCATATGGCGTCTCTAAAACAAAATGACAATCTCAAGGAATAAAATAAACAAGAATTTTTCAATTTTGAACATTCTGAGCCAGTACGTTTGACAATATCATAACTCGTTGAAAGACTTGGGAGAAATTACATTTCAATTTCAAATATATCTATATACAATGGCCTACACTAAATGTGCTACTTATATTTTAACCCCATATCCATGAAATCTCAATCGATTAATTTCAAACCACGATATAGCTAAGTTATTGAATATTTTGAAATTAATATGACTGGAAGCAGTGAAACTAGTTTCAAAATAATCAATATTTTGAAAGGTGCTAAGAATTAGTTATGTCCATTACATTATAAGATTGAATAAGAGATAAGACTTTTCCAGTTTTAGCTATGTCCCGCCCATCTCTATCTAAGCTCCACCCACATCTCGCTCTTGTTGGGATCAATCGATCTCTGAACTCCCTGAATATCAACTTCCAGAAAACTACACAGGTAACCTGTCGAACATTTTGAAACTAATTTAACTGCGTGCTGTTGCTGCCTATGGCAGCAACAGTGCCCAGTCAAATTAGTTTCAAAATATTCAACAGCATGTTTCTTAAATAGCAAAAACATACAATTCATACGACGTGTCGGACTATTAAGCGTTAAAGACGGGCATAATCGAATCATCCATGACGTCATTATTTTGACATCAGCGTAGTTGATTAGGGCATCATATGATTGAGTGAGGAAATGGATTCATGAATTGTTACAAAATACTTTATGTACCAATGGGATTTCTTGGGCGATGGTGGGGAAAATATTAAACTATAAATTTCCATAATATATCACCAGGATTTTAGTAAAAATATATTTAGCAATTCTAATCAATTTCAAAACATGATTATTTAAACGTTTGCTCAATGATATGAAATTTATAGAGGCACAGTAAATTATGTATGTCAAAGTCACCCAACAAAATACAGTACAGCTATAATACATATAATTTAACCCTTTAACACTTGCATCGGCCAAAAAACAGCTTCTACAGTGGTCCTGGATTTGTCTAATAGGCTGCTGAAGAAGTGTATCAACATGAAACGCGTCCAGCCCTCTGACGATGTGAAAAATTTCATTACTGTGTATTTCTGTGTATTCCTGTGTAGTACTGTATTCCTGTATTGCTGTGAGTAAGTTATAATATTTATATTGTTATTTCTGTATTGATTGTTCTTAGGTATTAAATATTAACATGTCATTAATCATTGCTACTAACCATATTCCTTCCATTTCAGCTCTGTAAGTTAACCCCTCTTGAATTAGAAAATATAAAGACAGACCATCTGTCAAGATTTGTAAAGTGTGCGCCTGTTTACATTGTTAACTGATTGACTGTCTGAGTGTATCCTAGTGAGTAAGTGATTAGTTGATGGTGTCTGACCTGATTGCGTGAATACGTGATTGATTGATTGATTGTGATTAGTTGCTTGTTTGTCAGGTTGGTTAATTAATTGATTGAATGATTGCGTGATTAACGGGTTTATCGATTATGAGTGTTTCTGATAGATAGATTGATTGGTTGTTTGAGTGTGTGAGTGACATATTGAGGGAGCAACCGATTGATTAAAATTGATTGAGATTAATTAAGATTGATTAAGACTGATTGAGATTAAGTGAGATTGATCGAGATTGATCGAGATTGAATGAGATTGATTAAGATTGATTAAGATTAATTAAGATTGATTGATTGACTGGGATTTGCCTGACTGAGAAGTACACTATGGCCAGACCGGGCAAAGGTAGACGAAGGGATGGTGCGGGATGTGAATCGCATCACCACCCGTCTGCCCAAGCCCGCCTAGTCAAGGTATACTATATGGTGATCCAGTGTTTTCACCATATTAGTATTTTGAGCAACCACCTCAGGTTGGATACTTTGCCTAATGGCTTAGGCCAGAAGGTAAGGGATCTAAGTAAGTTTCTGAAGCCGGCCATGCCAAATGATGATATCCTCTTTGACATTTGGTCGGTGAACTCTGAGTGTGCAAAATCAATGGTGAGAACGCTGATTGGTCATTATAACTGTCAGCTAGGGTGTTTAAGGTCCCAGATCCTCTCCGCCCAAGCCCATCCCAACCTTGAACTCGGCCTCGCTAAGTCCATTGCCATCCGCTGGGCCAAGAACAACCATGGTAGAAAGCTCAGTGGAAGCGCTATTGCAGCATTTTATGATTTCATTAGGCCTATCGACCCACATTTCCGTTTGACTGTTGGCACAAAAAATGTTACGCCGAAGCGTAAACCAACAGTCGAACAGACATGTGTGGCTCCATCCTCCCAGGCTAGGAAGAGAGTAAGATCGCCCACTGAGGTTTTACCACCCCTTAAACATCTAAATGACAGACCGTCCCCTTGTAATTATTCGCCTGTTAACCCGCTCTTGATCCCTCTCCCTGAATCGCCACCACCAACCCCTATGTCACCGTTTCCACGTGATGATCTTGCACCTCTACCACAGCGCGTAGCTGGTGGAAGATCATCACGCAGAAAACGCTCTGAACCCGTTGTTAGTGTCATTTCGCCAGTAGACCCATCCTTGATTCCACTACCCGAATCCCCATCATCCCCTATGGCGCCATTTTCACCTGATGATTTTCCATCACTACCACAGCGTGTAGCTGGTGGAAAATCATCACGTGAAAAGCCACCTGTAGCAAAGATTCCACAACCTCGTTTCACCCCATCTCCGTTTTGTAAGCCGAGAAGACCCACCCGTCCCACTGAGCTAGAGAAGAACACCTTTTGGAAATTCCGGAACGAGTCTGTAAATAGACCCAATTGGCTCCCACTATTTGTAAAAAAAATCTTGATTGTGGGAGCATCAAATCTCAGCAGAATCAACGTAGACCCGTATCCAGACACACAGGTGGCCTGCTTCCCTGGCGCATTTATTAATGACATAAGAACTGTCATTAATAGATACACAGGGTCAGTCCATCCTGAGAAACTGATCCTTAATATAGGTATCAATGACCGGAACAGTCCACTCTCAGACACTGAGACTCGACTGAGATTGATGTTCAGCATGATAAGAAAAAAATTCCCTAAAACTATGATTTATTTCAGCCAATTAAACTTTTCAGCTACCTCAACCCCCAACCAGAAGGAAATTCTTGAGGCAATTAATCGAATTTGTAGAGTCCCCTAGGTCCAATGTTACTGTCATACCACGCCTGCCAATCACAGATTTCAGTGTGTCGTGACAATATACATTGGACTGAGGGGACTGCTAACACTATCTATAGCAATTGGCTAAATTTCCTTAATTTAAACTAGATTCGGGTCAAGGTAGCTGCCACCCAGAAATTGGACTAGGCAGTAATATTGTCAACCTAGCTGGTTTTCAGTTAAGCGAAACTGAAAAATCGCTGCTTAATTTTGGATTAACCTTTGTACCAACTCCGAAACCCAAAATTGGTTTGGATGCTGATTTAGAAAATGGCCTTATTGAAACTGCTGAATTTGGTCACCGCATCAAATTGGCAGATTTTTTTCGAAACTTGAATAGCAACATTCCACCATTCATTGAGAAAACAGGCTCGGCACCAAATTTGAAACTGGTTGACCCAGCAATCGGTGAAAGTATAAAACTGTACTCAGAGCGTATTAAAAATACAACATTTCCAAATGATCAGCAAAATTTATCTTATGAGCAGCGCCATTCCCTACAAGGGTTATCTAAAAATAATGAAATTGTTATTAAACCTGCGGATAAAGGATCAGCTACCGTAATAATGGATAAAAATAACTATATCAAAGAAGCACATAGACAGCTCAGTAATCCGAAACATTACCAAAAGCTAAAGGAACCACTTTGGCAAAATAACTGTAGCAAATTTAACGAAATTCTCCAAAAAATGGTTGATAACAAGAAGATAACTGAAAAGCAATTTAAATATCTCTTTGCAAAAGATGATTCGAAACCACATACATTTTATCTTCTTCCTAAAATCCATAAGTCTATTGACTCGTGGACCGACCCAATGACTCCACCAGGGCGACCCATTATTTCAGATTGTGGTTCGGAATCATATAGGATTAGTGAATTTATCGACTACCATCTTCAGCCAATTGCAAACAGACATTTTAGCTATCTGAAAAACACTGAAGACTTTCTAGCCCAGGTCTCTAAGATCTCCGTCCCTCCAAATTCATTCTTAATTACGATGGACGTCGATGCTATGTACACAAACATTGATATCGAAAAGGGTCTTAATTCAATTCGTAGAGCATTTGCCGACTACCCCAACACCAACAGGCCCGACAGAGAAGTAATAGCTCTATTGGAGCTGAGTCTGAAAGGCAATGACTTTGAATTTGCTGGGGAAATTTTCCAACAAATTTGTGGCTGTGCAATGGGTAAGCGTTTCAGCCCAGGTTTTGCTAACCTTTACATGGCTGAGTGGGAAAAGGAAGCACTCAAAAGGTGTCCAAATCAGCCACTCATTTACCACAGGTACCTGGATGACATTTTTATGATCTGGCAACATACTAAAGAAGCATTTAATGAATTTTTAGCCATTCTGAACAATCATGATCCGAATATCAAACTAAAAGCTGAAATTGATGAGATGTCCATAGATTTCCTGGATGTAACCTTATACAAAGGCATAAAGTATGAAACAACTGGTTACTTAGACTACAAAGTTTATTTTAAGTCAACCGACTCCCATCAACTACTGCACAAGAAATCATTCCATCCACTGCATACTTTCAAGGGACTTGTAAAATCACAAATAATCCTTTTTCATAGAAATTCGAGTGATAGGAAAAACTTTGAATCATCATGTGAGACCTTATTCAAAGCTCTCAGACCGAGAGGGTACTCTTCTCGGTTCCTACGTAAAATAAAGTCTGAAACTTTGCGTAATTTGGAACTCATTCCGGATAATGCCAGAAATTCTCGGCCTACCAAAATTTGTCATAATCGTCCGATTGTAGGTGAAGGAGGATCTCGGAAACGCGAAAAGAAAAGGTGTAAATTGGATGGTTTTCTTCCTTCCCAGAGTATATTCACAAGCTTTCAAAACAAAAGCAAATTTCAAATTCAGTCAATTTTAGATTGTGATTCTAAAGATGTCATTTATTTAATTTCATGCAAATTGAGTCAAAAGCATTATGTCGGCGAAACTAGAAATCCACTACGATGGCGTGCAACTAGACACCTCTCAGATATTAGACTAGAGGAAGACACACATGTGGCTGAACATTTTAATCTTCCTGATCATTCAGTCCCTCGTGACTTTGAAATTATGCCTATCGAACAGCTACCTCTTTCAGACACAACAGAGGAAACTGATAAACAAAGAAAACGAAGAGAATCATTCTGGATTAAACAATTAGAAACACAATGGCCTAGGGGCATATATTCTGACCCAGGCCTCTTAGATCAAAGAGAGATTATCCCATTTACTCTCACATACAATCGGAAAAATGTTGAAATTGCCAAAATCCTAAAAGATGAATATCACAACTTACAGGACAATCTCAGACAACCTTTCAACAAGCGTCCAGTAATTGCATTTAAGAAAAATTTGAATATACCTGACATCTTAGTAAAAGCCAACCTGAAATAGGTTTTCAAAAATACCACTCAGTGATTTATCATTGTGTGATAATTAGGCCATATGGCGTCTCTAAAACAAAATGACAATCTCAAGGAATAAAATAAACAAGAATTCTTCAATTTTGAACATTCTGAGCCAGTGCGTTTGATAATATCATAACTCGTTGAAAGACTTGGGAGAAATTACATTTCAATTTCAAATATATCTATATACAATGGCCTACACTAAATGTGCTACTTATATTTTAACCCCATATCCATGAAATCTCAATAGATTAATTTCAAACCACGATATAGCTAAGTTATTGAATATTTTGAAATTAATATGACTGGAAGCAGTGAAACTAGTTTCAAAATAATCAATATTTTGAAAGGTGCAAAGAATTAGTTATGTCCATTACATTATAAGATTGAATGGATTAATAGACTTTTCCAGTTTTAGCTTTGCCCCGCCCATCTCTATCTAAGCTCCACCCACATCTCGCTCTTGTTGGGATCAATCGATCTCTGAACTCCCTGAATATCAACTTCCAGAAAACTACACAGGTAACCTGTCGGAACATTTTGAAACTAATTTAACTGGATGCTGTTGCTGCCTATGGCAGCAACAGTGCCCAGTCAAATTAGTTTCAAAATATTCAACAGCATGTTTCTTAAATAGCAAAAACATACAATTCATACGACGTGTCGGACTATTAAGCGTTAAAGACGGGCATAATCGAATCATCCATGACGTCATTATTTTGACATCAGCGTAGTTGATTAGGGCATCATATGATTGAGTGAGGAAATGGATTCATGAATTGTTACAAAATACTTTGTGTACCAATGGGATTTCTTGGGCGATGGTGGGGAAAATATTAAACTATAAATTTCCATAATATATCACCAGGATTTTAGTAAAAATATATTTAGCAATTCTAATCAATTTCAAAACATAATTATTTAAACGTTTGCTCAATGATATGAAATTTATAGAGGCACAGTAAATTATGTATGTCAGTCACCCCACAAAATACAGTACAGCTATAATATATATAATTTAACCCTTTAACACTTGCATCGGCCAAAAAACAGCTTCTGCAGTGGTCCTGGAAAATGTTCATTTGCAGACCAAGAGAAGCCTATTTTTGAAAATTTACCACTGGAATGACTGGCTCGATAACCGAGCCAGTCATACCAGTAGTTAAATTTCAAAAACAGTCTTCTCTTGGACTGCAAATGGACATTTTCTTTGAGAAAATTGAAATCCCATAAATTTGTTCAAGAAGATTTCAATTTTCTCAAAGAAAGATGTTTTATAAACAAAAGCAAACATGTTAGTTAGTACAATTTTGAAAACAATGTAAGAAATGTTCTGTTGAATATTTTGGAACATAATTGGATTGGAAGACATTGAAGTGTTAAGTATATTCAAAATATTCAACAGTAATAATCTGGGGTGTTAAACCAAAATATTTGGGTTCCGTGCACTTTTTCTCCTCCACTCTAAAATTAGACAGTGCCATTGAGCCCTATACATGTTATCGTAACATAACACTGTAAATGCTGTATTATTATGCAGTATAAAATTATGCTAAAATCCGCAGAGAACAAAAGCAATTGGAGATTGTAGACCCTCTCACTCTCCCTCAAAAAATTGTTTCGAATTTTCAGTTTTTTGCCATTCGGATTCGGATCATTTGTGGAATTCTTGTGTACAGTCATGTCACACAATTTATTGTCTTAAAATTTTATCTAAATCAGACCAGAAGTTTTCAAGATATTCATAGATCCAGAATTTGATCTGAATGGATCCATTTCTTATCCGGATCAGGAACATTTGGAAATCCTCCTTCAGGGTAAAATCCTTTTTTGTGTTAAAGTTTGAGCCAAATCAAATCAGTAGGGTTTTTTTTAGATAGACCTCTGCAAATGCGCAGACACAGAGACAGACACGAATGTAATAAGGAGTGAGTTTAGACCCTTAGTAGAGTAGCTACTAAAGTTACTACAGTAATACCTAAACCAGTGATGAAGATTAGCTAGGGCCCGAGAGCCCGTAGATACTACATTTTAGGCTGGACTATCAAAATTTCACTCACTAGCCCAGGTGGGGACCTAAATTTTTCCATTCATATTTTAAGACAACTATATACCAGGTTGAACCAGTTTTATTTACCATTTCAATCATTAAAATGCAAATGTTTTACGATGTATAGCATATTCTGTTGAATATTGGCTTCATATTAATTTCAAAATATTCAACATATTTTCTGTTTGTTTGCAATGAAATTAAGATACATGTAATTTAAACATGAAAGGGTTAAGCTTAAAAGCAACGTATTTAACACATTCAACATTACTAAATCCTAAATCACTATATCTTGCGTTTCTAAATATGGTATCTTGTGTGCCAATGTTTTATAATTAACCATTTAATGGTCAAGCGGGCCAAACCCGGTCTCTGCAGTAGTCTTGAGGAATGTCCATCCAGGGACATATATAAATATCATATTGAGGGATTTATCCCCATTGTTTTTGTGATATTAAATATCGAATTAGTTACCCCTTTCACTGACAAATTCCCCCAAAAAGTATATTCTTTACCATATAAAACTTATTCTGTTGAATATTTTGAAATTTGCAACGGCTTCCAGTCAAATTAATATCAAAATATTCAACAGTTTTCCTGTATGGTTTTCTTGAAAATGAGATATGTGGATTTCATCGGTGAATGGCTTAATTCTTATTTTCAGTGTTCTTTATTGGAGTCAATGATACGGAACCGGTCTGTCATCTGCGGCATTTCTACTTCAAGTTGCGCGGGGTCATCAAGATCGACAGAGTAGTCGGTGTCGTTATCATGATCCAGTCTAATAGCTTCTGCGAATTCACCCTCTTGGCTGTCCAGGTGACCTTGAATAGCATTCCGCAACTACAAGGACAAAAAAATTAAGATAATGGCATTAAAGTTATCCTGTCTTAATAAATGCTTCTGTATTTTATGTGAAATCATATTTCCAGAAGGCATCAGGATTTGGAATTCAAGACTTAACCCTTTCACTGTCTGACCGCTGCAAGCCAGCAGACCAGCATTTCAACGGACAATATCTCTGAAACTGTTTACTTGGACATTTTGAAAACAATTTGACTGAAAGTTCTTGGTGGCTTAGCCAACAACAAATTTCAGTGAAATTGTTTTTGAAATCTTCAGTATATCCAGAGTTAAAGACCACTGTGGAAAATGTAGTCTGCAGAAATTCGGCAGGCAGCAGGTTAAGGAAACGAATTGGTTAAGAAAATCAAAATATTTACTCATTGAATGTCCATAGGAAATTCAAGAAGATTAGTTTTGAAAATCTACTGCTGGAATGATTGGCTTGATTATAGTTTTTTACAAAACTAATCTTCACTTGCCCTGCAAATTGGCATTCTTCAATACTATACCAGCCCCAGCATTATTTGGCCAACCATGAAGGCGCTAAGATAACTAGTTAACCCTTTCATGCTGAAACCGGCCAAAACCGGCCTCTGCTGTGGTTTTGAGGAATGTCCATTTGCAGGACAAGAGAAGACTATTTTTGTAAATTTCCAACTAGAATGACCGACTCGGTAACAGCAGATACATGCAGTTCAAACCAGTTCCACCACATGTAAAAATTGCGTGGATCTTAACTAGAAATGCTGGCGGATAGCCAGAAAAGTATGGCTATATTGTGTGCTTATTACCCGTCACTAGATGCAAGGGTATACTCAATCATGGAGTGCTTGTTGGTGTTGTTCTTAAGACACTTGTGTTAACTCTGGTTCTACTGCCGGGATCATCTCCAGATTTGGCGAGAGGTTCGCTCGTGGGGTCCCGAGCAGATCTGCCAATTTTGGGGTCTGAAACCCAACAGCAACAGCCTTTAGCAACTGTTTACAAAAGACATTTGACATTCTTGAATAACTCTGGTTCTATTGGTGCTATCTTCTTCAAACTTGGGTGTAAACTTGCCCATGTAGTTCCGAACACATATGCCAATTTTGTGGCTAAAGGCTAAGATGCAACAGAATCAAAAAAGCATCCGCTTTTGTTTCTACGAGAATTCTTAATACTTACCAGATGTACTATTATGATAATGTCTATTATCTAGTCTAGCTCAAAATAAAAAACTCCGCACTCTCCTAGTCCTGCCCATACTATGTCCGGGAATTACCATAGCCGCAGGTACCGAATCAATTCCCAATCACAGTCAGATTCGTCTTATATTTGCCTTGAAAAACAGCGAAAGCAGCTCAGCCTCACCTCAGCGGGGCGGCTGAGGCAGGGCCATAGTACATCTGGTAAGAATTAAGAATTCTCACAGAAACAAAAGCGGATGCTTTTTTGATTCTACTTCGAATAATACTTACCAGATGTACTATTATGATAAACTCCGGATTTCGACAGCCAGGAAATACCGGTGGGAGGAGGTGAGGCTCGAACCAGCACTCATCTACCATCCAACAGAGAAGGTTGTGAAGAGACTAGAACCCTGGCATACGCTTGGGTTCTGCCATCTGACTCATAGAGTGCTAAACTTCCATGGTCTAGACCGCGCTCCCCCCCTCTTTTGTCCACACAAAATTGAGAGGGCTGTCAATGGGGATGCAACACCCACCAGACGCGTGTCAGCCCCAAGTCTCATCTAGGGCAGTCCAGTAGAGTGCAAAGAAGCTACTACAACTTCAAATTTTGAAAAGATATCAGTATATCGATTAGATTTTCAAATTGGAATGAGTCTAATGTCTGTTTAAGAGGATAAGTATACTCTTGTACCAGACTATTTACCTAAGCAGTCTGGTATTTCGACTGTAAGTAAATATATTTATAGTCACTTAATTAGTGAAAACACTCACCATTTTGAGTGCTTGATCTTTTCTTGTTCATCACAGGAGCTCGGCCCAATCCACGGTCGTACTCAGGTCATGTGCATAGCCATTGTTCAGTGTAAGTGGAAGACTTTGTGATGTGTGCGAAGTAGTGGTCGGATGTGGCTTAGTTTAGATTCGATAAATTGGCGACGGCTACCGGATTAAGTGCGCTGGAGATGTCGCGAAGGTAGAAATCAGTGAATGACGACTCAGCATGCCATTGTGCTACAGACATCACCTCCTCTAATGAGACACCCTTATAAAGGGCCGATGCTGCTGCTAGTGCTCGGACCTGATGGGCATTCGCACGATCAATCTGCTTTCCTGTAGCGATTTTGTGCGACATCTGAATAGCGTCAACTATCCAACGAGAAATAGTATCTTTCGAGGCGCGTAAATGAGGAGCTTTGAGACATAACCACAGAGATTTTGGGTCATCTCTCCACTCCTCAGTTTGTTTCTTATACATTTTCAGACATCTGACAGGACACCAAGCAGAAGAGTTTGGGTCATGTCTAGTTAAACTTGGCAAATTGATCGGCTGTCCTGGATATTTAAGTGACTGATTCTTTGCCAGGAAACAAAGACGTGGAAGTAGTCTTAAACCTTCACCTGTGACGACAAAACGGTCTTGTTCGGCAGAAAGCGCATGTATTTCACTTCTCCTTCTCGCAGCTGCTGCTGCTGCAACCAAAAAAACTGATTTAATAGTTAACAGTTTAATGTCTATAGATCTAATTGGTTCAAATGGGACATGCCCTAAAACCTGTAGAACAAGAGATAGATTCCATGATGGGATAGGAATTGGCTGTCTAGGTCGCAGATTGCTCATTCCTTTAATAACTTCATTTAAGGTGTCATTCTCCACTCCTTCAATGGCCAGACTGGGAATGACTGAAGCTAATGCAGACTTATATGCTGCTATGGTTGAAGGTACAAGTTTGTCAACTTCGTATAAATGACAGATAAAATCTGCTACGTGTTGAACAGATGCAGAAAAGGGATTGATATCTCTTCCCTTACACCACTCTGCAAATTTGTTGATTCTATAATTATATGTTTTCGTGCTTGAACCTCTTCTGGCAGAAGCAACAAACTTCGCTGCTTGCTCAGAAAAGCCACCCTCAATTGCACGCTGCTGAATAACATGAATAACATCCATGCAGTCAATTTGAACATTTCTGGTCTGTCGTGAAGGTACAGACTCTTGTTCTGAGAGATTAGATCTCTTCTGTCTGGAAGAGGGATTGGATTGCAGACCAGAAGGTCCAGCAGATCCGTAAACCATGATCGGCCTGGCCAATAAGGGGCGATCAGTAGCACTTGGCACATTCCCTCTCTTATCTTTGCCAGAACTTTTGGGATGAGAATTGTTGGAGGATACGCATACGCGTACATTCCCTTCCAACTTATCGCCAGTGCGTCCACCGCTAAAGCTAGCGCGTTCGGGATCGGTGACACGTAAGTGACCATCTTTGCGTTTTGTTTCATCGCAAACAGGTCAACATTTGGCTTGCCCCAATGTTTGAATAGAACCTCCGCTACCGACAGGTTGAGCTGCCATTCCGTCGGACGACAAGCCGTCCTTCAACTGAGAGCATCCGCTAGGATGTTCAATCTTCCTGGAATGTGTGCTGCCCGAAGAATAACATTCCTCTCTTGGCACCACAGCAGAAGGTTCCAAATCATCATACACAACTCTGGTGATCTCGTCCCACCTTGGCGGTTCAAATAAGACACCACTGTTGAGTTGTCTGTCCTTATTAGGATAATCTTGTCTTGAATTAGACTCTCGAACTTTCGAAGTGCCAATACCACCGCTAATAGTTCGAGAACATTGATATGTTTCTGCGCATTGATCCGATCCCATTCCCCTGACACTGACTAATCGTCCAATACTGCTCCCCAACCCATCGTCGATGCATCTGTGAAGATGGACATCTGAGGTTGGGGAGGTTGTAGAGGAACACCTTGCAGATTCTGTTCTGATTTCCACCAGTGAAGGTGGAATATCAATGGTTCTTTCACTGGTATCCTCAGAGATAACGGATCCGTTCTCTGAGACCAGAACGACATTAGATACATCTGAATTGGCCTGCGCCTGAGTGCCGCATATGGAACCACCTCCAGAGATACTAGTAAACCCAGTATTCTGAGAAATTGGTGCACCGTCAGATAGGCTCCTAGAGAAACCGACTCCAAAACTGCAATCAGGCTCTTGACTCTGCTCTCCGCCGGAAAAGCTACGCCATCCCTGAGATTGAAAAAGATTCCCAGATAAACAAACTCCTGGGATGGAGTCAATTCTGATTTCTCTAGATTCACAATCCATCCTAGATCCTTTAATAAGGCTAGGACTACCTGCAGATTGTTGCGCAGTGACTGGGTTCCCCGCCTTTAGCATCCAGTCGTCTATGTAGGTATGAACAGCTAGGTTTCTCCTGCGAAGGAAAGAAGTCATGGCGAGAACCACTTTGGTGAAGACCCTCGGTGCTGTGGTCAGGCTGAACGGAAGCGCATTGAATTCCCAAACATTGTCTTGGAAAGCAAAGCGAAGGTATTTCTGAAAAGGAATTGACATTAGAATATGAAAATAAGCATCCTTCAGATCTATCGACACTGCCCACATGCCTTTTCTCAGCCCTGTCATTACCGCTGCCACAGTCTACATCTGAAATTTGGGAGAAAGAATAAATTTGTTCAACGTTTGAGGTTGAGAATTGGTCTCCAACCTCCGGTACGTTTCGGAACGAGGCACAGCATCGAATAGAAGCCTAGAGATGACTGATTGCGGACTAGATGAATCGCATTCTTCTGATGAAGAGATTCTATTTCTGAACAAATGGCATCTAGACGATCGGATTCCCTTGGAACAGGAGTCCATATTGGAGTCGATGTTAACGGAACTAACGATTGATGGATGAGCCAGTCCGGTTCGTAGCCGTTTCTTATCCATTGACAGACTAAACAATCTCGCACGACCTGTTCCCATTGGCTTAAGAACAGTTGAAGTCTGCCTCTGACGGAAGGAATCTGCACACAGTTGGCGGTCAAGATTGCACGTGAAGACGTTAAATCGCTTGGGTGAAGATTCTCGACTCCCTTCGTTCCTGACGTCACCGGAACTGGTCCCGCGGCTTCTTGGAATATGACGGTCCGGAACCGCTGCCACGGTTATCCTTACGGTAACCGCCGCGGCCCGAACCGCCACCTTTCCTGTCATCTTCATACGGCCTCTTGAGGATTTGTATGAAGCTGAACGGCCAGGTCCTTGAGAGCTGGATGGCCGATGGACATCACGACCTGAAGGACGGAAGGGCGATCTTGGACGCTGTCTCTGCTGCTCCTGGCGATGTTGCCTGTAGGACTGCTGCGGCTGTGTCCTCTTAGTCGACTTCCACGACTTGCCGACTACCTCCTGCTCTGCAACCATTGACGCGACCATGGAGAGAGCTTGTCGTGCCGAGCCGCCGAACAAGCCTGGACCGATGAAAGGCGCAGACGACAACGCAGCCCTCATCTCTGGTCCTGGTTCTATGCAATCGAGAACCATTCTCCGTCGCTCTGCCAATGTCCTGGTGATCACCCTGGCCAGGCAATCTTGAGACAGGCGCATGGTGTCCCGAATAACTCCGGGAACAGCCTCTGGCACCTGCACACCCTCCTCCGCGCAGGACAGCATTCCCTGCAGGAGGGTACATCCATGCGAGAGCGCAGCCATGGCTGGCCTCGCCACATCTTCAATGAGCGTAAGCTCATTAAACTGATCTTTATTGGTCTGGGAAACCAAAGGACGAGAATGCCCCTTAGACTTCCCAGCCAACGGCCTGTTCAGCGCCTCTCGCACCCCGACGGAAAGCCGTGGAACCCGGGCATACTGATGGTAGGCCTGCTCCGGAAAATGGACCCTACTCCTCACCCCCTTGGGGGCTTTGGGCAGTGCATACTCCGGCTGAACCAGACGGTATGCCGCAACTTCCGGCATGTCGGAAGTCTGCGTGTCCAACGGGAGTGTCGGCATGGCAGAAGAGCCACTTGACAGAGCGCTAGCCGCTCGCTCTGACATCCGTTCCATCGCCAGATCGCGCTGAGATCCAAGCTCAGATGCCAATCCGAGACGGTCGGACATCCAGCCAAGGACCTGTACCCATTCAGCTTCGGTGCAAAAAACGGATTCGCCCATTAAAGAACTACCATTCTCATCTTCCCTCTCTCCCTTGGATGAGAAGGCCACCGACGATCTATGCTGTGAGCTATGGGACGCACCTCTACCAACATAGGGCGCATCGATAGCCCGACTACCACGCGCGCACATCGATCCCGATCAAATTCTGCCACCATCTCCGACGACCACTTGGCGCACACATAACATGGGCTTCCCACTTTACACTTCGCACAAGCCACACAGTGATGACCAGAGTATTTGCGCTTCATGAACCTGTTGCACTTCTGACATAAAGTGTCCTGGTTCTTGGCTTTCTGCGAACACAAAGAAGAATTAAAACGCTGCACATGACTGATGACGAGCAATACGCACAATAGACCTGATAGTAAAATTGAATTACTAGGAAAACATTAACTTTCTCTCAATTAATGATAATCAAGCCTCAGGCAGGAAATATTTGAAACTTTTTTGAGTGAAATTTAAAAAAACCACAACCTAGACGTTAACTAATGTTAAAACGACCAGGAAATAACTGCCGATCGCTACAAACACCCTCGACAATGAAGCGAGAGCTAAAAATCGGCATAAATAGAGTGCATAGACACGCGAAGCCAAGCGGAATAAACATCATGGGCGCCGCCATCTTGGCTAAAAGCGTATCCAGCTTAGAAAGAACCGAGTCGCAGAGAGAAAGAACCGAGTACCCGGATTAAAACTAAAGAGTTAACGGGTACAGAGCAACTCCAACAATGGCTACCATTTTAGAATAATGTGCCAATTTAAGGAAATTTCAAACAGTCATTACGGCACGAATGTATAAATTCTAGATTGATACAACCTGACCCTGTGATGATTTCCCTTTGTCTTCCATGATGCCAACAGTAACTCACTCCAACAACGCTTAAATCAGTTGAAATTGAAAATTTTAAGAGCTTTGACAAAACGTGACTTTCTCAAGTCGCAAAATAGACGAATCTGACTGTGATTGGGAATTGACTCGGTACCTGCGGCTATGGTGATTCCCGGACACAGTGTGGGCAGGACCAGGAGAGTGCGGAGTTTTAATTGTTTATTTTGAGCTAGCCTAGATAATAGACATTATCATAATAGTACATCTGGTAAGTATTATTCGAAGTAGAAACAGCTTTCAGCAACATTGTTTTCAAAATAGGCATATTTGAAACATTTTTCAATAACTCTAATGAAGCGACCTTTTCCGAACATGGGTTGATGCGTGTCTGTGGGGTCCCGATGAGGTATGCCCATTTTAATGTAAAAAATTAAAATGAAACAGCAACAGCTTTCAGCAACATAGTTTGTAAAATAGACACCGTTGACCAACTGAAAGAAATATCAATGATGCGGGTATTGGACAAATTTGTCCTTATTCTATATGTTGTACCTCTTTCAGAGCCACGACTCCGGCCATTCTACCAGTATTGGTGACATATGCATGGTTCAGGCCAAGCAACGAGAACAACGAATGAACCTAATGAAAGAAACAGACAATATTAACACATTTCATTCTCACTGGTCCATATGGCATGATTAACCATTTTATGGTGATGCTGGCCAAAACGGCCTCTACAGTAGCTCTTGAGGAATGGCCATCTGCAGGCCATGAAGTTTATTTTTGAAGATTTACCACTGGAATGACTGGCTCGGTTATCGAGCCAGTCATTCCAATTGTAAATTTTCAAAAATAGTCTTCTCTTGCCCGGCAAATGGACATTTTTAATGCGAAAATTGACATTTTCTTGAACAAATTTGAGGATTAAAGGATTAACAAGCATTCTGTAAGTATTGCTTTGCAATACATGTCCCCTACCCGGTGATATAAATCTTTCGAGATTGACAGTCAAAAATTGCATTAAAAATTGTCAAAAGCAGCTGAAGCTCGACCTTGATCTGTAACTTCTCATAACATAGCAATAAACCAAGTCTCAGTTATATATGGTGAAGGAGAAGGAAAAAGTCTTGAAAGCTGATATGTTTGTATTTCATAAGTCGAAAGGGGACATAACTCCATCAAAAAATGACGCAAACGCCTGAAACCCGAATTTGGTCTGTAATTTCTCATAATAAAGTAATGTACCAATTCTCAGTTGAATATCTTGAAAGATTGCGAGAAAAAGGCCGGAAAACTAATATTTTTCGTATTTCATAGGTCGAAAGGGGGCATAACTCCATCAAAAATGTACGCATACACCTGAAACTCGAACTTGGTCTGAAACTTCTCATAACAAAGCACTGTAGTAATTGTCAGTATAATATCTTAGACTGCGGGAAAAAAAGTGCGGAAAACAAATATTTTTCGTATTGCATAAGTTGAAAGGGGGCATAACTCTATGAAAAATTGACGAAAATGTCTGAAACTCGAAGTTGCTCTGTAACTCCTTATACTAAAGCGTTGAAACCGATTTTTGCTTAAATATCTTGGAGTGCGAAAAAAGTGCGGAAAGCTGATATTTTTCATATTTCCTAAATCGAAAGGGGGGCATAACTCCATCAAAAATGTATGCATACACCTGAAACTCGAACTTGGTCTGTAACTTCTCATAACAAAGCTATGTAGCAATTCTAAGTATAATATCTTGAAAGACTGCAAAAAAAGGGGCGGAAAACTAATATTTTTCGCATTTCATAAGTCGAAAGGCGATAAACCCATGAAAAATTGACGAAAATGTCTGAAACTCGAACTTGCTCTGTAACTCCTTATATTAAAGCGATGCACCAATTTTTGCTTAAATATCTTGAAGGATTGCGAAAAAAAAGTGCGGAAAGCTATTTTTCGTATTTCTTAAGTCAAAAGGGGGCACAACTCCATCAAAAATTTACGCATACACCTGAAACTCGAACTTGGTCTGTAACTTCTCATACCAAAGCAATGCAGCAATTCTCAGTATAATATCTTGAAAGACTGCGAAAAAAGTGCGGAAAACTAATATTTTTCGTATTTCATAAGTTGAAAGGGGGCATAACTCCATGAAAAATTGACGAAAATGTCTGAAATTCGAACTTGCTCAGTAAGTCCTTATACTAAAGCGATGCACCAATTTTCGCTTAAATATCTTGAAGGAGTGCGAAAAGGGGGTATAACTCCATCAAAAATTGACACATACGCCTGAAATTCGAACTTGGCCTGTAACTTCTCATAACAAAGCAATAACCCAATTCTCAGTTAAATACCTTGAAGGACTGCGGAAAAAAGTGCGGAAAACTAACTGCGACAGATGGACAGATGGATGGACAGACATACAGAGTGCAAACCTATAGTCCCCCCCCGGTTTTACCGGTAGGGGACTAATAAATAACAAATTTACTTTTCTTGACAAATCTTGACCAAGAAAGTGTTAACAGAGAGAAAATTAATACGGCTATTCTTCGTATATATTCAAATTTGCCTCATTGATTTCTTCGTCATGTTAGTTTATGCGTATGATGTCTATATGAAATGTATGAGGATGATTAGGATTGCATACACACCATAACTGGACATAGAGGATCTGGAACGAGGTCCCAATTCATATCACTATTATCAACCGAGTAAAAAATTATCACTTTGCACGAGCTTTAGCGCGAGGAGTCCGTGGGATCTCCAAAATTTAAATGCCACGGAAAACACTGGAAGAGGATAACTAAACCTGGATTACGCACTACAAGCATGACACATTGTACAAAGAATCCCTAAATCCCCGCAATGAATATAGTGGCTCTCACCTTCTGCAATGACGTTCTTTCAACAAGTTGGAATGGTGCTGGATCAATCTGACATCCCGTGAAGTCAATCCTCTGTTCCAACTGTTCATCTTCCCAGGCAACATGCTGTAGTAAAGATGATAAACAATAGCATAGCTTGGAATGGCGGGAACTGATCTGTCACACAACTATCTGATGTCATAAGCAAATACGTCACATGTTAGATGACATTACAATCAATATGACGTTACATATCTCCATCATGAAAATGGGAACGTCTGTCACTAGTGTACAATTTGTATGTATTTGATAGATTGACAATTTAATAAACATTCTGTTGAATATTTTGATACTAATTTCACTGGGAGCTGTTGCTGCCAACATCCCCAGTCAAATTACTTTCAAAATATTCAACAGTTTAGCTACCTTGAAATTTAGGTTCTGATAATTCAGGTTTCAAATCGATTACAATATGAATAACAAGAGTTAGAAAAACTCAATATATGCCCGCAAAACATACATGTACATATCTATTGTAACTGTACACATCTAAGAATGAGAATGGTTACTGTTAGTAACATTCCCAATGTATGGAGAATGGAGACAGGCTCAGCAATGTCATGCATCGTCTCAGCACCCGGCTTGACAATCAACTGAATGTTATTTCCCATCAATCCACCTATGAGGACACCACTGGACAAAACACTGTTCACAATGAAAAGACAACCCCCAAACAGGAAGACATGATGTTCACACATTTTGCCAAGCAGTTCTTTCACATGTTATGGGAAAGACTAAACCTTCTCGCTTTGGAGGAAGGAATCATCGACCCAACCATTGGATCATCTCGACACAAACAAACATCTCAGGTTTACAGGGTCACCCGATCCCATAGTTCACAATTAAATCTACCCGTCTGTGTCATGGAACATGCCTCATTATGCATTATACAGGTCTTAAGAGGGGACCTCAATATGTACACCAAAAAACCTCCAATCGGGAGCAAAACATAGTGGATCCATCAAACTCCACATTATGGAACCTCTCGGCATAACTTTATTAGATGAGGGCTCCCATATTCCCCTCTACCTACGTTGTAATTGCTTCAATCAAGGAGCTCTTATAGGTACCCTGCGCTACATCACTTTGATGTTACCAGACATAAATCACGACGTCAGACCCTTATGACGTCAAGGGTTGCTATGGCTCAGCCCTACCAATATATATGTGTTTCTTCGGCAATGGACAGCTTAAGTGCAACATATCTGCACAAATTATATATGAACATCAATGCTTCCTGTCCGATATAAGAAACACCAAAGGCACCCTTTTGTGCCTCAAATCGTCTCAGTATCCCATGCGGAAAGAAATGCCATAAGCCGGATCTCGGTAGGACCGAAACTAATTTTTGTCCATGCCTCCTCCCTATTTATTTTTGGCAATTCTCTCACCAAATATGCCTACTCAGGCTTCACCAACAAACAGACGTTTCCCTCTTGTGATGTTAACTGCTTTGGCACGCATTTTATAGAAAGTGCACATAGATCTGCACAAATAACTCAACAAATGAGTTCCCTACAGACATACCCCATAACTGGCATATGCGCTCACGTATGCGCAACATGTTAAAAACCCACTCAAAAACAACTAAATTGGGTATTCTGCCTTGGTATGACCAGGTCCATCCTAAAAAACATTTTGATCACAGATGTGCATTACATGTAAGACACAGAAGAGACCCAAAAATACCCAAAACTATTTTTGGGTATAAATTTGGGTATACCAAATAACACTGCACATGTGCAGCAGCTAATACCCGAATAAATGTGGGTATTTGTTTGGGTTACCCAAGAAAACATCCTCAATGAGCATGTGCGGACATGCTCAGCGGTGAGTAGCCAAGTCATGCCCAATTGCCTATAAATAGAGGGCACTAAATCAGTACTAGGCATCCAACTTCGTTCTCAACCCGAGAACAGCGTCGGGTATCAATCACTAGTGACAGTGGCTATCCAGGTTTTACTAGCCTAACTGTAAATATAGTTTATGTTTGTGAATTTAAAACTTTACTTTGGAAAATATGGACAGATATCCCTGAAGTATAGTCATGACAGTGTGTTTGCTCTAATAAACCAATTGAAATAATTTCAAAAACACTTAACAGGGCAAGAAAATTTTGACAAATTTTAACATTTCAAGTGAGATAACTCTGGTGAATATGGGCAGACATTGCCGAAATGAAATCATGACACTTGGTCTATACATAACACATCTGCTGAAGAGATTTTGTGAGTATAGGTTCAAAACTCTTCGAGATCTGGCTCGGACAACAAAAATTTGACGAATTTTAATTTTTCAAGGGACATATGGGAGAATTTTGCTGAAACAAAATCATGACACTTCGCCTATGAGCATCACATCTGCTGAAAAAACTTGTGAGTGTAGGCTTAAAACTCTGAGATCTGGCCTGAACAAGAATCAGACAGATGGACGCCATTACATAACACGACCCCCGCTTTGTGCGGGTGTATAAACAGTGGGCAGAGTGCAGCTAGATGAGTGGGGCACAGCTAGAAATAGATCCTCTATTAGCTTCTATGTCGGCAAAACAACAGAGCACTAAATGTTTTAAAATATTTTACTGTCCCAGGTGAGCAGAAGCATTTGCTTTTACTTGCTATGGCCATGAACTAATAATACTTGATCAACTTCAGTGAAATCATCCATCACCACATGAACATTTTAATATATTTATATATTGTAAACATGGGCAGCAAAATAGGGGTCGGGGATGAGTAAACAAAATACAACATCTTGAAGCTATTTTACTAGAAACTGTTGACACTTAAAACCATTTAACACTTGTACTGATCCGCCGAATACGGCTTCTGAAGTGGTCGTCAGTGTGCATTTGCAGAGCAACAGAAGACCATTTTTGAAAATTTACCACTGGAATGACTGGCTCCATAACCAAGCCAATCATTCCAGTGGTAAGGTTTTAAAAAATTTTAAATAGACATTTCACAAAAACTCTTCAGCGATCATTAACGGGTTAACTTTATTAGGAAGGATCTTTTAGCTCTGCCCGGCCCATCTCCCATTAAGATCGGTTTCAGGGCTCATACAGCTGGCAGGTTTTCTTATTCAAGGACATTTTCAAGGACATTCACGACTAAAAAAGTTGATTTCTCAAGGGCTCAGAACCAGGATGCTGGAGGAAGTGAGGATATGACACTGACGCAAAATTTCATATAGCTTACCTCTAGAACCTTTAAAATCAGTTTGAATTTTGGAACTTACTCGGTTCCAGATAGATTTTGCCAGTCAAATTGCCAATCAAATTTTCTTAAATCTTTATTTACATCAGTACGTGAACATTTTGCAGAATGTAAAAATCACATGGGAGGAAATGTTGATTTTCAAGGGCTTTTCAAGGCCGATGGGTGAAATTCCAGTATTGTTCAAGACAAATTTCAAATTCAAGGCCTTTCAAGGCAGATGTCGAAATTCAAGGGCTTTTCAAGCCAGATGCCAAAATTCAAGGGCTTTTCAAATTTGTACGAACCCTGCGTTTGAACTCTGAATTCAAGGCATCCCAATTCCAGCATAAGTACACATGTAAGCTGTTGAATGGTTTGAAAATAATTTGACTGGGGGTTTTTACGGCAACAACAGCCCCCAGCAAAATTAGCTTCAATTTATTTAACAGAATATTTATTAAATTGTAAATTCATGAAATATCAGTTAACTAGTCATGTAATGGAGGAACAAAGTTTGAGCAATACCACGCCCATCTCTAGCTAAGCTCCACCAACAATTCCCCAATGTTGGGATCGATCGGTCCCTGTACTCCCTGACTATCAATTTCCAGAAAACTATACAGGTAAGCTATTGAATATTTTGAAATCAATTTAACTTGGTGCTATTGCTGCCTATGGCAACAGTAAAGACATTCAAGTCGTACAACAATGCTTAGTCCGTCATCAATTAAGCGTTCGTGACAAACTTAGCTACATCATTCATGACATAATTGATTCTGATGTTATCCTGGATATCACGTAGTTGATTATGATGTCATATAATTGATGGATAAAGTCGAATCCTCCATTGATAATAACGTCAGGTACTTGAGTGACAGATCAGCTAGGTGCATTTAACCATGCCTCGTTACTGCATAACCTAGCACATAATATATCAACAACATATTCACTATCATTTGACTAGAATACCAACATGGTCTTAGCAGCTCAATCTCCCTGGTAAAACTCTTAAGATACGATAGAATGTAAAATTATTTTTCAAATCCTGGTTAGCCTATATATAAAATGAGACGACTTACCTCTTCCATCGACAGCATTTTCACCTTGATGGTTTCTGGAGGCTGAAAATTACACACAAGATTAGTCATAAGTTTAACACTTTGAATGTGAAATATTAAAAAACGGCAGGCGCACAGGCATGCTCATTCGCTCACATGCATGCACTCATTCGCACACAGAATGGCCCTCCACACACACCACACCACAACCCAGGTGTTTCCAACTCTAGATTAAGCATAATTTCAGTCAAATTTCTTCACGAGCAATAACTCAGGGTAAACATGATCTGAGGGAATGCAATCACGGTGAACTTCTGGTCACATGATATTAATGTACCGAATCTGAAGCAAATACAAGCAGATATTCTAGCGTTACGCTCAGGAAATCAATCTGTGACAAATTGCTACATGTACTTAGTTCAAAGGGGATTACACTGGCAAATATCTTTCCACACAGTATCCAACCGCCTACAAAATTTGAAGTGAATACATAAAGGCTTTATACTATGGAAACATGATTTTGATCAGTATTGTAGGTTTTCAAGGGGGCAAGCTATGGCAAATATGAACAGTTCTCATAACATCGCAATCCCTCCCAAGGTCATGTCATGATCTGTTAGAGTACCAAATTTGATGTGAATATATCCCCACCCCATCCGCATCACTGACATCAAAGGAGGAAGGGCAATTAAGAGGCTATTAAAATGCAGTTAAACATACCAATTGAACATGCTTCCTGCCCTCTAGGTTGTCCATCTGAAACCAATACAGAGCACACAATTAATACACTTAAAGTTGTCATAAAATATTAACATAGGCAATGACACACCGTTGTTACGTCATACATGTACTCCTAATATCATACTCTGAATCAAGGCTAGAAATTACCTTTTTTTATTCATGATCCATACGGATCAGTATACCAGAAACTTCACAGATACCTGGAATCTTGTACTGATCTGTACTGTTATCATGGTTTTACTGCACAAAATATAAAATTAATCAAATGTTCTAAACGCACCATTTTCACCACATTATTAGGATAATTAATCATTTAAGCATCAAGAAGTCAAAATGTTTGCTTACATAATGTCCATTTGCAGGTCAAGAGAATACTATTTCTGAAAATTCACCATTGGAATTACTGGCTCGTTTAACGAGCCAGTCATTCCAGTGGTAAACTTTCAAAAATAGTATTCCCTTGGCCTGCAAATGGACATTTCTCAAGACCATTGTAGATGGTATTTTTGGTCGGCTGGAAGACTAAAGGATTAAAACACCACAGATTACACTAACTGGTTGATAAGTAAGCTGCTTGAATTGTGTCATAAAACTACGCCCTGCTGAAACACAGTGATCCAGATGGATCAGTTACTGTCCCAAAGCAGTGATCCATTACTGATCTCTATGCGAAAAAGGCCTACGGATCATAGGATTAATGGTTAATTTCTAGCTCCGCAGAATATGGAATTAAATTTGCATCACAGTAACTCATCATGATAAACACATAAAATCTATTTCATGGGAAGAGAAATTAACTCTTTCAATGCTATTTGACCAGATACAAGAAATACTTCATGATGCAAGAATTAACCCGTTGACTATTTTGAAATTAATTTGTCTGGAAGATCTTGCCGCCACTTTGTTCCTCCAGTCAAATTAGTTTTAAAATATTCAATACTTTAACTGTCTGATTGACTTGGGCATAGATATCGTAGAAATTTACAAATTTCCATGATAGTGTATGATTCGTATGTCTCTGATGAATTTATAATTTTAATAAGCATTCTGTTGGATATTTTGAAACTAATTTGACTGGGAGCTAGGCAGCAACAGCACCACAGTCAAATTAGTTTCAAAATATTCAACAGCTTACCTGTATAAATACCTTGAAATTGGTATTCTGGGAATTCAGGTTTCAGTTTCAAATCGATTCCAACATGCGTAAAAAGTGGGTGGAGCTTACCTAGGTATGGGTGGGGTAATCGGGAGGGGGGGGGGAATAGCTATAAATAGCTCCCATTATTACCTCTATATCTGCTGTAGATCTGTCAAGTGAAGACCGATGCACATCAATCCTAAATGATGGAATTGAATTCTCTAAAAACACAACAGATAATTATTTAATAATTAAACACACAAGCTCTCATACATAAATGTTGCTTAGTGACGACAAATTCTAATATCAGTGAATGCGATTAAAATATTTGACAAAAACATAAGATGATTCTGTCGAATAAAGGTTTCACACGAACGATTGTAAGGTTTTCTAATGAGGTACTGAGGTTATAATTACGTGTGATCCGGCACACAAATAGTATAAGTCGGTTTGTGTCTGTCTGTCTGTCAGATTTCCGGCATGTCTGACAAGCAGCCTGTATGACACACCAAGTGTATACCTCCTTAGTTACCTCTTCAATAGAGGAATCCAGTTTCAGCTGCATCCTGCCCATCTTTAGCTAAGTTCCAACCACACTTCACCGTGTTGGGATTCGATTGATCCCTGAACTCCCAGACTATCAATTTCCAAAAACCTATATACAGGTAAGCTGTTGATTATTTTGAAACTAATTTGACTGGAGTGTAGGTCCTATGGCAGCAACAGCGCCCAGTCAAGTTACTTTCAAAATATTCTGCAGCATGTTTATTAGTAGACATGCAATTCGTACAACCTTCAATTACGCGTTTGTGACAAACTTACATGTAGCTACGTCATTCATGACATAATTGATTATGATGTCATAATACACGTCACTGCATATGGCGGCATATGATTGACTGACAATCTGGAATCTTCCAATGCATACCAAAAGAAGACTATATTTGAAAATCGTACAACTGGAGTGGCTGGACCAATAACCGAGATAGCCATTCCAGTGGCAAATTAAAAAAAATCTCTTGGTTTGACATCAATAAACAAGGATTTTAATTTTTGTGGACAAATATTAAAGGGTTAAAGGGTATTAATCTAAGACTGTTATTAAACTTCTAATCAATGTATAATTCTATTTTGACTGCTGAAAACAAGCTTTTACTACGTTGTACCTGTTGCACTGTTTCCAGCATATTTCTCCTCAGGCAGGTTTATGATCTCTGTCTCCGAGTTAACGTTCTGGTTACTATGAGATTTAAGGATGGATTTCAGCGTCGATGTATCAAAGCCTGTCTCCGCTGTCGGCGCACGGTCACCAACAGGCTTTAAGCAGAATACAATAGAAGATTATTGAAAAGGTGATATAGTTATTTTTACGAGGAACAAATATTCAACTGTCTTAAATTTAAGCAAAATTTACATCACGGTAGAAAATGAGCATCATTTTATCCAGTCTGTTCAGCAATTTTGCATTAATTAGCAATACAATACATACACAACGAATTAGTCCAAGAAAGCTTTAACCATTTCTTTAGTACGACAATTTGTACTTAGATGACTCAAAATGAAGACTGTCTCTTATGAGATCTTAATCCTTTAACCCATAAGCTGGTCAAGAACCACTTCTGCAGTGGTTGCGAGAAATGACCATTTGCAGACAAAGAGAACCCATTTTCTTAATTTACCACTGGGATGACCGAGCCGGGTCATACCAGTGGTTAATTTCAAGAATAATCTCAGGGTCTACAAATGGTCATTTTCCATGAGAAATATTAAAATTTTCTTGACCAAATTTGAGGAATCAACCAATGAAATTTCAAAGTGATCCGATAAACGGGAATGGAGTTATCATTCAGAAACCAATTCTCAAGGTAGTCGCCAGCGGCTGGGGCCAACTTGGATTTAGGATTATTATCGATTTCAACAGCTTTCTTCCCCAGACTGAGCCCAATCAACCTATGATGTTTCAACACCATCAGCTAAATTGTAGCGGAGTAATCTCCTGGAAACTAATTTTCAAGATGACTACCGGGAGCTGGTGGCCATCTTAGATCGTGGATAATCACCGATTTCGGTCTAGGTTTCTTCCCCAAATATAATCCAATCAACTAATGAAGTTTCAAAGCGATCCGATAAATGGTAGTGAAGCTACCCTCTGGAAACCACACTATGGCCTGCCCACCCACCAGCCAGCCAGCCCAGATGGTGCCATCACATAGTATCTCCCTAATTTTTTCGGCTCGGTAGAAAAAGTGGAAAGGGAAGGTGTCTGTAACCTGATTGCCCTTGTTTGTATTTTCATGTGTCTTTGTTTAAAATAATCAAAATCAGATACATCAGAGCATCTCTTCATAGGATGTGAAATTCTCATCCATGTGTGCCACTTACCTCATGAGAACGATAGTCTGGCAACAGTGTGCCACTTACCTCGTGAGAACAAGTCTGGCGAAAGTGTGTACTTACATGTACCTCATGAGAAGCGAGTGTGTCACTTACCTCGTGAGAAGGATAGTCTGGTGAGTGTGCCACTTACCTCGTGAGAACGATAGTCTGGCAAGAGTCTGTCACTTATCTCGTGACAACAATAGTCTGGCGGCAGTATGTCAATTACCTCATGAGAATGATAGACTGGCGACAGCGTGTCACTTACTGGCGAGTGTGTCACTTACCTCATGAGAACGATAGTCTGGCGAGTGTGTCACTTACCTCATGAGAATGATAGTCTGGCAAGTGTGCCACTTACCTCATGAGAACGAGTCTGGCGACAGTGTCTTACTTACCTTGTGAGAACAATAGTCTGGTGACAGTGTCTCACTTACCTCTTGAGAATGAGTCTCGCGAGTGTGTCACTTACCTCATGAGAATGATAGTCTGCTGACAGTGTCTCATTTGTACGTCGTGAGAGCGATAGTCTGGCGACAGTGTGTTACTTACCTCAAGAGAACGATAGTCTGCTGACAGTGTCTCACTTGTACGTCGTGAGAGCGATAGTCTGGCGACAGTGTGTCACTTACCTCAAGAGAATGATAGTCTACCGACAGTGTCTCACTTGTACATCGTGAGAGCGATAGTCTGGCGACAGTGTGTCACTTACCTCATGAGAACAAGTCTGGCAACAGCGTGTCACTTACCTCGTGCATGTCGTGAGAATGATAGTCTGGTGAGTGTGTCACTTACCTTGTGAGAATGATAGTCTGGCGACAGTGTGTCACTTACCTCTTGAGAACGATAGTCTGGCGACAGTGTGTCTGGCATTATAACAATTTTCTGCTCATCGACTTTCGTCACCTGAAACCGAGGTTTTCCTGTTATCTTATCGACAACATGGTTTACTGCAAAAGGTGTGTCCTCCTTAGCATCAGAGTCCAAATCGGACGTTTCCGTCACAGGCGATGCAGCATTACTATCTGGCATAAAATGGCCGCTGTTGACGACGATCCGCTGCTCTGGATTTAAGTGGACAAGAAGAAGGCGCTCTAACTCAAACCTCTGTACTGAGCCAAGCAGAATCATGGAATCTGCAATTATAACAGAAATGTGGATAGCACCATGTGACTTTGATGAATGAGAAAATTATACGAGAAATTACGTGGCCCACATATCAAGTTTTCATTATTAACCGGTTAATCCTCAAAATTTGTTTAAAAAAATTTCAATGTCCATTTGCAGATTATTTTTTTTAATTTATTACGGGAATTAGTGTTGTTCCGATTAATCGATTTGATCGATGAGTGATTGGTTTGTATGTTCAACCAACATATCGATCATGATTTCAAAAATCGATTTTGGTTGTTTATAAATTGACTTTATTAATATATTTTAACTGGTCAAGCTAGAAAACGAATACTTTTTGGAAAAGAATTAAAATTTTATTTTTAGAACTATACACCTGTGCAAAAGTTAAGCACCAGCAAAAACAATAGAACGTAGAAACATGATGGTACAACTAGGCTGCCATACTTTTTGTCCCCGCGTTAGCTGACATAATTCCAAGTACGAAATGCACATGCATGCATGACTTCACGCCGCTTGATGTCCGTGCGTGGCGGGAAACAGCACATGTGTTCAGTTATGTAAAAGTCCAGTTTGAGGTGTAGAACATTACATACAGATTTAGGCGACAAGATTAGGAATTTTGTGTTCATGACCGTGGTTTATTTGTACAGAGAGAATTAGCTCTTGATTGTGAACCGCTATGGCAAGACGAAGGTTAAGTGATCGTGTGAAATGGCAAATCATAGGCATGCATACCACTGGTATGTCATGCAGAGAGATTGGCAGACAGCTGAACATTAACCATACTGTAATCAGTCGTTTGATTGCAAAACATGGGCAAACTAACGAGGTGAAGGACAGGCCTAGATCTGGAAGACCGAAGAAGACTACTGCCCGTGATGATCGAGCCCTAGTACGCCTTGTTAGGAGATCTCCATTCACCATCAGCAGAGTGCTCAGCCAGCAATGGGAAACGCGCAATAGAGTGTCAATGTCTACCGTCAAAAGGAGACTGTATGCTGCTGGCATGAAAGCTAGGAGACCTGTCAGACGTCCTCTCCTCACTGCACACCACAAAGAGGAGCGTCTGAGGTGGTGCAACGAAAGAAGACACTGGAACATGAGATCCTGGAGACGGGTACACTGGTCCGATGAAAGTCGGTTCCTGCTTCATGCCACAGATGGTCGAACTCGTGTATGGAGGTCCAGACGCACAGCGTACGACCAACGTAACATCATGGAAGAAGTTCCATTTGGTGGAGGTTCCGTTATGATATGGGGGTGCATCTCATTTGATTGTAAGCTGGATCTGTTGACTGTACCTGGAACACTAAATGGACAAAGATATCAAGATTCCATACTGGATAGAGTTGTGGTCCCTCATTTTGTAAATCATGCACCTGGAACCCACCCTATATTCATGGATGACAACGCCCGACCACATCGTGCTAGAGCTGTGCATGAATACCTCCGCCAGAATGCCATCGAAACCCTACCATGGCCAGCAAGGAGCCCTGACATGAACCCTATTGAGCATATCTGGGACATTCTGGGAAACATGGTGAGAAGGAGGGATCCTCCTGTGCAGAACCTACAGGAATTAACAGACGCACTCCATCTTGAATGGCAACGAATACCACAATGGCGTATCAGTCGGTTGGTGACCAGCATGAGACGTCGTGTCCAGGCCGTCATCCAGGCACAAGGTGGATATACCCGGTATTAATAATGACAGTCTCAAACTCGTGCACAGATGTTAAACTTCGTTTTCAGACACCATTAATGACAATCTAGCCACGTGTGTCAACTGTAGGGCAATAGTTGTCAGTTGTGTCAACGTAACCATATTCAGGCCTCGTTTTCAAGTTCAAACAAAAACATACAGTGTTTCCCCACCATCATAATCAGCATTCCTCTAGTTGCATTATTACCTCTTGCACTAAGATGGATGGGTACATAAATGTTTATGCTATTGCTTTCTTCATAGCACATGAATATACCCTCGCATGTGCGTAAAAATAGGGTGGTGCTTAACTTTTGCACAGGTGTATATATAGTATTCAGAGTTGCCCTTATGCGTCCTTTTGCGCGTATATACGCATAAAGATGGCAGAGGGACGCATAAAAATGAACCCTCTGCGTCCCTGAGGACGCACGAGGGACGCAGTAAAAAGTGTAACGGAAACTGGTAACTTTGTGTTCGCTTAATTATCGATTATATTATCGTGTGTGTATATTTATTTGTGCATGTTTTTACTTTAAAAAATATACCTAATGTATTGTGTTCAATAAAAACGAACTTACTGCGTTGTTTAAGACTATGATTTGTTGTATGTTTTCTTGCACAACTCAAAGTTGTTAATGCCCATAAATTAGATTCAACCGCCAAAATTAATTGTAAACACAATCCCCAGATCATCCTTAGTATTCCATTTGATCTAATTTTTTTTATAAATAATGAGTTTACAAGTCCGATGTCAGTCGCCTTGTTTGGCCTACAAATTGCAAAACTACCCGCCATGTTTCTGTATGTTGTGCTAAACGTCAGTGTGACGTATTTGATTGGGTAACAGCGGAATTTCCCTCTAGAGGAACTCACGCTTGAGAAATCCAATACAACTGATCAAGCGTATACAAACGTGTCTGGGCATCTTAACCCTTTCACAGCTCAGAACATTGGACAGACCACAAAGTTGTTATCACTAATATGCTGAATATTTTGAAATTAATTTGCGCATGCCTACTTGCCTAAAGCACGACTAACAGGCAAAATATTGTTTTCTATTTACTTATCAAAATATCTAAATGGATGAAGGAACATATGGAAGATATTGTGATATCTTTTACATTTGAATGGCCATTTGACGGATTAGCGGCGGTGTCTTTGTATTGCTGTTTGAATAACGGTATCAATACGCGCTATACGATGTCTTTTATTTAGTAATTAAAATAGCTGATTGATTGACTGATGGATTAGTGTTTATAATATTTAACAATACTCGATCGTTAGGTGTTCCCAATTTATCAACTAAAAAGCTCATCCCTGCAGTGATGTTCAACGATATCGTCGATCTCCAGGTAGGCATACGTTAAAATATTGATTTTTTCCAAACAGCGTATAGTTCAAAGCTCCCAGATACAAGCGTCGTTATTGGATACACATTACATGGTTCCTCCCTATGAATTAGGGATATTCGGTTATTGGCTGATATATTTTCACTAATTACGCAGTTTAATCTGATTTATACAGATTATATTTTGATAAATTATTGTTTTGTCTGATTTTAGCTTATGTATTCCACTATATTTAGATGTTCCAGTTACATTATACAAAATATGCGCGCATTATATCGAAGAAGGTCAAGTCGTCCTTGAGAAAACTCGCCCCAGCCACTCATAATTTTTCAATTCGTCCAAAGTCAAGTCAGGGTTTAATAGAAAAACAAATGCAGTGGTCTTTGCTAATTACTAATGCAGTTGTCTTTGCTAATTACTAATGTAGTGGTCTTTGGAAATGTTAATCAAACAAGGGTGTCAATGTAGGTTGGTTGGTTTATCAGACAACAAACAAGTACAGTGCTTTAAGTTATTGTTTATTGACATGCAGTTCAAATGTTATTAGTTAAATATACAAGGGCCATTTCAATAGATCAATTTTAGCCACCATTGTAGATCACAGAATACATATTTTTGAAAATTTACCACTGCATAGTTAATATTCTCTATATATACATTGACAGTATTTACACAATGTCATACCTAGTGCTTTCAACATGTTTAATAAAGTACTTTATAATTAGATCAATGTTTTTTTAAGAAAAAAACATGGGACCCCCATATTTCAGATGAGGACCCCATGGGACCCCCCGATTTTACAGTGGGACCCCCAAATCTGAGTGTGGGGTCCTTAGGACCCGCAAAAATCAGATGTTGTGGGCAACACTGATAGTATTACTCCTTAGTCTATGACATTAATTCTTTCAGCACTGAATCAAAAAAGCATCCGCTTTTGTTTCTACAAGAATTCTTAATACTTACCAGATGTACTATCACCTGTTTAAGACTATATGCTCGGCCTCAACATGGCGCAGGGGTGTAACCCACTGGGTGTCAATCAAGACATTTGGTGGGGCTAACCAGAGCATTATGCACAACGCAAATGAATGACACTTGGAGATCGAATCAACCAAAATGGTGCTCGCCCTGTGAGGATCCGCCAGGCAGGTGCAGCGCCGGGCTCCACGCCTCGAAGGAACCCACCCACAGCTTAAACGAAATCTAGGATTTCTTTTTTCACGAGAGAGTTGATACTTACCTCCCTAATACTTTTGATATTGCTAAATATTGGCGTTCACTCAATAAAACACTCAGATTAAAAACAGTTAGGTGCCCCTACTGGGCAGGTAGACAGAGGTAGTCAGGCGGATGCCGGCCCCACCACCGCGCATGCGCCGACTACTACTTCCTCTGACTAATTTATTGGCTGACACATGCAACTACTAAGAGCCTGAAGACCGAGCCCCTGTGGGGTGGAGAGGCCGGGTCCGTATCTAAGGAGGTAAGTATCAACTCTCTCGTGAAAAAAGAAATCCTAGATTTCGTTTATTTCACATCAAGAGTATACTTACCTCCCTAATACTTTTGATATTGCCAGAATTCGAAAGTGAATCTGGCAGGAGGGAGGCGAGGTCAAAAGACCAGCTCTTCCCTATACGCTTTCACGCGTTTACGGCACTTAAAAACGTCTGAAAACTGTGTGAGAACACAGTCAGGATTTGACAAACCATCGGATAACACAACCGATGCATGAGAGATGACCGAATGTCATATGCGCTCACCCCCCCCCCCCCCTCCTGGGAGGAAGACTAGATGACCTCAATGTCCTATACGCTCTCTACGTACTAGTGCCACGTACTACAGGACAGAGACGAAAGTACTCCATTTTTGTATAGTCTCTATGAACCACAATCCACACAAACCATCACCATATTAATAATAACGGGTAACGTGACAATACATTTAACAATGAACAACACATAAACAAGACTGACCTTGTTGAACTTGGAAGCTGTCATCACGTTCCCAGTAGAGAAGCCTGATGCAGTCCCGTCAAGTGGTTGTTACCATTACTTAAATGTGATGTATATAAGCAACGAGGAAATGCTCCTCATAAAACATACAGGCGATTATTGTTTCAAAATCGACAAGGCGAGAGGATTTGAGGTGTCACGGAGGTAATGGTCTGTAAAACTTGACTCACAGTGCCACTGAGCCACGGACATAATGTCATCCACAGGGACCCCACTAAACAGGGCAGTGGATGCCACGACACCGCGGACACTGTGAGCCTTGGCCACATCAACCTGTCTCCCGGTGGCGGATTTGTGACAAAACTGAATACATTCTACAATCCACCTGGAAATGGTGTCCTTAGACGCCCTGCCATGGGGTTCAATATATGACAACCATAACGCTGACTGGTCGGTACGCCACTCCGAAGTACGCTGTTTGTACCGGAGCAGCGCCCTTACGGGGCACCATACTTTAGAATTAGGATCATATCTAGTTAAAGATGGCAAAAAAATAGGTTGACCTGGATATTTCAAAGACTGATTCTTAGCCAAGAAATTAATCCTAGGTAGAAGCTTAAGGCCTTCCCCTGTAACCACAAAACGGTCATCCTCGGCTGATAAGGCGTGAATCTCACTCCTACGCCTTGCCGAGGCCGCAGCAATTAAAAACACAGTTTTAAGAGTCAACAATTTCATAGAAATGGAAATAAGTGGTTCAAAAGGCTTATCTCCTAGTACCTGAAGCACCAGAGATAAACTCCAAACTGGAATCAGTGGTGGATTCCTTGGTCTTAGATTGCCCATGCCTTTAATTAATACATTTAATGTACTTACTTCATCACTCCCCCTGTTAGCCAAGCAAGGAATAACAGTCATTAAAGCTGACTTATAACCAGCAATAGAGTTAGGCTTGAGGCTATAGGCATCATATAGGTGACAGAGGAAATCAGCTACTACCTGAATAGATGAATCCATTGGATCAATACATCTCTTTGAGCACCACTCTGCAAATCTGTTGATTTTATAGTTATATGCTATGGAGGTTGATCCCCTCCTGGCTTTGGCCATAAACATGGCCGCTTGCTCAGAAAAGCCCTCCTTAATTCTAGATTCCTTGACAACATCCACGCAGTCAATCGGAACATTGACGGATTGTCGTGAAGGGCCTTGCCCTGGAAGATAAGGTCGTCCATCAGAGGCAGAGGAACCGGACTGCAGACCAGAAGGTCCAGCAGATCCGTATACCACGATCGGCTTGGCCAATCCGGGGCGATCAGAAGCACTTGGCACTCCTGCTGCCTGATTTTCTGAAGCACCTTTGGAATCAGGATTGCTGGAGGGAATGCGTATGCATACATTCCCACCCAGCTGATAGCTAACGCATCTGTTGCGAAAGCGCTTGGGTCTGGAATCGGAGACGTACGTCGTCATCTTCGCATTCTTCTTCGTTGCGAACAAATCGATGTTGGGCTTCCCCCAATGGTCGAACAGACGATCCGCCACACATTGATTTAGTTGCCATTCCGTGGGTAAAATACTCATCCTTCGGCTCAATGAGTCTGCTAGCATATTTAGCCTTCCCGGAATATGAACTGCTCTCAAGGTAATCCTGTGATCCAGGCACCAACAAAGCAGTTTCCAAGTCATCATACAGAGACTGGGCGACTTCGTTCCGCCCTGGCGGTTTATGTAAGTCACTACTGTTGAGTTGTCTGAACGAATAAGAACAATCTTGCCCTGAACTTTCTGTAAGAAATGTTCCAGGCCCAGGACTACTGCTCTTAGCTCCAGTAGATTGATATGTTCCTTTGACTGATCCAGATCCCAAAGCCCTGATATTGTGGACTCTTCCAGACAAGCTCCCCACCCCTCCATCGATGCATCTGTATACACAGTCACCTGAGGGTGGGGAGGGGTTAGTAAAACCCCCAGCAAGAGATTCTCTATATTCAACCACCATTGCAGGTGGTGAATGAGAGGCGCCAACACTGACACGTTCGAGTCCAGCGAACCTGAACTCTGGGTCCACTGTGTCATGAGAAACAACTGGATCGGGCGCCTGCGTAAGGCCGCCTGCGGAATGACTGGTTCCAATGAAACCATCAAACCCAGCATTCTCAAGTAAACCCGTGCCAGGACATGACGACTGTCGCACACCAACTGTATTAAGGAGATGAGTCTCTGAACCCTCTCCTGAGTAGGATAAACATATCCCGTCTCCAGATCGAAGAACATGCCCAGGTAAACAAACTTCTGGGATGGAGTCAGCTCTGATTTTTGGAAATTGATTATCCAGTCCAAGTCCGTGAGAGTTTTCAAAACAATCTCCAGATTGGCCGATAACGTTTCCTGGGTGTGTGCTTTTAACAGCCAGTCGTCTATGTACGTGTGGACTGCTATGCTTCTCCTGCGGAGGTATGCCGTGATCGCGAGAACCACACGGGTGAAGACCCGAGGAGCCGTGGAAATTCTGAAGGGCAATATCCTGAATTCCCACTGTCTGCCCTGGAATGCAAATCTCAGGAAGCGACGGAAACTCCTCTCTATGGGAATGTGGAAATAAGCATCCTTCAAATCTATTGAAGCTGTCCACATTCCCTGCTCTAACCCCGCCAACACCGAGAGCACAGTCTCCATCTTGAAACTGGGCATCTCTATGAACTTGTTCAATGGCTTGAGGTTGAGAATCGGCCTCCACCCTCCGGTGTTTTTTGTTACTAAGAACACGGTTGAATAGAAGCCCGGGCACCTCTGCGCCGGCTGAATAGCTCCTTTTTGTATGAGGGAATTTATCTCCTCCTTGATACACACCTTTGATCTGGATCTCTCGGAGTCCAGATCGGCACGAGAGACAGTCGCGATGGCGGGCCTGTCATCCAATCGGGATGATAGCCGACAGAAAGCCATTGCAAGACTAAACGGTCCTGAGTCAACCGCTTCCACTCTGGCAAGTGGTCGGCCAAACGGCCGCCCACCGGTCCACCTAGGGAGAGAGGTGGACATAAGGAGTGCGAGAGTGGCACTGTCTTCTCGGCCAGAAACACCGGAGTGGTTCCCACCGTGGTAACCGGCCCATCAGGCCCGATTACCGCGACCAGATCCCCGCGCGCCACGCCCAGCACCGCGCGCACCTCGGTGCACGGGTGGCTGCCTGACTGGCTGCGCCTGGGGAGCCTGCGCCCCCCTCGCTGCGGGCCGAATCGCACGCGGCCTAGGCCATCGCTGCGATGGTGGCTGGCCTCTGGCCTGGCCACCTCCACCTCGAGCCTGCAGGGGACGATACGCAGGGGGTGCTGCACGAACGCTCGCACTTCAAATTGCTCGCGCAGCGCCCTCTGGTTGTTGACCAGAGTCACCGTCTCCTGGAGGTGCTTGCATCCCTCACCTCCAGAGACCAGGACCTGTCATAGGCATACGCAGTAGCCTATTGTACAGGTCCTGGGACGGACACAGATTGTCCAAGGCAAACGTGCGCCTCGCCCGGACACTCCTGGTCACCACCCGCGTCAAGCAGTCCAGAGCCAGGTTGATACCATCCTGGATGGTTCTCTGGACTGTGACCGGGCTTGGTTGGCGCGATGCGGATGCCGTTACCACCCCCTGTAACAGCTGGGAGACGTGGGACAGAGCAGCAATCGACGCTCTCCCACTCTCCTCCGCATCACGCAGCGCGGCATTTGCCGAACGCAACGCGTTCGAGCACAGGACACCCGTGTCAGAACGGGAGCCTGGCCGCGCATCTTCTCCCAAAGCCGCGCGGTCATCGACGCTTGGCTTGGGCACCACACCGTACCGCTGGTAGTCCAGGGGCACGATGCGGCAACGCCTGGCCACCTCGCGAGACGCCCATTCGCCTTAATGGACCTCTCCGCCGCCTCGAACATGTCCACGACATGCTCAGCCAGCGGCAGAGATGGCATAGCGTTTGCAGTCGGCTTACCAGCTAACCACGGCCTGTGATCTCGCTGGCTAGCCGACTGCTCCACGGGCAGGTCTGGCCGAACACTCACCAGCCACTGGCAAGCGTCCGACCAATCCTCCTCCGTGGCTAGCTGCGAGCGCTCTACAAGACGGGGGCCTTCGTCTTCCTCCTGAGCGCACGCAGCAGAGCTTGACGGCGGGTATGCTGATACCGCTGGCAAGCCAGGGAAACCATGCGGCCCCGAAAGACCAGGCATGCTAAGCTCACTGGCTTGACCAAGAGCAGGCGCCGTGGTAGAGCGCGGGGCAGACACCGCCCCACCACGGCCCAGACCAGCACCAGCGACACTCTCGGCAAGCCGAGGTATGCGGTAACGCTGGCCTTCAGCATCGCACAGGGTCACCTTCTGGACCGTGAATTCTACTCCTGCCTGAGTAGAACCATGGACCACGTCGCCTGCATTCCCCGCGAGGGGTGCACAGACGTCGTAGTCCATGGACACGTCCCCAGACGGCGACCCTAGCAGGAAATCCTCTTCCTCCTGGCCAGAAAGGTTAGACTCCGGGTCAGCAAAGAGAGCTAACCCGGACTGGCCAGGGAAGGTGCCATAGGAGGCATTGGCACCCGCGGCGCGCGGATACCCAGGGTCTGATGAGCAGACCGCGGGTCCCTGCAACAACCGATGTCCACGGCCCCTCGGCGCGGCACCAAGCCTGCTGCCAGGGTCGTGGAACGCCCCCATCAACGGGGCCACCTCTGAATCGTTCTCAAACAACGGAATCGACCTACAGAAATTAGATTCAGAGGCGGGGATAACCTGCTCTGAAGCAGATGCTGAGGACAACAAAGGAGCTGGCCCAGGAAGCATGCTGCGAAGCAACTCTGGGACCAAATCCTTTATTGTCCTCTGCATCTCTCCCAACATTTCGGACCGGAAGGCCTCCATGTCCACCGCGGACGAGGCCTTCCTCTTACTCTTCTTCGAAACACTCTCTTTCTTCGCCTTCCTCTCCTCCTCCACGCCCTTCTCCTTTGCCTGCAACGACAAAAGGTCAGACATCAGTTCGCCCCCCCCCCCCATTGCTTACATACGTCGCACTTAAGCAGCGGTCCACAGGGACTGCAGCTGAAGCACAAATGGGGAACAAACCGATCCTTCAGAAACCGGCCACAGGACGGACAACCAGGTCTCTGAAACAGGACAAAGGACGAGGACTATGAGTAAGTTAGTTAAGGTTAGAACTCAAAACCAAACTAAAAGAGAGGGACAAGATCATAAAGATCAGTAATCAAGAAAAAACCAGCGTTGGACAAAACTTTAAATGTTAATAAAGAGCAAGGCTGATTATGACGTCATCAATCCCTTGACAGAAATTAAATCGGTCCGCAACAAGCATCCAAGTGCAAGGACGAATTGTATTCGCAACTAGAACAACCTCACATGGATATTCAGACTACACACCATCAGATACCCAATGATAACAATGGTATAAAACAGTCATTATTTTTTCAAATAATTCATATCACCTCATATCATTAATTAGATACCTGACACCTGGTATAGACAAACCATCCAACGTGATGCACTGGAGCACTCCACCAAGACTACGCCTCTTAACTCTCTCCACCTAAGGGGAAGGAATTGGATCAAGAGGGCAAAGTGAGAAGACCTTTATATCAAGCCTCCAACTCACTGAGCATAGATTCTTTGGTTAGATAACCCAACAGTATTAGTAGGAAATGGAACCGTGGTGGAGAGAAACAAACCCTCCTGTGCTGAGATGTCCACTAATAATGCAAATCCATACCTGTGGACATAAACACAAAGAGAGATTAGACTTATATAGCACCGAGTTGAAAAAACCAACTCAAACCGGCGCTCATCACGGTAAGCGCGAGTCCCGGAAACACATTACACCGGGGAAAAAACTCGCTAGAATATAGTTGAAATCACCTGATAAAGAGATCCAGCTCCCTCCTCCGGAGAAGTCGCCCTTTCTGACATCTTTCTCTTTCTTTCCAGGTATCTTCAGACTACTTTACACAGGTAAACGAGTGAAAACTTTTTAACAAGCACAAACGCATGTGAACTCTCTGCCAATAAATTAGCAAAGAGGAAGTAGTAGTCGGCGCATGCGCGGTGGTGGGGCCGGCATCCGCCTGACTACCTCTGTCTACCTGCCCAGTAGGGGCACCTAACTGTTTTTAATCTGAGTATTTTATTGAGTGAACGCCAATATTTAGCAATATCAAAAGTATTAGGGAGGTAAGTATACTCTTGATGTGAAAACTGGAGGTCCCATCAACTCGTCTTCTGGAGACAGGGGACAAGGATGGAGAGCTACTGGCCAACCGAAAGAGAAGGCCAAACCCAAAGAGAATCCCAGTATCAACATCATGCACTGGAACGCAGAAGGGGTTACCAACAAGAAATCAGAGCTCGAACAGTTCCTGTACGAAAACAACATTGATATCTGCTGCATCCAAGAGACACACCTGCAAGAAGGAAAACCATTTAAGATCAGAGGTTACCAGATTTTCCGGTGTGATCGAAGAGGAAGAAAGAAAGGCGGGGTGATCACATTGGTCCGAAACAGCCTGAACGCCAGCCAGATTAAAACCTTTATGGAAGAGGCAGAATATATCAAGATCAAGGTAACAACCAGCAACTATGTGATTGACATTGTCAATTATTACTGCCCTAATGACAAGAATCTCTCACTTGACACAATCCAGGTCCCGGACTGCCACTTCCAGTCTTTAATGGAGACTTTAATAGCCAGTCTCAGAGCTGGGGATACAGAACACTTGATAAACGAGGAGAAGACATTGAAGCATGGCAAGATGAAAAGCACCTTTTACTTGTCAACGATCCCCCAGATCAGCCTACCTTCTACTCGCGCCGGTGGCACTCGACAACAACGCCGGACTTGGCATTTTGTACAGAAGACATTCACAGAAACCTCAGTAGAGTGGTCGGATCGCAGTTAGGAGGAAGCGACCACCGCCCAGTCCTCCTCTCTCTTTCTGGAAGTATTTCGACAAGTTCACCTCAACATCCAAGGTGGAACTACAAAAAGGCAAATTGGAGTCTGTTCGGCATTCGTTCCAATGAGCTTACCCAATATATAGCAGTAGAAGGGAGAAACATCAACAATGCGTTCAAGGAATTTAATTCAAGTATCCTCAAGGCTGCCAACGAAGCGATTCCTCGAGGGTTCAGGAAAAACTACCGCCCCTACTGGACAACAGAACTGCAAGCAGCACATGATAAACTAGACAAGGCAAGAGAAGATGCAGAGGGTAATCCCTGTCATGAAAACCACTTCACGCTACAACAAACTAAAGCCAGGTATCTAAAGACCAAGCTGGAGGCCAAAAGAAGAAGCTGGAGGGAAAAGACGGCAGGGTTTAATTTAGAGAAAGACACCACAAAGCTATGGAGACTGACTAAAGCACTGAATGATGAGGGTGTCGGGGGAGAGAAGATTACTCTTGAAGAAGATGGACAAACACTGTCAGGAAAGATGGCTGCAGATGCCTTTGTGAAGGCATATGCAAAAGAAAGCAACATTTCTATACCACGAATGCGTCAAAAAGAGGTTAGAAAAGAGAAAAAGGAAAGAACAGACACCAACACTCACGATGCAATGAAAGTTGACATTAGTTTAGCAGAACTGAAGAAGTCTATCTGCCAATTGAAGAAGAACTCTCCCGGGCCAGATGGCATTACGAATGAAATGATCCAACACCTTGGTAATGCATCTCTCCGCAAGTTGCTAGACATCTTTAATCTCAGTTGGACCAATGAAGAGGTTCCTCAGTGCTGGAAGGAAGCCAGAATGACTCCTATTCTGAAAAAAGGGAAGAACAAGACGAAAGTGCTGAGCTACCATCCTATCAGTCTTACAAGCTGCATATGCAAGACCATGGAGCGCATCGTCAACCAGCGGTTGCAGTGGTACCTGGAGTCGGAGAACATTATAGTTTCAGAGCAGGCTGGCTTCAGAAGATAGAGGAGCACAGAAGATAAAACAACACATCTTGCACAGGTCATAGAGGACACTTTTCAAGCCAAGAAGGTGATGCTAGCTGCCTTTATCGATCTGCAGAAGGCATTTGACAAGGTGTGGAAGGATGGCCTCCTCATGAAGCTCCGGATCACAGGCATCGGTGGCAACATGTTCCAATGGACCAAGTCATACCTACACAATTGCAGAGGTAGGGTGCTGGTGGATGGACAATCTGGACAGAATGTATTGCTGAGACAAGGGGTTCCACAAGGCGGAGTATTATCACCAACTCTGTTCATACTCTTCATTAATGACATTGTAGCAGAGCTGCGCAATGGGATCCAAGCAGCCCTCTATGCAGATGACCTCGTACTCTGGTGCACCGAGGAGTACACAATGACAGCCACGTACAGAATGCAGCTCGCCTTGGACAGAATTACAGCTTGGGACAATCGCTGGTGTATTACCATCAACAAAGAAAAATCATCAGTCACGCTATTCTCACTGTCCACCAAAACCAAAGTTGGCAATCTGACACTGGGCGGTACTCCACTCGAATACGAGGACCAGCAGACATACTTGCGAGTCACCTATGACAGAAGATTAACATGGAAGGAGCACATCCAGAACGCAGAGGCAAAGGCCAGAAGAAAGCTAAACATCATGAGGAAGCTGGCAGGAACAAAGTGGGGTGCCAATGAAAGGATCCTCAAGACCATCTACCTAGGTGCCGTACGACCACACCTTGAGTATGGATCCAGCTCATGGATGACAGCAGCTAAATCTCATCAACAGAACCTCGACAGAGTACAAAACCAGGCACTGCGCATCATCACTGGTGGAATGAGATCAACACCAATAGAAAAAATGGAGCAGATAGCAGGCATCCCCCCACTTAGTAACAGAAGGGAATGCAAAGCACTGATCCAAGCTGCAAAGTTCAAATCATTCAACAACCACCAGATGAAGATCAGGCAAGCACAGCTGTCATCAGGAAGACTTAAAAGATCAGGTTTTGTGAAAGAGACAAAAGCACTTCAAAGGAAACACCAAGAAATGTTGCCAGCACAAATAGACGACCCAAACCACACCCGTTATCCTCCACCCTGGGAAAACAAACTAGAGAGCATAGCTATTCACACCACAGTACCTCATCTCACAACCAAAGATGAACACAGTGATGTGAGCAAGAAGGCCCTGACCCTAGCCATGCTGGAAGAAATGTACCCTCAGGAGACATGGATAAGGATCTACACAGATGGATCAGCTAAAGATGCAATTAGGAGCGGAGGTGCCAGACTGCACATACAGTATCCAAACGGACAACATGAGTCAGCTGCAAGACCGACAGGCAAACACTGCACAAACTACAGAGCTGAAGTCGAAGCACTGGTCCATGCAGCTAATACCATCAGCAGAACAGCAGAACAGCAGACCCTATCGCACAGATTGTCTTTTTATCTGATGCCCGCTCCGTCCTTGAGGCTATCACCAAAGGTAAGCTGCCACAACTTGAAGAAGCACTACAAACCATCAACTGCTTTCGGATAGCATTGCAGTGGATCCCCTCACAATGTGGAGTCCAAGGAAATGAGGAAGCAGACAAGATGGCAAAGGTGGGTGCAGAAGAGAATCAGACAGAAAACATGGTTACACATACAGAGAGGAAGACTATCATCAAGTCACTCTATAGAACACCTCAATCAGACGATGCCTACCATCATCTCTCGAGGCCAGAGCAAGTGACAATTTTTCGTCTCAGAACTGGACACAACAGACTAAACCCACACATGTACAGGTGGTTCCACCCTACGACATCGCCCGCTTGTCCTTGTGGAGAAGCAGAACTGACCACAGAGCACATACTTCAATGTTGCAGTACGTATCAGCTGCTGAGAGAAGAGATCTGGCCTTTGTCAACCATTTTTCTTGAAAATCTGTATGGGCCTGCGGAAGAACTGCAGAAAACAACAGATTTCATCTTGAGAATGGCTCTCCACGTGTGATACCAGCGATCGAAAAGTAGAAGAAGAATACCTAACCCCCACTCGACCATTGATTTTTAATAATTTCACCATGATGGATGTTCAGTAATTTTGAGAGGCTTTCACTTATTCAGTGATGACATATAAAGTACCGGTAATTTAAGTTTCATTAAAATTAAATTAACTGTCATAAGCTGGTAACATCATATCACATGACTAGGGCTGGGCGGTTTGGCCTAAAAGAAAACCGGTGACGGTATCATTAATTAAACTGGTATTAACGAAATACCGGTTTAAGGGGTTAGAATGATCGAAAATAATTTGAAATATGAAAATATACCGTTTTCATTAGCTACAGTACATGTATTTTGCGATTTGACAACTAACGTAAACTGCCACGAAATTAGAACGGTAACTACGTACGACTGCTCACTTCGATGCTATCTCAAAATAGTAGTTAAAATAAATTAAATAAATAAAGTCTGGTTCATGTGATGTCGTGAAATAAACGAAATCTAGGATTTCTTTTTTCACGAGAGAGTTGATACTTACCTCCCTAATACTTTTGATATTGCTAAATATTGGCGTTCACTCAATAAACACTCAGATTAAAAACAGTTAGGTGCCCCTACTGGGCAGGTAGACAGAGGGTAGTCCGGCGGATGCCAGCCCCACCACCGCGCATGCGCCGACTACTACTTCCTCTGACTAATTTATTGGCTGACACACATGCAACTAATAAGAGCCTGAAGACCGAGCCTCTGTGGGGTGGAGAGGCCGGGTCCGTATCTAGGGAGGTAAGTATCAACTCTCTCTCCTAAATTTCGTTTATTTCACATCAAGAGTATACTTACCTCCCTAATACTTTTGATATTGCCAGAATTCGACAGGGAATTCGGCGGGAGGGAGGCGAGGTCAAAAGACCAGCTCTTCCCTATGCGCTTTCACGCGTTCAAGGCACTTAAACGTCTGAAACTGTGTAAAAACACAGTCAGGATTTGAAGAAACATCGGCTAACACCAACCGATGGATGAGATGACCGATGTCATATGCGCTTCCCCCCCCCCTCCTTCCTGGGAGGAAGACTAGCATGACCTCAATGTCCTATACGCTCTCTAGGTACCAGTGCTATGTACTATAGGACAGAGACGAAAAGGCTCCATTTTCGTATACTCTCAATGATGAACCACATCAAAACACAAACCATCACCATATTAATAAAAACAGGTAACGTGACAATACAATCAACAATGAACAACACATGAACAAGACTCACCTTGTTGAACTTGGCAGCTGTCATCCTCTTCCCAGTGGAGAAGACCGATGCAGTCCCAAAAAGTGGATGTTTCCATTGATTAATTGTGAAGTATTATAAGCAATGAGGAAACCCTCCTCAAAAACATATAAGCGATTATTTTTTCAAAATCGACAAGGCGAGAGGATTCGAGGTGTCACGGAGATAATGGTCTGTAAAACTTGACTCACAGTGCCACTGAGCCACGGACATAATGTCATCCACAGGGAACCCATTAAATAGGGCAGTGTAAGTCACTACGCCGCGGACAATGTGAGCCTTGGCTATGTCAACCTGCTTACCAGTGGCGGATTTGTGACAAAATTGGATACACTCTACAATCCACCTGGAAATGGTGTCCTTAGACGCCCTGCCATGGGGTTCAATATATGACAACCATAACGCTGACTGATCGGTCCGCCACTCCGAAGTACGCTGTATGTACCGAAGTAGCGCCCGAACGGGACACCATGCTTTAGAATTAGGATCATATCTAGTTAAAGCAGGCAAAAAAATAGGTTGACCTGGATATTTCAAAGACTGATTTTTAGCTAAGAAATTAATCCTAGGCAGTAACTTAAGGCCTTCCCCTGTAACCACAAAACGGTCATCCTCGGCTGATAAGGCATGAATCTCACTCCTACGCCTAGCCGAGGCCGCAGCAATTAAAAATACAGTTTTAAGAGTGAACATTTTCATAGAAATGGAACTAAGTGGTTCAAAAGGCTTATCTCCTAGTACTTGAAGCACTAACGATAAACTCCAAGACGGAATCACCGGGGGATTCCTTGGTCTTAGATTGCCCATGCCTTTAATTAATACATTTAATGTACTTACTTCATCACTTCCCCTCCTAGCCAAGCAAGGAATAACAGTCATTAAAGCTGATTTATAACCAGCAATAGAGTTAGGCTTGAGGCTATAGGCATCATACAGGTGACAGAGGAAATCAGCTACTACCTGAATAGATGAATCCATTGGATTAATACATCTTTTTGAGCACCACTCTGCAAATCTGTTGATTTTATAGTTATATGCTCTGGAGGTTGACCCCCTCCTGGCTTTGGCCATAAACATGGCTGCTTGCTCAGAAAAGCCCTCCTTAATTCTAGATTCCTTGACAACATCCACGCAGTCAATCTGAACATTGACGGATTGTTGTGAAGGGCCTTGCCCTGGAAGATAATGTCGTCCATCAGAGGTAGAGAAACCGGACTGCAGACCAGAAGGTCCAGCAGATCCGTATACCATGATCGGCTTGGCCAATCCGGGGCGATCAGAAGCACTTGGCATTCCTCCTGTCTGATTTTCTGAAGAATTTTTGGAATCAGGATTGCTGGAGGGAATGCGTATGCATACATTCTCCCCCAGCTGATAGCTAACGCATCTGTTGCGAAAGCGCTTGGATCTGGAATCGGAGAGACGTACGTCGTCATCATCGCATTCTTCTTCGTTGCGAACAAATCGATGTTGGGTTTCCCCCAATGGTCGAACAGACGATCCGCCACACATTGATTTAGTTGCCATTCCGTCGGTAAAACACTCATCCTTCGGCTCAATGAGTCTGCTAGCAGATTCAACCTTCCCGGAATATGAACTGCTTTCAAGGTAATCCTGTGATCCAGGCACCAACAAAGCAGTCTCCATGTCATCATACAGAGACTGGGCGACTTCGTTCCGCCATGGCGGTTTATGTAAGTCACAACCGTTGAGTTGTCTGAACGAATAAGAACAATCTTGCCCTGAACTTTCTGTAAGAAATGTTCCAGGCCCAGGACTCCTGCTCTTAGCTCGAGTAGATTGATATGTTCTTTTGACTGTTCCAGATTCCAAAGCCCTGATATTGTGGATTCCTCCAGGCAAGCCCCTCACCCCTCCATCGATGCATCTGTATACACAGTCACCTGAGGGTGGGGAGGGGTTAGCATAACCCCCACCAAGAGATTCTCCGTGTTCAACCACCATTGCAGGTGGTGAATCAGAGGCGCCAACACTGACACGTTCGAGTCCAGCGAACCTGTACTCTGGGTCCATTGTGTCATGAGAAATAACTGGATCGGCCGCCTGCGTAAGGCGGCCTGAGGAATGACTGGTTCCAATGAAACCATCAACCCCAGCATTCTCAAGTAAACCCGTGCCAGGACATGACGACTGTCGCACACTGACTGAATTACTGAGATGAGTTTCTGAACTCTCTCCTGAGTAGGATAAACATATCCTGTCTCTAGATCGAAGAACATCCCCAGGTAAACAAACTTCTGGGATGGAGTCAGCTCTGATTTTTAGAAATTGATTATCCAGCCCAAGTCTGTGAGAGTCTTCAAAACAATCTCCAGATTGGCCGATAAACTTTCCTGGGTGTGTGCTTTTAACAGCCAGTCGTCTATGTACGTGTGGACTGCTATGCTTCTCCTGCGGAGGTATGCGGTGATCGCAAGAACCACACGGGTGAAAACCCGAGGAGCCGTGGAAATTCCGAAGGGTAACACCCTGAATTCCCACTGTCTGCCCTGGAATGCAAATCTCAGGAAGCGACGGAAACTCCTGGCTATGGGGATGTGGAAATAAGCATCCTTCAAATCTATCGACGCTGTCCACATTCCCCTCTCTAACCCTGCCAACACTGAGCGCACAGTCTCCATCTTGAAACTGGGCGTCTCTATGAACTTGTTCAATGGCTTGAGGTTGAGAATTGGTCTCCACCCTCCGGTGTTTTGTTACTAAGAACACGGTTGAATAGAAGCCCGGACACCTTTGTGCCGGCTGAATAGCTCCTTTTTGTATGAGGGAAGTTATCTCCTCCTCGATACACAACCTTTGATCTGGATCTCTCGGATTCGGAGTCCAGATCGGCACGAGAGACAGTCGCGACGGTGGGCCTGTCATCCAATCGGGATGATACCCGACTGAAAGCTATCGCAAGACTAAACGGTCCTGAGTCAACCGTTCCCACTCTTGCATGTGGGCGGGCAGCCGGCCTCCCACAGGTCCACCTAGGGAGAGAGGTGGACATAAGGAGTGCAAGAGTGGCACTGTCTCCTCCACCAGAAACACCAGTGGTTCTCACCGTGGCAATTGGCCCATCAGGCACGATTACCACGACCAGATCCCCGCGCGCCACGCCTAGCACCACGCGCACCTCGGTGCGCGGGTGGCTGCCTGCGCCTGGGAAGCCTGCGCCCCCCTCACTGCTGGCCGAAGCGCACGCGGCCTAGGCCGACGCTGCGATGGCGGGTGGCCTCTGACTTGGCCACCTCCACCTCGAGCCTGCAGGGGACGATACGCAGGGGGTGCGGCGCGAACGCTCGCACGGCGGAGCACTTCAAACTGCTCGCGCAGCGCCCTCTGGTTATTGACCAGGGTCACCGTCTCCTGGAGGTGCCTGCATCCCTCACCTCCAAAGAGACCAGGACCTGTCATAGGCGTACGCAGTAGCCTATTGTACAGGTCCTGGGACAGGCACAGATTGTCCAAGGCAAACGTGCGTCTCGCCCGGACACTCCTGGTCACCGCCCGCGTCATGCAGTCCAGAGCCAGGTTGATACCATCCTGGATGGCTCTCTGGACTGTGGCCGGGCTCGGCTGGCGCGATGCGGATGCTGTTACCACCCCTTGTAACAGCAGGGAGACGTGGGACAGAGCAGCAATCGATGCCCTCCCACTCTCCTCCGCATCACGCAGCGTGGTATTTGCCGAACGCAACGCGTTCGAACACAGAACACCCGTGTCAGAACGGGCGCCTGGCCACGCATCTTCACCCAAAGCCGCGCGGTCATCCACGCTCGGCTTGGGTACCACACCGTACCGCTGGTAGTCCAGGGGCACGATGCAGCAACGCCTGGCCACCTTGCGAGGGGCCTTCGCGAGACGCCCATTCGCCTTAATGGACGACTCCGCCGCCTCGAACATGTCCACGACATGTTCAGCCAGCGGCAGAGATGGCATGGCGTTAGCAGTAGCCTTACCAGCTAACCACGGCCTGTGGTCACGCTGGCTAGCCGACTGCTCCACGGGCAGATCTGGCCGAACACTTACCAGCCATTGGCAAGCATCCGACCAATCCTCCTCCGTGGCTAGCTGCGAGCGCTCTACAAGACGGGGGCCTTCGTCTTCCTCCTGAGCGCACGCAGCAGAGCTTGACGGCGGATATGCTGATACCCCTGGCAAGCCAGGGAAAGCATGCGGGCTCGAAAGAACAGGCATGCTAAACTCCCTGGCTTGACCAGGAGCAGGCGCCGTGGTAGAGCGCGGGGCAGACACCGCCCCACCACGGTCCCGGCCAGCACCAGCGACACGCTCGGCAAGCCGAGGTATGTGGTAACCCTGGCCATCAGCACCGCCCAGGGCCACCTTCTGGACCGTGAATTCTACTCCTGCGTGAGTAGATCCATGGAATATGTCGCCCGCATCCCCCGCGAGGGGTGCACAGATGTCGTACTCCATGGTCACGTCCCCAGACGGCGACCCTAGCAGGAAATCCTCTTCCTCCTGGCCAGAAAGATTAGACTCCGGGTCAGCAAAGAGAGCTAACCCGGACTGGCCAGGGAAGGTGCCATAGGAGGTACTGGCACCCGCGGCGTGCGGATCCCCCTGGACTGATAAGCAGCCCGCGGGTTCCTGCGACAGCCGTCCACGGCCCCTCAGCGCGGCACCAAGCCTGCTGCCAGGGTCGTGGATCGCCCCCACTAATGGGGCCACCTCTGAGTCGTCGAACAACGTAACCGACCTATGGAAAAGCGACTCAGAGGTGGGGATCACCTGCTCTGAAGCAGACGCCGAGGACAACAAAGGATCTGGTCCAGGAAGCATGCTACGAAGCAACTCTGGGACCAAATCCTTTATCGTCCTCTTCATCTCTCCCAACATTTCGGACCGGAAGGCCTCCATATCCACCGCGGACGAGGCCTTCCTCTTACCCTTTTTACTGACACCCTCTCTCTTCTGCTTCCTCTCCTCCTCCACCACCTTGTCCTTAGCCTGTAAACACAGAAACTCAGACATTTAGCTCGCACCCCCCCCCCCATTGCTTACAGACCTCACACTTAAGCAGTGGTCCACAGGGACTACAGCTAAAGCATAAGTGGGGGACGAAACGATCCTTTAGGAACCGGCCACAGGACTGACAACCAGGTCTCTGAAACAGGACACAGGACGAGGACAATGAGCAAGTTAGTCAAGGTTAGAAAAAACTCAAAACCAACTAAAGAGAGGGAAAAGATCATAAAGATCAGTAACCATAAGAAACCAGCGTTGGACAAAACTTTAAATGTAAATAAAGAGCAAGGCTGATTATGACGTCATCAATCCCATGACAGAAATTAAATCGGTCCGCAACAAGCATCTAAGTGCAAGAACGAATTGTATTCCTAACATAACGTCCTCACTTGGATATTCAGACTACACACCATCAGATACACAATGATAACAATGGTAAATACAGTCATTATTTTTTCAAATAATTAACATCACCTCATATCATTAGTTAGATACCTGATACCTGGTATAGACAAACAATCCACCTGATGCACTGTATCACTCCACCAAGACCATGCCTCTTAACTCTCTCCACCTTAGGGGAAGGAATTGGATCACGAGGGCAAAGTGAGAAGACCTTTATACTAGGCCTCCGACTCACTGGACATAGACTTTTTGGTTAGATAACCTAACAGTATTAGTAGGAAATGGAACCAAGGTGGAGAAAAACAAACTCTCTGATGCTGTGATGTCCATTACATATCCTCACCTAGACCTGTGGACATAAACACAAAGAGAGATTAGCATTATATAGCACCTAGTTGAAATAAAGCAACTAAACAAGGCGCCTATCACGGTAAGCGTGAGTCCCGGAAACACATTACAACGGGAAAAACTCGCTAGAATATATTTGAAATCACCTGATATAAGGATCCTGCGCCTTCCTCCGGCGAAGTAGCTCTCTCAGACATAATCCAGGTGATATACTCTCACACAACAAGACTAAATAAGCCCAGAACGAGTGAAAACTTTGCACAAGCACAAAAAGCATATGAACCCTCTGCCAATAAATTAGCAAAGAGGTAGTGGTAGTCGGCGCATGCGCGGTGGTGGGGCTGGCATCCGCCGGACTACCCTCTGTCTACCTGCCCAGTAGGGGCACGTAACTGTTTTTAATCTGAGTGTTTATTGAGTGAACGCCAATATTTAGCAATATCAAAAGTATTAGGGAGGTAAGTATACTCTTGATGTGAAAATAACACTAACTACTAAAATGTTGATTTTCAATACTGTTATTCGGTAACTATTTTCGAAAGCGTAGTAAAATCTAACATGTGTAAGTAGGAACCCGGATATGAGAGCGAGTTTAGGCTCCTAGTAGAGTACCGCACATATGGTTAGAGTTCGTATAACCACCTACAGTATGATCTAGTCTAGTAAGTCATGTGTTTGTATTCGAGTACTCAGTATTTAGTAATACTCCTCGATAAACTGTCGCTCAAGCGGGTGAATGTCATTCAGCACGTAACTAAAGAGTAGTCATTTCCCGGAAATCGCGCCTCAAGAATTCTCACAAAAAATGTGTTTGACACATTTCGAGGTTCATATGTCATATAATAAGGAGATTATGATAATTTGACAACATAAACGCAATGATTTGTGAATCTAACTTAAATCTACTTAAATCAACACTCCATACTTGAAGATATACAAAGACTAAAAGACCGGGCCGTAAAACAAAACGATGTGATTCTAACGCCTATCGAGCAGCAAAGTCATGTGATAAAAAATACTACGAATTTCATTCATAAAATCGATAGTAGTGAATATCCCGGCGGAAGAATTTGTTAACAACCAATCACATTATGCCTGCTCGTATTTGAGAGGCTAAGAGGTGTATTTTACTTGTAACTACTCCACCAACGTAAGAAGCGACTTAATCATTTTCATTTCTCAGGCGTTCAAGCAATTTGTCTCGTATGTCTTAGTCCATGAAGGATCATTTTATGTTTGTCGAAATCTAAGGGAAATAATGATTTGTTTGGAATCCTAATTAAACAAAGTACAAACTCGAATTGAAAAAAGGCTTATTTGTTTCAAATTATTCAATCTTACATTGAACCCGCAGAGCTTACGTCATGTAAAATTCATTGCTGGCAAATCAAATCATATTTGCTGAGGGTCGTCCTCGCCTGATTTGTTGGGATTGCACCAACACCCTTGCTTTCCCATGGCTAATAGTTATAGATGATTGTATTTTATGTCTCTAGTAGCAGATGGTTACAATAGATGATAATATTAAACTGCAAGTCAAGAACAAACTAGTTTAGGACAGTCACCAGATTTTGCGCAATGGCGATCTTACGCACAGTTTTTCGGGTTTTTTATTTTCATAATGGTTTTTAAACCGTCGCCATAAAAAACCGTGAGACGGTGTGAAACTGGTATACCGCCCAGCCCTACACATGACAAAGATAAAAACGGAATTCGCGATCTTAACAACGGAGAGCGGGTTGCGTTTGCATTTCCGTAGTATATATGAGTATGACACTCGTGGTGTAGGATGCCGTTTAGAAAGATTTTCCAGCTTGACCAATCGTTGAGCAGCTTGTATAATAATAATGATAATAATAATAACCGATTCCGTCTATCTGGATAATCGGGTACTCGCTTAAATAAAGGAATTGCTTCGTCATTTTCGACATTTTTACGCAAACTATTTCATTCACAAATATGTATTTATATTTATCCGCAGAAATTTGTAAACAAACTGAATTGATCAATCGACAGTGAATTTAGAAAATTCAGCCTTCATGACGTAAACAGCTGTTTGAGTGGATAAAACGCCTGTAATGCTTGTGTATTTAGCGATCGAAAACTGGTGGTAGCGTGAGCCGATAATATGTCCCGTCGCCCCAGTACGCCAATTGCTTATCGTCGATAATACATCTCGTCGGCCCAGGAAGCCAATTGTTTCTCACCAATAATACGTCCCATCGCTGCCACAGGGTTAATAACATTTTAAGATGATCAACAGGAAACAAACATTGACAAAACTAGACAGACCGTACAAGTACATCTCTCCACCAGGGTTAAACTTAACTTAAACTTTAACAACTTTAAAACAATTTTATTTTCTATGCTAATAATGTGCCCTATCAGGCTCCAGCCACTTAGAGGTTTGGAAGAAATTTTTTCTAAATTATTGAAACTAGTCTTTTTTGACAATTTTACGCTAGGAATTTCATTCACAAAGATTGATTTATATTTTCCCGCATAAATTTGTAAACAAACAGAATTGTCCAATCAACAGTAAATTTATAAAATTCGATCTGCGTAATCTGACGCTCAGTTTGATTCGACAAAACACTTGTAATGCTTTGGTACATGAACATTTATTGCAAGCTGTCTAGACAGCGCGTAGGAGACTATATGTATATTTTTTCTAAGCCGTCTAGATGCCTCCCAAATTTCGGCCTGCTCCATTAAGCGGTTCTGGAGAAGTCGTTTCACTTAACCTGTCAACTAAGATGGCCGCCAAACTATGTGGTCAATCAAGTTCCCTTCGACAAATTGGGTGCAGCTCTTGCCTTAGATGATATTTTCATGAGTTTCAAATCGATCCCCAAAGCGGTTTTGCAGAAGATTTTTAAGTACGTTTAAAAAATCGACCAAGATCCAAAATGGCCACCGGCCAAATTGGCCGATCTGCTCCGTTTGAACAAATTTGGATCTCTATGCATTAAGGACGCTTCCTGCTAAATATAATTGAAATCGGGCCGAGTTGGTTGGTTGGTGGTTCTTGAGAAGTCGCTTGAAGGAAGAGGGGACAGGCGGACGGCCACCATGGCATATAAAGCTCACTTGGCCTTTTAGAGCAGGTGAGCTAAATCCAGCTAACCTGTTTTGTTATCGCCAATAGTAAAGCAAGCCAAAAATGTCCTGGAAAATGTCAAGAAATGGCAATGCCTATTAGGCCCATAATATACCCGCGGGTCAAGACTGAAATTTTACTACAGAAATAACTAGCTAGATAACCAAGCCAGTCATTCTAGTGATAAAATTTAAAAACGTCTTAGTAGAAAATATATTTAGTCTCGCAGCTTTTCCGTTGAATGAAAAAGCTGCAAAACGAAATAAAGCAGTCGCCAGTTTTCGTAGGGATATAGAAGCACAAGTACAGTCCAATTAAATCATTCACGTTGTCACACCAGGCATGTCAATATTTGAAATTTGCATAACCCAAAATAGGGTTACCCAAATTTTTTTTGCGTAACCCGTTTGATTTGCGTAACCCATTTTGATGGTTTACCCCAGTTAGCTAGTATCTCCAAATATATTGATATTAGGCAATTTAAATCATCCAAAAATGGCTTATGCAGTGGTCTTGAGAAATGCTCATTTGCAGCCCAAGAGAAGACTATTTTTTTTCATTTACCACTGGAATGACTGGCTCGATAAGTGACAGTCATTCCAGTGATAAATTAAAAAAAATAGTCTTCTCCTGGTCTTGCAAATGGGCATTTTCTATGAGAAATTTGAAATTTTCTTGAACAAATTTAAGCGGTAAAGGGTTAAATGCGTTTTTAAGATTTGGACATCAGCGCAATGAGAGTTAAAATTTAAATAATCAAGCCAGTTGAAACAGACTAATATGGTCATTCTAGCGTAAAATTCCTAAAAACTGTAGCCTACATTGTAAATTAGAAACATTTTCTCGAGACGTTTGAACACTAAAATGTAAGGTATTACTAAAACACTACTATAAATTCACGCTACAATTACGTTTATCTTTGCCGCTGAACAACACGTGGTACGTTGCCATAAATTGTGTCAATAAATAAACGTATTCTGGATTCTACTACGCATAAAAATAATGATGATCAGGAACCAGTAAGAACAGCTGACTGGATGACAGGAATGCGCACCGGGAACTAGCCAACTTAAATACTGTTAGCAGGATGTCGCTTCGATCATTTTGTTAGCGTTGAAGGGGGTCAACGGCGAGCTGCAGTATTTAACAGCAGTTTTTATGTATTTCAGATCATAACTTCTTGCCATATTAAATGGTTACAGATCTGAAAATGGCATAATTCGACCACTATCGGTTTCAATAAATTTAGGCGGAATGCCTAGACAATATTGAGCAATTGTCATATCCCCCTAGACCAGAATGAGATCGTCTGATATAATCGTCAATAAATCGGCAGTGTTTTGACAGATTTATCTAGAATAATTAATATGTATGCTGCGTGGATGTGTACATAGGCCTAAATACGAATAACAACAGGTTTGTAGCCTGAGATAGACTGGTCCTTTCGTTCGCCCAATTTTGACATGCCTGTCACGCATGTTACCTTCACATTCTTACAAAATGAAGACAAGAACCGAGTCCACGGTTATATGTACTCGAGTACTCGTTTATTGCTTCCTAGGAACTCGTCTAAGATTGCATTTTGACAAGAACTATTGACTCGTTGGTTGACTTCCACAAACCCGTTACTAAAAATTGTAAAACGTGTGATACAATAATTAAAGATGCTTTTGAAATAGGTTTTGTCCCGTCACAAAAAATTCGCAATGCATTACTGATCTTTATATAACGCATCACTGTATTTTATCTGATGCGCCGTGTTTTTCATCAAATGCATCAATGTTTCTTATAGAAAGGGCTACTGATGCGTTAGTGACTTTTAAAATGGCCTCGTTTATGTCCTGTTTTTCGTTATATTTGTTTTGGCCTGTACTGTACCGAGTCAATTCCCAATCACAGTCAGATTCGTCTTATATTTGCCTTGACAAACAGCGAAAGCAGCACAGCCTCACCCCATCGGGGCGGCTGAGGCAGGGCCATAGTACATCTGGTAAGTATTAAGAATTCTCGTAGAAACAAAAGCGGATGCTTTTTTTATTCTACTTCGAATAATACTTACCAGATGTACTATTATGATAAACTCCGGATTTCGACAGCCAAGAAATACCGGTGGGAGGAGGTGAGGCTCGAACCAGCACTCATCTACCATCCGACAGAGGTTGTGAAGAGACTAGAACCCCGGCATACACTTGGGTTCTACCATCTGACTCATAGAGCGTTAAACTTCCATGGTCTAGACCACGATCCGCCCCCTCATTTGTCCGCACAAATTCCAGAGGGCTGTCAAAACGGGGAGCACCACCCACCAGACCCGTCAGCCCCAAGTCTCAGCTAAGGCAGTCCAGTAGAGTGCAAAGAAGCTACGACAACTTCTAAATTTTGAAAAAAACTATCAGTATATCGATTAGATTTTCAAATTGGAATGAGTCTAATGTCTGCAAAAGAATAAGATGTTCTTGTCCAGACTATTTACTTAGATAGTCTGGTATTTCGACTATAAGTAAACTTAAAATTAGTCACTTAATTAAGGCAAACACTCACCATTTTTGAGTGCTTGGTCTTTCTTGTTCATCACAGGAGCTTGGCCCAATCCACGGTCGTTCTCGGGTCATGTGCATGGCCATTGTTCAGTACAAGTGGAAGAAACCTGTGATGTGTGCGAAATAGTGGTCAGATGTGGCTTTAGTTCAGATTCGATAAATTGGCGACGGCTAAAGGATTAAGTGCGCTGGAGATGTCGCGAAGGTAGAAATCAGTGAATGACGACTCGGCATGCCATTGTGCTACAGACATCACCTCCTCTAATGAGACACCCTTATAAAGGGCCAATGATGCTGCTAGTGCTCGGACCTGATGGGCATTCGCACGATTAATCAGCTTTCCTGTAGCGATTTTGTGCGACATCTGAATAGCATCGACTATCCAACGAGAAATGGTATCTTTCGAGGCGCGCAAATGAGGAGCTTTGAGACATAACCACAGAGATTTCGGGTCATCTCTCCACTCCTCAGTATGTTTCTTATACATTTTCAGACATCTGACAGGACACCAAGCAGAGGAGTTTGGGTCATGTCTAATTAAACTTGGCAAATTGATCGGCTGTCCTGGATATTTAAGTGACTGATTCGTTGCCAGGAAACAAAGACGTGGAAGTAGTCTTAAACCTTCACCCGTGACGACAAAACGGTCTTGTTCGGCAGAAAGCGCATGTATTTCGCTTCTCCTTCTCGCCGATGCTGCTGCAACCAAGAAAACTGATTCAATAGTTAACAGTTTAATATCTATAGATCTAATCGGTTCAAAGGGAGCATGCCCTAAAACCTGTAGAACAAGAGATAGATTCCATGGTGGGATAGGAATTGGCTGTCTAGGTCGCAGATTGCTCATTCCTTTAATAACTTCATTTAAAGTGTCATTCTCCACTCCTTCAATGGCCAGACTGGGAATGACTGAAGCTAATGCAGACGTATATGCTGCTAGGGTTGAAGGTACAAGTTTGTCAACTTCGTATAAATGACAGATAAAATCTGCTACGTGTTGAACAGATGCAGAAAAGGGATCGATATCTCTTCCCTTACACCACTCTGCAAATTTGTTGATTCTATAATTATATGTTTTAGTGGTTGACCCTCTTCTGGCTGAAGCAACAAACTTCGCTGCTTGCTCAGAAAAGCCACCCTTAATTGCACGCTGCTTGATAACATCCATGCAGTCAATTTGAACATTTCCGGTCTGTCGTGAAGGTACAGACTCTTGTTCTGAGAGATTAGATCTCTTCTGTCTGGAAGAGGGATTGGATTGCAGACCAGAAGGTCCAGCAGATCCATAAACCATGATCGGCCTGGCCAATAAGGGGCGATCAGTAGTACTTGGCACATACCCTCTCTTATCTTTGCCAGAACTTTTGGGATGAGGATCGTTGGAGGATACGCATACGCGTACATTCCCTTCCAACTTATCGCCAGTGTGTCTACTGCTAGAGCTAGTGGGTCCGGGATCGGTGACACGTATGTGACCATCTTTGCGTTCTGTTTTATAGCAAACAGGTCCACATTTGGCTTGCCCCAATGTTTGAATAGAATCTCCGCTACCGATTGGTTGAGCTGCCACTCCGTCGGACGACAAACCGTCCTTCGACTGAGAGCATCTGCTAAGATGTTCAGTCCTCCTGGAATGTGTGCTGCCCGAAGAATAACATTCCTCTCTTGGCACCACAGCAGAAGGTTCCAAATCATCATACACAACTCCGGTGATCTCGGCCCGCCTTGGCGGTTCAAATAAGACACCAATGTTGAGTTTTCTGTCCTTACTAGGACAATCTTGTCTCGGATTAAGCTCTCGAATTTTCGAAGTGCTAATGCCACTGCTAATAATTCGAGAACATTGATATGTTTCTGCGCATTGGTCCGATCCCTTTCCCCTGACAGACTGATCGTCCAATACCGCTCCCCAACCCGTCGTGGATGCATCTGTGAAGATGGACATCTATGGTTGAGGAGGTTGTAGAGGAACACCTCGCAGGAGATTCTGTTCTGATAACCACCATTGAAGATGGCATATCAATGGTTCTTTTACTGGAATTCTCAGAGATAACGGATCCATTCTTTGAGACCAGAATGACATTAGATACATCTGAATCGGCCTGCGCCTAGTGCCGCATAAGGAACCACTTTCTCCAGAGACACTAGTAAACCCAGTATCATGAGAGAAAGGCTCCTCAAGAAACTGACTCCAGTACTGCAATCAAACTCTTGACTCTGCTCTCCGCCGGAAAAGCTACGCCGTCCCCGAGGTTGAAAAATATTCCCAGATAAACAAACTCCTGGGATGGAGTCAATTGTGATTTCCCCAGATTCACAATCCATCCTAGGCCTTTTAGTAAGGCTAGGACTACCTGAAGATTGTTGCGCAGAGTGACTGGATTCCCCGCCTTCAGCAGCCAGTCATCTATGCAAGTATGAACAGCTATGTTTCTCCTGCGAAGATAAGAGGTCATGGCGAGAACCACTTTGGTGAAGCCCCTCGGTGCTGTGGTCAGGCTGAACGGAAGCGCATTGAATTCCCAAACATTGTCTTGGAATGCAAAGCGAAGGTATTTCTGAAAAGGAATTGACATTGGAATATGAAAATATGCATCCTTCAGATCTATCGACACTGCCCACATGCCTTTTCTCAGCCCTGTCATCACCGCTGGTACAGTCTCCATCTGAAACTTTGGAGAAAGAATAAATTTGTTCAATGGTTTGAGATTGAGAATTGGTCTCCAACTTCCAGTACGTTTCGGAACGAGGAACATCATCGACTAGAAGCCTGGGAGGACTGATTGCGGACTAGATGAATCGCATTCTTCCGCTGAAGAGCTTCGATTTCTGAGCAAATGGTATCTAGATGATCGGATTTCCTTGGAACGGGAGTCCACACTGGAGTCGATGTTAATGGAACTAACGATTGACGGATGAGCCAGTCCGGTTCGTAGCCGTTTCTTAACCACTGACAGACTAATCAATCTCGCACAACCCGTTCCCATTAGCTTGAGAAAAGTTGAAGTCTGCCTCCGATGGTAGGAATCTGCACACAGCTGGCGGTCGATATTGCGCGATAAGACGCTAAATCGCTTGGGTGAAGATTCTCGACTCCCTTCGTTCCTGACATCACCGGAACTGATTCCGCCAGAAACCCGTCAGGACCGACCTCCACGGCCGCCCCGCGGTTTCTTGGAGTATGACGGTCCAGGACTGCCGCCACGACTATCTTTATGATAACCGCCGCGACCCGAACCGCTACCCTTCCTGTTCGCCTCATACGGCCTCTTATTAGAGGACTTGTATGAGGACGAATGGCTAGGTCCCTGCGATCCGGATGCCCGATGGGCATCACAGCCAGAAGGATGGAAGGGCGATCTCTCGAGCTGCCTCTGTTGCTCCTGCCGATGCTGCTTGTAGGACTGCTGCGGCTGTGTCCTCTTAGTCGACTTCCACGACTTGCCGACTACTTCCTGCTCTGCGACCATTGATGCGACCGTGGATAAGGCTCACCGTGCCGAGCCGCCGAACAAGCCTGGACCAATGAAAGGCGCAGAAGATAATGCAGCCCTTATCTCAGGTAATGGTTCTACACAATCGAGAACCATTCTCCTACACTTCGCCAATGATCTGGTGATCACCCTGGCCAGACAATCCTGGGACAAGCGCATGGTGTCCCGGACAACTCCGGGAGCAGTCTCTGGCACTTCCACACCTTCTGCTGCGCAGGTCAGCATACCCTGCAGGACAGCACATCCGTGTGAGAGTGCAGCCATGACTGCCCTTGCCGCATCCTCAATGATCGTTAACTCATTAAAAGGATCCTTATTGGCCTGAGAAACTAAGGGACGAGAACGACCCTTCAATTTGCCAGCCAACGGCCTATTCAACGCCTCTAGCTGCCCGACGGAAGCCGTGGAACCCGGGCATACTGATGGTAGGCCTGCTCAGGAAAATGGACCCTACTCCTTATCCCATTCGGGGCCTTGGGCAACGAATAGTCTGGTTGAACCAAACGATACGCCGCAACCTCCAACATGTCAGAAGTCTACGTGTCCAAGGGGAGCGTCGGCATGGCCGAAGAGCCACTTGACACAGCGCTAGCCGCTCGCTCTGACATGTGTTCCATCGCCGGATCGCGCTGAGATCCCTGATCCGATGCCAACCCGAGACGGCTGGTCATCCAGTCAAGGACCTGCACCCATTCAGCTTTGGTGCAAAAAGAGAACTCGTCCATCAATGGACTTCCGTTCTCATCCTCCTTCTCACCTTTGGATGAGTAGGTCACCGACGATCCATGCTAAGAACTATGGTCCGCACTTCTTCCAATATGAAGCGCGTCCATAGCCAGACTACTAGCGGCACCAGTGTCCAGCGAATCGCCGGACACGGATTCACCGCAGTCCATCGGCTCCAGCACGGGAGCCGAGACTACAGCCACTTTCACTACAGTAGATGACGGAACTCCGAGAGGAGCCGCACCTAACGCCACCGGGGTGCCGCTAGGAACCGCAAAACATGGCTCCAGTGACAACGCAGGTTGAGCGAAATCCGGGTGAAAGATGCCCGACGGAACGTCGACATCACCACCCGCTTGGCAAACCCGTAAAAACCCGAGCGAGATCCCTGGGATGTACCTGATTGAGCCGTTAACGAAATATCTGGCATGCCAGAATCTTCCATAAGCAGAAGATCTTCCTCCTCCGCCGTCGGCTCTTGAGCCAAGGTCGGAGAAGGGACAGGTGCTCATCCCTCCGAAGGACTAGCCGGGCCACCGAAAGGTTGCCCTGCACCAGCCTGCATCGTCGGGATCGTGGACCGCAAGGACTCAAACAGTGCCTTAAACTGGGCCGCCCATATGCCCAATGCCAAGTCCATTCACTCGTTCAGATGCTCTTCCAGTCCCTTTACTGACGCCTGATCCAGCTTGGCCGCCTTGTCCCTCGCGATCCTCTCCAAACGCGCACGTCGATCACGATCGAACTCTGCCACCAACTCCGACGACCACTTCGCGCACACGTCACAAAGACTTCCCACATTGCAGTTCGCGCAAGCCACACAGTGATGACCACTGAACTTGCGCTTCATGAACCTGTTACACTTTTGACACAGTGTCCTGGTTCTTAGTCTTCTGTGAACAGAGTAAGAATTAAAACGCTGCACATGACATACAATGACGAGCAATAGAGTCATTCCATGCCAAATCGCCTAGAGGTCCCCAGATGACCATCTCTGATTTTTATTAAATTTCACCCAGATGCACATATATGGAAATGATGCTTGCATGCAAAATTTCATTGCAAAATTCCAATTAGTTTTGAAGTTATGGTTGATTGATTTTAGGGGGCGTGGCACTTTTTTTGCACTCGCGAATCCAGTGAGTGGTTTGGAAGGATTTCTCTGCCAGTTCCAGAGGTGGAGGACTCTAAAGTTGGGCATTTATCCATTCAAAAACAATTTTTATCAGATTTCAGTGAACCAGTGCTACCTGATTCTTTATCACAAACACTAAATGTAAGTTGTTTTGAAGTATGTACATATAGGTGTTGCTGTAGAAGAAAGCTTATGTGAATCAGGTACAATATTAAAGTGTGGCAGGTGTCCACATAACACATGAGAACAAAAAATCTGAAAATTTGGCCTTCATATTAGGGATGGTTTACCCATGTGGGCAATTACCTATCATCAGGAGCTTTGAATATGATTAACATACATATATTAGCTGTATATGTACCAAGTTATGGCTCAATTTGTGGCTCAATTCCTTCAACCTTAAATAATTTCATGTTTTAACCCCATTTTCAGGGTTCGTGAAACGGTTACCGAACAAGCATTAGTTGTTTATCTTGACTCTTAGGTGAAATTTCGATAAATAAAGGATTTAAAGGTTAGGAGCCAGCTGCTCATAAAATAGTTTAATTTATAAATATATATGTATTGCATGTATATTTTGCATAGCTATATATTGTCTCATATTCTGAGTTCATGAATTTTGTAGTTGCTTTGAACAGTGAATGAAAGTGCATGTGATCATTTACAGAAATAATACTGGATTTTGCAACTCTCAGCACATATAGCCCCAGCACCTGTGCACAGTGTAATATCTTGCAGCATTCAATTATGACTATTTAGGGACCGGATGTGTTGTGTAATTTCTTTATTTAGACAGTGAATTTGGTTAAGCCAGTGATATCTGCCATTCAGAGATTATTATTTGTTGTGAAAGCATCAAAATGGCATCAACTAGTTTATCACTCTGTAAAATAGGAATGTGCTTGAATGAAGACTGTCACAAATTGACATGCTGTAGAAAAACAGGACTTAGTCCTCTGTCTGAGTTCAAACAAGAAGATAGACAATTACTACAATGGAGATGCAGAATATATTTTACTGACCAGGATGAAGTTTGCCTCCACCATGAAAAAATATATTTGTCTCGCTATGAAAGCTTACAGAAGTATTGCTCTGACCCATTTATCTTCCATAAGAAGCGCATTACAAGTAAGTTTAGTATCTTATAGGCATGGACACGTGTAAGTTTTTGGAGCACTCGTATAGTTTGCCCACACATTCTGCTATAACCCACAAATTTGTTGTCAAAAAGTATATTTTTTCAAAAAATACCACTGAAATGACTAGCTTGGTTACCTAGCCAGTCATTCTAGTGGTAAATTTGCAAAAAAATAATATGCTGTTTGGTCTGCAAATTCTATCATATTTATTATCCGACTACCTGTTTTTACTTATCAATCTGATGGTCCATAAGCCCTGCATAGCGTTCCAGTGTGCGTGCAATTAAGAAAATTCTGTTGTGTTAAGTTTCCTTCCTAAGGGTGATGGGGGCATGGATTTTAGCAATCTCGGATTGTCGTTCTTGTTTATTTTTTAAATTAACATTTTTGTTTCTAAATGTTTGGATAAATGTAATAACCCTTGATTTGCCTGGGAAATCATTGCTACTTAGCATTCTTAGGCCAGTGGCATGATATACTCAATTTCGAAATTTTCAAATCATTTTCAAAAGTAGTCAAACTTCAAATATATTAAGGGTGATTTCATTGAGTGGTAAATTTTATCTGATTTTAAACCAGTCTTTTTACTTTATATCTTACAGAGTCATTGAGAGCTGTTGACGAAAAAACTGGATCGCAGCTTACTTTGAAACCTGGTCAAAAACTTTGTCCTGAGTGTTATAAAAGAGATTCGGCTAGAAGTCAACATGATACGGAAATATCTGAGATGTCAGATACAGATTATCAACCAGGAGAGATATCAGTTGCCTCCCTCAACAAAACTGTCGAGTCTTTGGACTGTACACCCATTAAAACTTCTGTTAGTAAACGCGACAAGTCCTCCTATGGCAAAAGGAAGGTAAACCAGCTTAACACAGCAGTCAAAAATAAGTGTGCCCATGCACTCGACCTAACAATGAGTGAATTTTAATCCACAGATGACAGTGACCCTGAAACTTGTAAAGACCTTGAGAGACTGGTTGCTCTTCTGAAAGACAAACTCAAAATTGCCACCAGACAAGAAAAAATCAAATTATTGACCATTACACCAGAAAGTTGGACAATACAGAAAATAATGCAGGAGTTTGATGTAACAGAGTATACCGTGAAAAGAGCTAGACAGTTGAAAACGGAGAAGGGCATTTTAGCTGATCCAGATACAAAGAAAGGGCGGACCCTTTCTCATGCAGTAATTGAAAGCATTGTAGACTTTTATCAGTCTGATGAGTATTCTCGCATGTGTCCTGGCAAAAAGGAGTATGTAACAATCAGAGTAGAGAACAACAAAGAGCTTAAGCAAAAACAGTTACTACTAGTTAATCTCAAAGAACTTTACCTTGAGCACACTAAGAAAATTCCAGATGTTAAGGTTGGATTCGCAAAATTTTGTGAACTTAGACCCAAATGGTGTAAACCACATACTGCGTCTGGTATGCATTCTGTCTGTGTTTGTGAGCACCACCAGAATGTCAACTTATAACAGCTGCCATTCTTGGAAACAATGACTACAAGGATATTCTCGATAAAATAGTGTGTAGTACAGAAAACTGCAACTGTATGCTCCATCTTTGTGAATCCTGTCCGGGTAAAGATGCAATTCATGATTACTTGTCAGATTTGTTTAACTCGCATGACTTTGACTCTGATGATGATGTTGTATATAAAGAGTGAGTTCACACAGAGAGAACTACTAAGCTTGTAAATTTAACAGTATCACTTCAGGAATTCATACAGATAGCCAGTGATGCATTTGATGGTCTTTGTCAATACCACTTCATAGTCAAACCACAATCCAGCTACATTAGCAAGCTGAAGGAAGATCTCGCTCCAAGTGAGGCTGTTGTCTTGATGGACTTCACTGAAAACTACAGCGTCATTGTTCAAGACGCGGTGCAGGGATACCACTGGGACAACTCTCAAGCTATACTTCACCCATTTGTGGTATATTACAGATCTGAGGGAGAATTTAAAATGTTTGAATATTTGTATTATTTCAGATTGCCTAAAGCATGACACTGTTACTGTGCATTCATTTATCTCAACCATGATATCTCATATTAAAACAATCCTACCATCCGTTAAGAAGATCATATATTTCAGTGATGGAGCAGCTGGTCAGTATAAAAATTTCAAGAACTTTAGCAATTTATGTCACCACCAAATGACCACGAACTTGATGCAGAATGGCATTTCTTTGCAACTAGCCATGGGAAAAGCCCCTGTGATGGCATTGGGGGAACTGTGAAATGCCTAGTCGCTCGAGCCAGCTTGTAGGCAACATTAAAGGATCACATTTTGACTGCAACTCAAATGCATAACTGGGCTTCAGAACACATTCCTGGGGTTAAATTTTTCTTTGTTTCTGATAACGATGTTGCAGATAATACAGCCAGGTTTGAATTAACTTCACGATTTGATTCAGTAAAGCCTCTTTCAGGCACCCGGTCGCATCATTGCTTTATTCCTGTATCCGAAGTCGAATTGAAGATGAAACGGATCTTAGCTGATAGTGATTTTACTATGGGCACCCTTGGTGAGAAACAGCCATCATCACTTCATAGTATCCTGCCTGATTCTCAACATCATGATCAGTTACAACCTGGAAAATATGTAGCATGTATGTATGACAAGGAATGGTATGTTGGAAGTATTGTTGAGCGGTCTGATGAACAGTGATGTACTTGTTGACTGTATGAAACGCTCCAGTAAAGGATTTCTCTCCTGCCCTTCAGTTTCATGAAAGGATCAATGCTGGGTGCCATTTCAACATATCATTTGCTTGATTGGTGCTTCAGAACTACAAGCTCGATATTATAAACTTTCACCGCAGGATTACATGCAGATTCAACAGAAATTACCAGCATTTTTGTAATATTTGCATTCACGACCATGTGAGTTTTTCTAAGCATTTATTTATATTCTTAGTAAGTTACATTGCATGTGGTATGTAGATGTGAATGCCTGTGATTGCGGCATTAATAATTGATAGTGCAATGTATAAATCAATGTATTTTTGGTTTGAAAGTGTTGATACGTTAATTAACACTTCATTTTGGTTGGTTCGATTTCTGGAAAATAGGGTAGATATCGAACTTTATTTAAGGTTGAAGGAATTGAGCCATAAAGTTATAACTTGGTACATATACAGCTAATATATGTATGTTAATCATATTCAAAGCTCCTGATGATAGGTAATTGCCCACATGGGTAAACCATTCCTAATATGAAGCCCAAATTTTCGGATTTTTTGTTCTCATCTGTTATGTGGACACCTGCCACACTTTAATATTGTACCTGATTCACATAAGCTTTCTTCTACAGCAACACCTATATGTACATACTTCAAAACAACTTACATTTAGTGTTTGTGATAGAGTCAGGTAGTACTGGTTCACTGAAATCTGATAAAAATTGTTTTTGAATGGATAAACGCCCAACTTTAGAGTCCTCCACCTCTGGAACTGGCAGAGATATTCAGGAAATGCGTTCAGTTCCAGACTCCTCATGCATCAATTAGGTGGCACAGCAAATTTCAGCTTAATATCCTCAATATTAAGAAAGTTATCAGCGTTTAAAGATCCTTCCAAACCACTCACTGAATTCACGAGTGCAAAAAAATAAAGTGCCACGCCGCCTAAAATCAATCAACCATAACTTCAAAACTAATTGGAATTTTGCAATGAAATTTTGCATGCAGGCATCATTTCCATATATGTGCATCTGGGTGAAATTTAATAAAAATCAGAGATGGTCACCCGGGAAGATTTTTATATTCTGGGTGATTTAGTATGGAATGACCCAATACCCACAATTGACTTGATTGTAAAATAGAATTACTTAGAAACATTAACTTTCTCTTAAATTAATGATAATCAAGCCTTTAGGCAGGAAATATTTGAAACTTTTAGAGTGAAATTTAATAAACACAACTTGGAAATTAACTAACATTAATAACGCCAAGAAATAAATGACGATCGCTACGAACACCCTCGACAATGAAGCGAGAGCTAAAGATCGGCATAAAACAGAGTGCATAGACACCCCCAGCCAAAACGAAACATTAATCATGGGCGCCGCCATCTTGGCTAAGGGTGCATCCATCTTGGAAGGAACCGAGTCGCAAGAGAAATTAACTGAGTACCTGGATAAGATTAAACAGTTAACTACCATTTTAGAATAATGTGCCAATTTAAGAAATTTTCAATCAGTCATTACGGCACGAATGTATAAATTCTAGATTGATACAACCTGCCCCTGTGATGACTTTCCTTTTCCTTCCATGATGCCAGCAACGAATAGGCGACAGCACACGTAAATTCGAAAATTTGAGCAAATTTTAGACTAGAAAAAACATGCGACTTTCCAAGTCAGCAAAATAAGCGAATCTGACTGTGATTGGGAATTGACTCGATACCTGCGGCTATGGTGATTCCCAGACACAGTATGGGCAGGACCAGGAGTGCGGAGTTTTTAATTGTTTATTTTGAGCTAGACTAGATAATAGGCATTATCAAAATAGTACATCTGGTAAGTATTATTCGAAGTAAAAATAGTATGTTACTTCCAGCAGCAACAGCTTCCAGCCAAATTAGTTTCAAAATATACAACAGATTATTTCTTAAATTATTAAGAATCTGTCATACTTGCGACTTTGTTTGAAAGGGGTAGTTATCCTTGAACATGCTATAATTACTGCATTCAAAATGGGTAAAAAATGAGAACCAGTTATGATCAATCATTAATTGATCATCGGTTAGTACATGTATATAAAACCAATCATCGATCACAAAAATAGAAACAGTTCCCAACACTAATGGGGATGACTGGCTCGATGACCCAGCCAGTCACTCCAAAGGTAAATTTTCAAAAATACATGTAGTCTTCTCTTGGCCTGCAAATAAACATTCAATAAGGAATTATTTAGGTTTTCTAGACCAAATATAGTCATTGAGGAGTTAACCCTCATATCAGTCAAAACGGCTTCTGCAGTGGTCTTGAGAAATGTTTATTTGAAAAGTAAGAGAAGACTATTTTTGAAAATTTACCACTGGAATGACTGGCTCGATAACCGAGCCAGTCATTCCAGTGGTTAATTTTCAAAAATAGTCTTCTCATGGTCTGCAAATGGGCATTTTCTATGAAAAGTTGAAATTTTCCTGAATAAATTCACGGGTTAAAGGGTTAAATCTTACCATGTGAGTCGACTAATGGATATGACCTGAAGTTTGTACCAGCTAGCAGCTCTTGTAGGTTCATGTATGTAGAATCAAATGTGATATAGCGGATAGCCGTCACCATGATGTCCTCCACAAACACATTCCAGGCTCTGAAAGACAATACAAACTAAGTAAATTTATCAAATTTCTTTTTCACGAGTGAGATGACGTACTTACCTCCCTAACACTCTTGATATACTAGTATATCGGCTCTAAATTCAATAATATTCTGAATTATAAAAAGTTAGGTTCCCCTAATGGGCAGGTGGAAGTACACAGTCATGCACATGACAAACACCACCCTCTGCGCATGCGCACACCGGTACTTCCGTTACTAAATATTGGCTGACATAGAAGCAACTATTCAATAGCCAAAGGACCAGGCCTCCGTGGGGTGGCGAGGCCGGGATCCTGTTAGGGAGGTAAGTATGTCATCTCACTCGTGAAAAAGAAATTTGATAAATTTACTTATTTCACATCATGAGAACATACTTACCTCCCTAACACTCTTGATAAAAACCAGAATTTGAAAGTAAATTTTGGTGGGAGGGAGGCAAGGTCCTGAAAACCCGCACACCCTCGACGAGGCTAGGCTCTTTGAATTCTCAAGATTTAAAACATCTGAAATTGTGACTGAAACCACAACCAGGAATAGTTTTGCATCGGATAATCGACCGATGAAGAGAGATTGATCAAAAGGCAAATGCGCTCCACCCCCTCTTTCTGAGGAAGGTTTAGGAAAAAATGCTGCTTTAAATGACTAGCACATTCTCTAATACTTAATGAAAGTATTACTAGACATTGGAAAAAGAAGAATTGCTTCTATTTCAAAAAACTCTGAAAAACCACAATTAAGAGACATTAACCATCACCATATTAAAAAATAAAATGACACCATCACCAAGACAGAAAATCAAAAAATGGTCATAACCACTGACCTCTGATGTCTTGGATGCGGCACTCATCTCTTCCCCCACCGGATGAAGAGAAGTGTACCAGCTAATAGTAGGGATACCCTACCAACAAATGTGATATTTGAAAATAGCAGAGGAGGCAAACTATTTACAAACATAAACCTCTGCATAAATATTTTATTTCCTGAGGACTGAGACGGCGAGTGGGTTAGAAGTGTCACGAAGGTAATGGTCGGTAAAACTTGACTCACAGTGCCACTGGGCTACTGACATAATGTCTTCAATAGAAACACCATTAAATAATGCCGTGGAAGTTACCACACCATGGACACTATGAGCCTTGGCTCTATCTACCTGGATTCCAGTGGCTGTCTTATGACAGAATTGGATACATTCCACTATCCATCTGGAAATAGTGTCTCTCGACGCCCTACCATGGGGTTCAATATATGACAACCATAGGGAACATGTGTCCGTCCGCCAAACCTGAGTTCTTCTCTTGTACTTATTCAAAGCACGGACTGGACAGCATACTTTAGCACCAGGATCCTATCTGGTTAAGGCAGGTAAAATAATAGGTTTACCCGGATACTTTAAAGATTGATTCTTAGCCAAGAAATTCAATCTCGGTAGAAGCTTAAGGCCTTCACCTGTAACTATATAACGGTCAGGCTCAGCAGACAAGGCATGAATTTCACTCCTGCGTCTGGCTGATGCTGCCGCAACTAAAAATACAGTTTTAAGTGTCAATAATTTAACAGATATAGCACTAAGTGGTTCAAAAGGCTTACCACTCAAAACCTGCAGAACCAGAGAAAGACTCCATGACGGTGTCAGCGGAGGATTCCTTGGTCTGAGATTGCCCATACATTTAATAAGAGTATTTAAAACACTTACTTCATCACTTCCCCTCTTTGCCAAGCATGGGATAACAGTCATCAATGCTGATTTGTATCCAGCAACAGAATTAGGTTGAAGACTATAGGTATCATACAGGTGACAGAGAAAATCAGCTACTACCTGAATAGATGCTTCCATCGGATTGATACATCTCTTTGAGCACAATTCTGCAAATCTGTTGATTTTATAATTATAAGCTCTGGAGGTTGACCCCCTCCTGGCTCTGGCCATGAAATTGGCTGCTTGCTCAGAAAAGCCCTCCTTAATCGCGGATTGTTTGACAACATCCATGCAGTCAATCGAAACATTGACGGATTGTTGTGAAGGGTCTTGCCCTGGAAGATAATATTGTCCATCAGCGGCAGAGGAACCGGATTGCAAACCAGAAGGTCCAGCAGATCCGTAAACCATGATAGGCTTGGCCAATTCGGGGCGATCAGAAGCACCTGGCATTCCTCTTGTCTGATCTTCTGAAGGATTCTTGGAATCAGGATTGTTGGAGGGTATGCGTATGCATACATTCCCTTCCAACTGATAGCTAGCGCATCCATTGCGATAGCGCTTGGATCTGGAATCGGAGAAACGTACGTCGTCATCTTCGCATTCTTCTTCATTGCGAACAAATCTATGTTGGGCTTTCCCCAACGATTGAACAGGTGATCCGCCACACATTGATTTAGTTGCCATTCCGTAGGCTGAATACTCATCCTTCGGCTCAATGAGTCTGCTAACAGATTCAGCCTTCCCGGAATATGAACTGCTTTCAAGGTGATCATATGATCCATGCACCAGCAAAGCAGCTTCCATGTCACCATACAGAGACCGGGAGACTTCGTTCCGCCCTGGCGGTTTATGTAACTCACTACTGTAGAGTTGTCCGAACGTATCATCACAAATTTTCCCTCCACTTCCTTTAGGAAGTGTTCCAGGCCTAGAACTACAGCCCGTAATTCTAGCATGTTGATATGTTCCTTTGACTGTTCCAGATTCCAAAGCCCTGATACAGTGGCTTCTTCCAGGCAAGCTCCCCACCCTCCATCGATGCATCCGTAAACATTGTCACTTGAGGGTGGGGAGGGGTCAGCATGACCCGCGTCAGGAGATTTTCTCTCTCCATCCACCAATGAAGGTGATGAATGAGAGGGTCCAACACTTGAATGCGCGAGTCCAGTGATCCTGAACTCTGCGTCCACTGAGTCATGAGAAACAATTGAATCGGCCGCCTGCGTAAGGCCGCCTGAGGAATGACTGGTTCCATCGAAACCATCAGACCTAACATTCTCAGATAGACCCGTGCTAGAATATAACGACTGTCGCAAACCAACTGAATGCACGAGAGGAGACTTTCCACTCTCTCCTGGGACGGATAAACATATCCTATCTCCAGATCGAAGAACATACCCAGGTAAACAAACCTCTGGGATGGAGTCAGCTCTGATTTCGGAAAGTTGATCATCCAGCCTAAATCTGTGAGAGTTTCCAAAACTATCTCCAGATTTGCTGTCAAACTTTCTGGGTTGTGTGCTTTTAGCAACCAGTCGTCTATGTAAGTGTGAACAGCTATATTTCTCCTGCGGAGGTATGCCGTGATAGCCAGTACCACTCGAGTGAAGACCCTTGGAGCCGTCGAGATACCGAATGTAAGAACCTTGAATTCCCATTGGCGTCCCTGAAAAGCAAATCTCAGGAACCGACGAAAACTCCTTGCAATTGGAATGTGGAAGTAAGCATCCTTGAGATCTATAGATGCTATCTACATCCCCTTCTCTAACCCCAACAACACCGATCTTACTGTTTCCATTTTGAAAGTCGGTAGGTCCAAAAACTTGTTTAGAGGTTTGAGGTTGAGAATTGGTCTCCACCCCCCCCCCCCCACCCCACCCCCCACCCCGGTGTGCTTTGCCACAAGAAACACGGTTGAATAGAAGCCCGGGCAATCCTGCGCCGGTTGAATGGCTTCTTTTAGAACTAGAGATTTTATCTCCTCTTCTATGCACAACCGCTTGTCTGGATCTCTAAAAAATTGAGTCCAGACCGGTACCAGAGACAAATGGAACGGCGGACCTCTTATCCATTCTGGACTGTATCCGTGTGAAAGCCATTGCAAGACTAAGCGGTCCTGAATTAACCGCGCCCACTTCTGAATGTGACAAGTCAAACGACCTCCCACTGGTGCACCTAGGGTTGACGGGGTGCCCATAAATTTTAGAAGTGGGTGTGTCTCTGGTACGAGTGGCAACACCCGAGTGGTACTTGTGATAACTGGAAAAAACTTTCTTGCATCAGGCCCGGTTACCACGCGCCGCTACCCGCGCGCCGCGACCAGCGCCACGCACACCACGGTGCGCGGGCTGCTGTCTGGCAGGCTGCGCTTGAGGCGGCGGCTGTCGCACAACAGCACGCTGCTGCTGGCGTAGCCGACGCGGTCGCTGAAACCGGCCTGCCTGCTGGCCTCTGACACTGCCAGCCCCGCAACGAGCGTACGGCTGTCGAGCAGCCGAGGGCTGAACACGCACGTGTTCCCTGCGCAGCACTTCAAACTGTGCACGCAGCGCCCTCCGGTTGTTCACCAAAGGCACCGTCTCCTGGAGGTGCCGACAACCTTCACCTCCAAAGAGTCCAGGGCCCACCATCGGCGCTTGCATCAAGCGTGACTTGAGCTCCTGAGACGGGCACAAATTGTCCAGTGCAAAAGTGCGCCTCGTTCTCAGCGACTTCGTGACCGACCTGGATGGCTCGTTGGACTGTCACGGGACTAGGCTGTTACTGCACCGACGCCGCTACCACCCCCGATAGCAGCTGAGAGACATGCGACAGCGCACTGATCGCGAGCTCTCCTCGGTGTCACGCATGGCGGCATTCGCCGAGCGCATAGCGCCCGTGCACAACGCTCCCGTGTCAGCCCGGGAACCCGGCCGCGTATCTTCCCCCAGAGCGGCGCGGATGACCGCGCTCGGTCTGGGTGCCAGGCCATACCGAGCATACTGACTGGCAGTAACCCGACATCGCCTAGCTACCTCGCGGGGGGCCTTCGCGAGGCGACCTCTCGGTCGGATCGACTCCTCTGCCGCCGCGAACATATCTAAGATATGTTCAGCGTACGGCAGAGACAGAGCCGTGCTGGCCAATGGCTTCGCCTGAAACCATGCCCGAGGGTTACTGGCGGCCGTCTCGTCGACGGCGAGCTCTGGTCTCACAGTGAGGAGCCACGCACACGCCTCTGACCAGTCTTCATCCGTGGCTACCTGCGAACTGCCGACGAGCAGCGGGCCCTCATCATCCTCAATGGCATTCGCAGGCACGACCGTGGAGGAGGCTATAGACGAACCTGGCTGCCCAGGGAACGTATACGGGCTCGCGAGGGCTGGCATAGCATTCTCCATAGGTAAACCTGGCTCGAAGGCCGCGCTTGTGCGCTACCCCCCCCCCCCCCCCCTGAGTGGGATCATGCACACCAGCGCGGCCCGGAACGACCGTATGAGATTCCACCTCCAAGCGTGGAATCTTATACGGCCGGCCGTCTGCTCCAAAGCGGGCCACAGGCTGAACCATGAAACCTGCTCCCGAGGGAACAGTGCCATAGGTGCGAGCGTTCACGCTCCCCAAGAGAGGAGTGTAGGCGTTCACATCCATGTCTTCATGATCCACCTGTGGACCGAGCAGGTAGTCCTCATCATCTTCCTGGTCAGGAAAGTTAGACTGGATTAGTAAAGAAAACTAATCCAGACTGACCAGGAGACTGCTCAAAGGCAGATGATGAGTTTACTCCGTGAGTGATCGTGGTCAGGCCCGCTAGTCGGGTCCTGCCTGATGCTTCTCGCGCCGCTGGCACCCCAGGCGATGCGAACATCAAGCCTGGGTCCAAGACGGCCGCCCCTGGATCACTAAACGCTTTGTCCGAGCTAATAGGCCATGATCCAGGGACGGGGGTGACCCGCACTGAGGACGATGCGCAGGAAGTTGAAACACCTGTGCCAGGCAACATGCCACGAAGCATGTCAGGCATCAGGTCTTTCAAAGTCCTGCGCATCTCACTCACTAACTCACTCTTGAAGGCCTCGAGCCCACCCTTCTCAGAGGCCTTCTTCTTACCCTCCTTCTTCGGCTTCTTCCCCTCCTCCGCCATCATCTTCGCCTGCAAAGAGAAGAATTCAGAGGTTAGATCCCCCACTCACTTTTCACAAATAACACATTAGTTGGACAGCCTACAAGCTGAACACAGATGGCAAGGGTGGGGGAAGAATCTAGCTTTCATGGTCTTCAGACAGGACGGACACTTCTGAAAAGGGAGGGATACGAAGGCAATGAGTATGATAGTCTCAAAGCCATGTAAATGGACTTTTAAGTAGAAACCAAAACAAACTCGAGAGAAGACACCCCTATTTCGACCACCCTGATGGGACAGGTGACTTCTCCAGTAAATAAAACACCAAATACAACCAGAACACCAAATTTAGAGAGAGAGAAAGATTATGACTATCTAGATATCTCTCTACACTCTTAATAAACAGGGAGATGAACACATCACAGCTACTCTAACTAAGATCATGACATCAAGGAAAGAGCAAACTCTGGTTGATTATGACATCAAACCTCAATGCAAAAGCTCCTTTCAGGAGAGGGGACGTCAGATTAATGCAAGAAATATCTAGATCTACCAGACATTCTCAGCTCTCGACTATTATAATATTAAATTATATATACTCGAGAACCCATGCACACGCAAGAGAGAAAATAGTGCAATAGCAAAAGCAGCAGAAAATGTAATTATTTTCAAATAATCATGCGCCATAATTAATAAACTCCCTTAGCCTGAGCACAGGCAACCATCCTCTTGTGCAGAAAAACACGTCCTTCCATCCGCCGAGACTCCTCTTCCAGAAGAACTGATGAGGGGGATGGGACAAAAGGAAGGAGATATTTTATTTATTAATTTATTATATCTCCAACCCTTAGACATATCACGATGATAAGTCATCCTGGGACGTGAACAACCAACTAGAGAAGACCAGGCATCCTTGTATAGACACAAGACAAACCTGCAAGCATAAAACACAAGAGAGTATTAGCCCTAGGCACTGGGAACAAATTTACAAGGATTCCCAGCGCCTGAAAACGCGGTACCGCCAAAAACGGCCGCTACGAAAACCGGTAACACACAATAGTTACAAGCCTTAAATAAAAGCCTGGAACAATGTCACCTTGGATGATGACGAGGAGGACTCCTCCAGCATTTTTGCATCAGCCATGATGGACAGGGATGTATTTAGTTCTCGTTAGAATTCAGAAAGAGCCTGTGAGGAATTTCACAAGTTGCTTCTTCAGCCAATATATTAGAAAACGGAAGTACCGGTGTGCGCATGCGCAGAGGGTGGTGTTTGTCATGTCCATGACTGTGTACTTCCACCTGCCCATTAGGGGCACCTAACTTTTTATAATTCTGAATATTATTGAATTTAGAGCCGATATACTAGTATATCAAGAGTGTTAGGGAGGTAAGTATGTTCTCATGATGTGAAAATGACTTAACACCTCTCATTGTCAAGGCGGCTGTGTCTTTAGGACATGTTCTGGAGCATATAGCTATAGGGCCATTCTAACCAAATTTGGTTGAAATCCACCAAGGCGATAAGGAGCCTTGGAGATGCATTTTGACAATTTCTGGTAAATCTTTCATAAAATTTAGGATTTTCACCCAACAAATAGATCAATAAAAATTCTGAATATATGTTCTAGAGCCTATCACCATAAAATCATTCCACCCATATTTGGTTCAGATCCACCAAGTGGTTAAGGATTTATCCCTCAAATTTATTCAAAAAATATTTTTAATTTTCTTATAACAAATGTCCATTTGCAGACCAAGTAGACTATTTTTGAAAATTTACGACTGAAATGACTGGCTCCGCTTATCGAGTGGCTCGCTTATCGACCCAGTCATTCCAGTGGTAAATTTTCAAAAATAGTCTCCTCTTGGTCTCCAAAAGAACATTTCTCAAGACCACTGCTGAAGACATTTTTGGCTGATAAGAGTGTTAAAGGGTCAATTAACAAAATGATTACCAGTTTCAAAAGAAAACAGAATCTTAGGCATCTAACAATTCAACTGTGCAAGTGTTAATACTTAATGTACCTGGATTTTGCTGAGATTATATCAGGTAAATAAGGCAATCTCTTTAACTTGATGATGCTGTCATAAAATGAAGGCTGGAGTGAATGCGCCACCGCATTAGCTATAAGAACAGCTAGCTGCAAAACATGATCGCATACATATTATGAAATGACAGGCGACCAGTTGTATAAAGCGACTGTTATACATTAGTAAAACATGGAAAATCACTACGCTGGAAGAATACCTGCAGCTTGGTGGAAGACGAAAGTCAAATAGATGACACCAGTCCAGTATCTTTTATTTATAGGCCACAGAATCAGGCAGGGTTACTAAAACTGGGCATAAGCACACAACCGATTGTTCTTGTGCGGGGTACATTTCTTAGGCAGCAACATCTTCCAGTCAAATTAGTTTAAAAGTATTCAATAGATTTCTGGAAATTGATAGGCAGGGAGTTGAGGGATCGATTGATCCTAACACGGGTGAAGTGTGGGTGGAGCTTAGTTAGAAATGGGTGTGGTATTGCTAAAACTGGATTCGTCCATTGGAGGGTGCCAGATCTTACGGTGTATATACGTATGCGCATGCGCATAGTGGGGAATCCTTCAAGTATGCATGTGTCTGTATATGTTTTCATATATATTATATGATTGAGTTCCCATATATTCAGAAGGGTTGTTCCTGTTTGGACGCTGTGATCAGGGTCCAGGTATGTGAAGTCGGGAGCAGTGGCACTTGACCAGCTAGTGGTAATTGATTTGGGGAAATTCTGCCGCAATAACATCAATGCGGGAAGGATATATTGTTCTGTACACGTATGAGTGGGCTTTGTTGCGTAGTCATACTACATATTACTTAGTTGATTATGACATCATATGATTGATAGATAATAAGTAAATTTATCAAATTTCTTTTTCACGAGTGAGATGACATACTTACCTCCCTAACACTCTTGATATACGAGTATATCGGCTCTAAATTCAATAGTATTCAGAATTATAAAAAGTTATGTGCCCCTAATGGGCAGGTGGAAGTACACAGTCATGCACATGACAAACACCACCCTCTACGCATGCGCACACCGGTACTTCCGTTACTAAATATTGGCTGACATAGAAGCAACTATTCAATAGCCAAAGGACCAGGCCTCCGTGGGGTGGCGAGGCCGGGATCCTGTTAGGGAGGTAAGTATGTCATCTCACTCGTGAAAAAGAAATTTGATAAATTTACTTATTTCACATCATGAAAACATACTTACCTCCCTAACACTCTTGATAAAAACCAGAATTTGAAAGTAAATTTTGGTGGGAGGGAGGCAAGGTCCTGAAAACCCCCACACCCTAGAAAAGGCTAGGCTCTTTGAATTCTCAAGAGATTTAAAACATCTGAAATTGTGACTGAAATCACAACCAGGAATAGAATTTTGCATCGGATAATCGACCGATGAAGAGAGATTGATCAAAAGGCAAACGCGCTCCCCCCCCCCCCCCCTCTTTCTGAGGAAGGTTTAGGAAAAACGCTGCTCTAAATGACTAGCACGTTCTCTAATACTTAATGAAAGTATTACTAGACATTGGAAAAAGAAGAATTTCTTCTATTTCAAAAACTCTCTGAAAAACCACAATTAAGAGACATTAACCATCACCATATTAAAAAATAAAATGACACCATCACCAGGACAGAAAATCAAAAAATGGTCATAACCACTGACCTCTGATGTCTTGGATGCGGCACTCATCTCTTTCCACACCAGATGAAGAGAAGTGTACCAGCTAATAGTAGGGATACCCTACCAACAAATGTGATATTTGAAAATAGCAGAGGAGGCAAACTATTTACAAACATAAACCTCTGCATAAATATTTTATTTCCTGAGGACTGAGACGGCGAGTGGGTTAGAAGTGTCACGAAGGTAATGGTCGGTAAAACTTGACTCACAGTGCCACTGGGCTACTGACATAATGTCTTCCATAGAAACACCATTAAATAATGCCGTGGAAGTTACCACACCACGGACACTATGAGCGTTGGCTCTATCTACCTGGATTCCAGTGGCTGTTTTTTGACAGAATTGGATACATTCCACTATCCATCTGGAAATAGTGTCTCTTGACGCCCTACCATGGGGTTCAATATATGACAACCATAGGGAACATGGGTCCGTCCGCCAAACCTGAGTTCTTTTCTTGTACTTATTCAAAGCACGGACTGGACACCATACTTTAGCACCAGGATCATATCTGGTTAAGGCAGGTAAAATAATAGGTTTACCCGGATACTTTAAAGATTGATTCTTAGCCAAGAAATTCAATCTTGGTAGAAGCTTAAGGCCTTCACCTGCAACTATATAGCAGTCAGGCTCAGCAGACAAGGCATGAATTTCACTCCTGCGTCTGGCTGAAGCCGCCGCCACTAAAAATACAGTTTTAAGTGTCAATAATTTAACAGATATAGCACTAAGTGGTTCAGAAGGCTTACCACTCAAAACCTGCAGAACCAGAGAAAGACTCCATGACGGTGTCAGTGGAGGATTTCTAGGTCTGAGATTGCCCATACCTTTAATGAGAGTATTTAAAACACTTACTTCATCACTTCCCCTCTTTGCCAAGCAAGGGATAACAGTCATCAATGCTGATTTGTATCCAGCAACAGAATTAGGTTGAAGACTATAGGTATCATACAGGTGACATAGAAAATCAGCTACTACCTGAATAGATGCTTCCATCGGATTGATACATCTCTTTGAGCACAATTCTGCAAATCTGTTGATTTTATAATTATAAGCTCTGGAGGTTGACCCCCTCCTGGCTCTGGCCATGAAATTGGCTGCTTGCTCAGAAAAGCCCTCCTTAATCGCGGATTGTTTGACAACATCCATGCAGTCAATCGAAACATTGACGGATTGTTGTGAAGGGTCTTGCCCTGGAAGATAATATTGTCCATCAGCGGCAGAGGAACCGGATTGCAAACCAGAAGGTCCAGCAGATCCGTAAACCATGATCAGCTTGGCCAATTCGGGGCGATCAGAAGCACTTGGCATTCCTCTTGTCTGATCTTCTGAAGGACCCTTGGAATCAGGATTGTTGGAGGGTATGCATATGCATACATTCCTTTCCAACTGATAGCTGGTGCATCCATTGCGATAGCCCTTGGATCTGGAATCGGAGAAACGTACGTCGTTATCTTCGCATTCTTCTTCATTGCGAACAAATCTATGTTGGGCTTTCCCCAATGATTGAACAGGTGAGCCACCACACATTGATTTAGTTGCCATTCCATAGGCAGAATACTCATCCTTCGGCTCAATGAGTCTGCTAACAGATTCAGCCTTCCCGGAATATGAACTGCTTTCAAGGTGATCATATGATCCATGCACCAGCAAAGCAGCTTCCATGTCATCATACAGAGACTGGGCGACTTCGTTCCGCCCTGGCGGTTTATGTAACTCACTACTGTAGAGTTGTCTGAACGTATCATCACAAATTTTCCATCCACCTCCTCTAGGACGTGTTCCAGGCCTAGAACTACAGCCCGCAATTCTAGCATGTTGATATGCTCCTTTGACTGTTCCAGATTCCAAAGCCCTGATATAGTGGCTTCTTCCAGGCAAGCTCCCCAACCCTCCATCGATGCATCCGTAAACATCGTTACTTGAGGGTGGGGAGGGGTCAGCATGACCCCTGCCAGATTTCCTCTCTCCATCCACCAGTGAAGGTGATGAATGAGAGGGTCCAACACTTGAATGCGCGAGTCCAGTGAACTTGAACTCTGCGTCCACTGGGTCATGAGAAACAACTGAATCGGCTGCCTGCGTAAGGCCGCCTGAGGAATGACTGCTTCCATCGAAACCATCAGACCCAACATTCTCAGATATACCCGTGCTAGAATATAACGACTGTTGCAAACCAACTAAATGCACGAGGAGACTTTCCACTCTCTCCTGGGACGGATAAACATATCCTATCTCCAGATCGAAGAACATACCCAGGTAAACAAACTTCTGGGATGGAGTCAGCTCTGATTTCGGAAAGTTGATCATCCAGCCTAAATCTGTGAGAGTTTCCAAAACTATCTCCAGATTTGCTGTCAAACTTTCTAGGTTGTGTGCTTTTAGCAAACAGTCGTCTATGTAAGTGTGAACAGCTATATTTCTCCTGCGGAGGTATGCCGTGATAGCAAGTACCACTCGAGTGAAGACCCTTGGAGCCATCGAGATGCCGAATGGAAGAACCTTGAATTCCCATTGGCGTCCCTGAAAAGCAAATCTCAGGAACCGACGAAAACTCCTTGCAATTGGAATGTGGAAGTAAGCATCCTTGAGATCTATAGATGCTGTCCACATCCCCTTCTCTAACCCCAACAACACCGATCTCACTGTTTCCATCTTGAAAGTCGGAGTGTCTAAAAACTTGTTTAGAGGCTTGAGGTTGAGAATTGGTCTCCATCCGCCGGTGTTCTTTGCCACAAGAAACACGGTTGAATAGAAGCCCGGGCAATCCTGCGCCGGTTGAATTGCTTCTTTTAGAACGAGAGAATCTATCTCCTCTTCCATGCACAACCGCTTGTCTGGATCTCGTGGAACTTGAGTCCAGACCGGTACCAGAGACAAATGCAACGGCGGACCCCTTATCCAATCTGGACGGTATCCGTGCGAAAGCCATTGCAAGACTAAGCGGTCCTGAATTAACCGCGCCCACTTCTGAATGTGACAAGTCAAACGACCTCCCACTGGTGCACCTAGGGTTGACGGGGTGCCCATAAATTTTAGAAGTGGGTGTGTCTCTGATACGAGTGGCAACACCCGAGTGGTACTTGTGATAACCGGAAAAAATTTTCTTGCATCAGGCCCGGATACAACGCGCCGCTCCCTGCGCGCTGCGACCAGCGCCACGCGCACCACGGTGCGCGGGCTGCTGTCTGGCAGGCTGCGCTTGAGGCAGCGGCTGTCACGCAACCGCACGCTGCTGCTGGCGTAGCCGACGCGGTCGCTGAAACCAGCCGGCCTGCTGGCCTCCGACACTGCCCGCTCCGCCACGAGCGTACGGCTGTCGAGCAGCCGAGGGCTGAACACGCACGTGTTCCCTGCGCAGCACCTCAAACTGTGCACGCAGCGCCCTCTGGTTGTTCACCAAAGTCACCGTCTCCTGGAGGTGCCGACAACCTTCACCTCCAAAGAGTCCAGGGCCCGCCATCGGCGCTTGCATCAAGCGCGACTTGAGCTCCTGAGACGGGCACAAATTGTCCAGTGCAAAAGTGCGCCTCGTTCTCAGCGACTTCATGACCGACCTAGTCAGACAATCCAACACCAGGTTGATGCCATCCTGGATGGCTCGTTGGACTGTCACGGGACTAGGCTGTTGCTGCACCGACGCCGCTACCACCCCTGATAGCACCTGAGAGACATGCGACAGCGCACTGATCGCTGCTCACGAGCTCTCCTCGGTGTCACGCATGGCGGCATTCGCCGAGCGCATAGCGCCCGAGCACAACGCTCCCGTGTCAGCCCGGGAACCCGGCCGCGTATCTTCCCCCAGAGCGGCGCGGTCATCCGCACTCGGTCTGGGAGCCAGGCCATACCGAGCATACTGACTGGCAGTAACCCGACATCGCCTAGCTACCTCGCGGGGGGGCCTTCGCGAGGCGACCTCTCGGTCGGATCGACTCCTCTGCCGCCGTGAACATATCTAAGATATGTTCAGCGTACGGCAGAGACAGAGCCGTGCTGGCCAATGGCTTCGCCTGTAACCATGCCCGAGGGTTACCGGCGGCCCTCTCGTCCACGGTGAGCTCTGGTCTCACAGCGAGGAGCCACGCACACGCCTCTAACCAGTCTTCATCCGTGGCTACCTGCGAACTGCCGACGAGCAGCGGGCCCTCGTCATCCTCAATGGCATTCGCAGGCATGGCCGAGGAGGAGGCTATAGACGAACCTGGCTGCCCAGGGAACGTATACGGGCCCGCGAGGGCTGGCATAGCATTCTCCATAGGCAAACCAGGCTCCAAGGCAGCGCTTGTGTGCTGGGGACCATGCACACCAGCGCGGCCCGGAATGACCGTATGAGATTCCACCTCCAAGCGTGGAATCTTATATGGCCGGCCGTCTGCTCCAAAGCGGGCCACAGGCTGACCCATGAACCCTCCTCCCGAGGGAACAGTGCCATAGGTGCGAGCGTTCACGCTCCCCAAGAGAGGAGTGTAGGCGTTCACATCCATGTCTTCATGATCCAGCTGTGGACCGAGCAGGTAGTCCTCATCATCTTCCTGGTCAGGAAAGTTAGACTCCGGATTAGTAAAGAAAACTAATCCAGACTGACCAGGAGACTGCTCAAACGCAGATGATGAGTTTACTCCGCGAGTGATCGTGGTCAGGCCCGCTGGTCAGGTCCCGCCTGATGCTTCTCGCGCCGCTGGCACCCCAGGCGATGCGAACATCAAGCCTGGGTCCAAGACAGCCGCCCCTGGATCACTAAACGCTTTGTCCGAGCTAATAGGCCATGATCCAGGGACGGGGGCTACCCGCACTGAGGTCGATGCGCAGGAAGTTGAAACACCTGTGCCAGGCAACATGCCACGAAGCATGTCAGGCATCAGGTCTTTCAAAGTCCTGCGCATCTCACTCACTAACTCACTCTTGAAGGCCTCGTGCCCACCCTTCTCAGAGGCCTTCTTCTTACCCACCTTCTTCGGTTTCTTCCCCTCCTCCGCCATCATCTTCGCCTGCAAAGAGAAGAATTCAGAGGTTAGATCCCCCTCCCCCCACTTTTCACAAATAACACATTTGTTGAACAGCCTACAAGCTGAACACAGATGGCAAGGGTGGGGGAAGAATCTAGCTTTCATGGTCTTCAGACAGGACGGACACTTCTGAAAGGGAGGGATACGAAGACAATGAGTATGACAGTCTCAAAGCCATGTAATGGACTTTTAAGTAGAAACCAAAACAAACTCGAGAGAAGACACCCACTATTACGACCACCCTAACGGGACAGGTGACTTCTCCAGTAAATAAACACCAAATACAACCAGAACCCCAAATTAAGAGAGAGAGAAAGATTATGACTATTTTCTCGATATCTCTCTCCCTCTTAATAAACAGGGAGATGAACACATCACAGCTACTCTAACTAAGATCATGACATCAAGGAAAGAGCAAACTCTGGTTGATTATGACATCAAACCGCAATGCAAAAGCTCCTTTCAGGAGAGGGGACGTCAGATTAATGCAAGAAATATCTAGATCTACCAGACATTCTCAGCTCTCGACTATTATAATATTAAATTATATATATTCGAGAACCCATGCACACGCAAGAGAGAAAATAGTGCAATAGCAAAAGGCAGCAGAAAATGTAATTATTTTCAAATAATCATGCGCCATAATTAATAAACTCCCTTAGCCTGAGCACAGGCAACCATCCTCTTGTGCAGGAAAACACGTCCTTCCATCCGCCGAGACTCCTCTTCCAGAAGACTGATGAGGGGGATTGGACAAAAGGAAGGAGATATTTTATTTATTAATTTATTATATCTCCAACCCTTAGACATATCATGATGATAACTCATCCTGGGACGTGAACAACCTTCTAGAGAAGACCAGGCATCCTTGTATAGACACAAGACAAACCTGCAAGCATAAAACACAAGAGAGTATTAGCCCTAGGCACTGGGAACAAATTTACAAGGATTCCCAGCGCCTGAAAACGCGGTACCGCCAAAAACAGCCGCTACGAAAACCGGTAACACACAAAAGTTACAAGTCTTAAATAAAAGCCTGGAACATTGTCACCTTGGATGATGACGAGGACTCCTCCAGCATTTTTGCATCAGCCATGATACACAGGGATGTATTTAGTTCTCGTTAGAATTCAGAAAGAGCTCGTGAGGAATTTCACAAGTTGCTTCTTCAGCCAATATATTAGAAAACGGAAGTACCGGTGTGCGCATGCGCAGAGGGTGGTGTTTGTCACGTGCATGACTGTGTACTTCCACCTGCCCATTAGGGGCACCTAACTTTTTATAATTCTGAATATTATTGAATTTAGAGCCGATATACTAGTATATCAAGAGTGTTAGGGAGGTAAGTATGTTCTCATGATGTGAAAAGTGGATTGTTCCATTGACTGACTAATCGCCTCCCTCCATTAGACCCACTGCCCATGATTATGTCACTGTTATCCCCTAATCTTCCTTACCACCGCAGGCAGAATATGGCTGATTTGACCGGTCAGTTCAAACACGATGACAGATGTTGATATCGTCCTTGTAACGCTGCCTGATAACGCAGCCGCTCCTAGCGTACAAAACATGTTTTAATTAACATATTAATGTTCAAAATTAGATAAGAAAAAAAATAGATTTTTTTACTTGCTCATTAATTTGTGTGGTATATTTCAATAATCTTCTCTTGGCCAGCGAATGTAGATAAAATATCCTGCTAGACTGGGATAGGTGAACTAATAATATGTGATGTTTTCATTAATTTTATGCAATAGATTAGAGTGCAGATCAGAAATAGCTTAGAATGTTTCATAAACAATATCAAATATCCTGTTGAAAATTTTGAACATAATTTGGATGGAACCCATGACAGCAATGGCTTCCAAATATTCAACATAACATTTCTTACATAATGTTCAAAATTGTACTTAGGAACATGTTTGTGTGCTTTTTTGGAAACATGTTAGCTTATTTATGAGCCAGACTCTAACCCTTAAACAATCATACCAGCCAAAAATGCTTTCTGAAACTTGGGCTTGAGGAACGTCCACTTGCAGACCACAAGATATTATCTTTTAAATTTTACAACTGGAATGACTGGCTCAGTTATCTTCTCTTGGTCTGCAAATGGACATTTTCTGAGAAAATTGAGATTTAAAAAAAAATTGAGGGTTAGAGGGTTACTTACGGTTGTTTATGTGAGAAAATCAGCATGTTAGTGTATGGACCCAGGAGTTAACATTTTAGACATCAAATTGGTTCAAGAAAATTTCAATTTTTCTCAGAATGTCAATTTGTAGACCAAAACAAGACCATTTTTAAAAATGTACCACTAGAATGACTGCCTCAGATATCGAGCCAGTCATTCCAGTGTTAAATTTTCAAAAGTAATCTTCTCTTGGTCTACAAATCAACCTCAAGACCACTTCAAAAGGCATTTTTGGACTGCCTTGAATGTTAACGGCTTAATGACAACACAGACATTGACTGTGTTTATATTATCACATGTACTCACTTACTCATAGACGCCATACATACCTACAACCGCATATCCACCAGGGATAATCTGTCGCACAATATTACCACTGCTGATCCCGGCCGGGAACCAGGCTGCCATACCTTCTCCGACAAGCCGGCCAAATGCAGCACCTGACCAAAACAATGATAAACACAAAGTTGGAAATTAACCACTGAATTCCTGTCATCTGTAGGCATTTTTTTCTCATATAGATCAGTAACGGATCAGTGCTTAAGTAACGGAAATGGATCCAGCTGGATTACTGTTTCACCAAACGTAGATAAGAGAAAAATTCAGTGTAATTTTTGTGGAAAAATTGATTGTTGAAGCTAAAATTGTTTAAGCCAACTAAATACAGCTTCTGCAGTAGTTTTGACAAATAGAAATGTTTATTTACAGGTGATGAGAAAATATCTTGGAAATTTACCACTGGAATGACAGACCGTAATAAACAAGTCAGTTAGTCCAGTAAGCCAATCAGTTCAGCGGAAAATCTTTAAAAATAGTCGGGTCTTCACATACAAATGGGCATTGATTAACCTTTTAAAATGTCCATTTGCAGGCCAAGAGAAGACCATTTTTGAAAATTTATCACAGGAGTGACTGGCTCGATTAACATTCAATTAACAAATATTTCAATTTTCTTGACAAAATTTGACCATTCTTTAAGGTTAAGCAAACATTTTCAGTTTCTTGTTAGTAGTAACTTACCAACAGTAAAAACTGGGACAAATATTCCTGCAGGCACTGGCAGTGTATTAGACATTGCTCCCATCCAAAACTGTAAATGAATTTTCAGATCAATGCTAAATCGCAAGACATACATGTACAGTGCTACAGAAGGAGTTTAACACTTTAACAGTCATATCAGCCAAAAGCGGCTTCTGCAGTGGTCTCGGGAAATGTCCATTTGCAGATCAAGAGAAGACTATGTTTGAATATTTATCACTGGAATGACTGGCTTGATAACTGAGCCATGACTGGCTTAATAACAGAGCCAGTCATTTCTGTGGTAAATTTTCAAAAATAGTCTTCTCTTGCTCTGGGAAATTAAAATTTTTGTGAACAAATTTAAGAGTTAAAAGGTTCACGTGTTTGTTTACTTGAAATTCTAGAAAGATTCACGAAATTTGTTCAAAAAAATAAAATATTTACTAATTGAATCTCAATTTGTAGGCCAAGTGAAGACTATTTTTGAAAATTTACCACTGGTTATCGAGCCAGTCATTCCAGTGGTATATTTTCAAAACTATTCTTCTCTTGGCCTGCAAATGGACATTGCCCAAGACCACTACAGAGGCCGGATTTGGCCGGCTTCGTCGTGAAAGGGTTAATGTCTAAATTTGGTCATCAAAATATAAATATCTAATTATTGAATATCAATTTGTATGCCAATACAATTTTTTATTTTTGAAATTTCACCACTGGAATGACTGGCACGATTATTCATGCAGAGAGATGACCCTGTATTAATCCTGGATTACATACTGATTAATTACTATAAACACACAGAAATTATATTTAATAATCAAGGGAGATAATCTATTTACCAGATCTATATGACAATTAAGTGAGGTTTAACTATTGACAGAGTTCACGCCCCTTGTAGAGTAGATACTCGAGGTACTAGAGTAGAGCCTAAAGGATTAGACTATGTACTCTAGTACCTACTCGAGGCTAACCACCTAAGAAGCTGGGTAAGTCGAGTAGGTTATGTGTTTGTATTGAAATCAAAGTAAATTAAACAGGTGGTCATTTACCTGAGGGTAACTTATCACATGGTCATCTACTCTAGAGTAGCTATCAGAGTTTTCACCAAAACTCACTGTTAGATGTATATCATATACAAGGGAGATAATCTAGTATATACAAAAATATTTAGCAGCCAATGCAATAATCCATTAACCATTTAACCCCTCGAATGTTTTTAAAAATTTCAATTTTCTCTTAGAAAATGTCCACTTGCAGACCAAGTAGAGTATTTTTGAAAATTTACCACTGGAATGACTGGCTCGGTTATTGAGCCAGTCATTCCAGTGATAAATTTTCAAAAATACTCTTCTCTTGGTCTGCAAATGGATTTCTCAAGACCATTGCTAAAGCCATTTTTGGCTGATATGAGTGTTAAAGGGTTAACCACATCAATAGTGGGATTTATGAATATTTATGACATATCAATTGCATGAGACTATCACTTACATTCATGATACAGAATAAGAGAAGATTAAGATAGATGTTTGTATTTGGATGTTTCCAATGACTAATAATTCTCTCATCTTCAACATCATCGGCCTGTCCCGTTGTCCAGGTGATGTTGCTAAATAACTCGTTAATCGCTTGACGATGTGTTAACTAGAATGAAAACAAACATAACAGGTAACTCATGTGATAGAGGGATCCGTTTCTAACTATACCCGTCCATTTCTCAGCTACACCCTCCCATCCATTTCTCAGCCACACCCACCCATCCATTTCTCAGCTACACCCGTCCATTTCTCAGCTATTGACGTCCATTTCTCAACTATACCCACCCATCCATTTCTCAGCTACACCCGTCCATTTCTCAGCTATACCCGTCCATTTCTCAGCTACACCCGTCCATTTCTCAGCTACACCCGTCCATTTCTCAGCTATACCCACCCATCCATTTCTCAGCTATACCCACCCATCCATTTCTCAGCTACTCCCGTCCATTTCTCAGCTATACCCTCTATTTCTCAGCTATACCCATCCATTTCTCAGCTATACCCGTCCATTTCTCAGCTATACCCGTCCATTTCTCAGGTATACTCGTCCATTTCTCAGCTACACCCACCCATCCATTTCTCAGCTACACCCACCCATCCATTTCTCAGCGACACCCACCCATCCAGTTCTCAGCTATACCCACCCATCCATTTCTCAGCTATACCCACCCATCCATTTCGCAGCTATACCCATCCATTTCCCAGCTATACCCGTCCATTCTCAGCTATACCCATCCATTTCTCAGCTATACCCATCCATTTCTCAGCTACACCCGTCCATTTCTCAGCTATACCCGTCCATTTCTCAGCTACACCCGTCCATTTCTCAGCTGCACCCGTCCATTTCTCAGCTACACCCGTCCATTTCTCAGCTATACCCACCCATCCATTTCTCAGCTACACCCGTCCATTTCTCAGCTATACCCTCTATTTCTCAGCTATACCCATCCATTTCTCAGCTATACCCGTCCATTTCTCAGCTATAGCTGTCCATTTCTCAGCTATACCCATCCATTTCTCAGGTATACTTGTCCATTTCTCAGCTACACCCACCCATCCATTTCTCAGCTACACCCACCCATCCATTTCTCAGCGACACCCACCCATCAATTTCTCAGCTATACCGACCCATCCATTTCTCAGCTATACCCACCCATCCATTTCTCAGCTATACCCGTCCATTTCCCAGCTATACCCGTCCATTTCTCAGCTATACCCATCCATTTCTCAGCTATACCCGTCCATTTCTCAGCTACACCCATCCATTTCTCAGCTATACCCGTCCATTTCTCAGCTATACCCACCCATCCATTTCTCAGCTACACCCATCCATTTCTCAGCTATACCCGTCCATTTCTCAGCTATACCCGTCCATTTCTCAGCTATACCCACCAATCCATTTCTCAGCTATACCCGTCCATTTCTCAGCTATACCCATAAATTTCTCAGTTATACCTGTCCATTTCTCAGCTATACCCGTCCATTTCTCAGCTATACCCACCCATCCATTTCTCAGCTATACCCGTCCATTTCTCAGCTATACCCGTCCATTTCTCAGCTACAGTACAGACCTTATTTAGCTTTACTGTTTGACGAAGCAAAAACGAAACAAAAATGCGTCTTTAACGCGTCAAAACCGCGTAGCATTTCCAGGCGTGGCCAAACACCAAACGCATTTTTTTAATTTTATATTTAATTGTTGGGTCAATTTCCAATTTGAAATACAATTCATTGTCGCCCTAATGTCAGCATCGCGCCTCTAACATTTATAGGCGCGTCTAACAGAAAGTCTACATGTCCTACAACATGTTAAACGTATCATGAAATATTTTAAACCCGTCACGGAAAAAGTCAAACGCGCAATCAAATGTATTCATTAACGCTACAAAGATTCTTACTACGCGTCATTAAACATAAAGTGGAATCGGTCTATAGTCTGTCAAGGACCCGTACATGTAAATTTAAATTGCAATTGGAGCCGTATATGTGTTAAGTACATGCAACGCCCTTAGCTTTTTTTGTGGCTGTAAATGATAACTGTCGAAATGTCATCATCGTAATCAATCGTAATTTTGTATAAAATGGACGTGTGTGAACTCTGCACCTGGGTATTCTTTACTGAGTATGAAGCTAGTGTGATGACCGTGCATATATTTTAATAAATTTTCAATCCACAATTTCTTTTGAAATCTGGATGAATAAATCAAGATATTCTCTGAAATGGGTTTATTACAATATAGTCTAATTTGAGCCGACGTAATAGGTATAACTTTTTAGAACAATATATGCACCAGTTGCAGCTAGTGTTATGCCAAATTTGTCTTATAACGGAAAGGGAAGCGATTTACAAAATCTGCAAACCTGACATTCGGTGTTTTCGATTTCGCTATTTCATACATAATATGTAACCGAAAATCTCCGCTTTTACATAGACATGCACATGCGTACATAGTTGTTTTACCTGTGACTGGGGTGCGTTCAGGACCGCGAAAAACATTTTCCGTTATTAACTGAACACTGTACCGTGTAGAACGTGAATGTTCGCCGAACATTCGCCTTCCTAAACTCACTCCAGGAGTATCCGAGTACATAACGTTATTACCCGTTTTCGGCAACGGGTATCACCGTCTGATTGGTCGAGAATACACGCATATTTAATCAGATCTAGCAAAGATGGCGTCAACTGTTTAGAAAATAACATTTTTGTGTGTGCAATTCATCAATCTAGGCACATTTCGTGTACGCCACAGACTAAAAAGTAGACAGATAACACGGAATAACGAAACTGCCAATCAGAAAGTGTGATGCCTATATATTTGACCGCTTCGGCATCTTAACTCAGGCTTATTACTGACAGTGCTTCAAGTTAGTTATCTCGAAAACTGTAAACAAAGACACGCGTCGATGATCGAGTTTATCGGATTGTTTATCTTCAACATTGTTTTTTCGCGACCAGGACGAAATGGATGTTATATATATATATATATTTTGTGTCTGCGGCTCTCTTGCGACAATCAATAACTTTCTACTTATCGGTGACATCACATTTACTAAAACAAGAATGATAATGCAGGTTACTGGGCCAATATTGGCCTAGTAACCTGCATTATCAGGGAAGTAGGCCCCCAAATCTAAACAAATGAAATATCACATTTTACCCATTTGAACCTGAAATCCCAGAATTCCACTTTTACAGTCATTATATAAGTATGATGTTGAATATTTTGAAAGCCATTTGACTGGAAGCTGGCTTTCAGTCAAATTAGTTTCAAAATATTCACCAGAATTTTGACACATTTGTAACAAATTTATCATTTTCTCTTGTCGTTTGAAATTGTTAATGCAATAGTAGAAGTACTCCCTTGTTGGAGGCGATATTCCCACCCTGTATTATATTCATAGAATCACAATGACATAATCACAATCAAATTTCCCATAATACCCTGGGAGATACGCCATTTTCAGAGGGGCTAATTTAACATTACGAGCAATGGGCCGTTAAACCTTAATTACATTTTCTTTAATATATTGCGAAATTCACTCATGATTTCATGTTTTCTGATACCTGACAGGGTTATTACAGATTCTCAGACACAGGATTTAATGGTTTGAACATCAAGGAAAATGTAAACAATGAGTTTGTATGGGCAGTCCTCTTTAGCATGTAGTAAGTTTTCCCCAACTTTAATGGCGGCCGAATTCAAGATGCCCGGATGTGCGAAACTATGAATAATGTGTTTGATTTCTGCGCTAATGTCTGAGGGCGGCGTATGACCATAACAGCCGCTGTCAGGTCATAGGGCCTAACAGTACATGTATATAGTATACTACTGGCTATATATTGTGCCATATATTTTAAACCAAATATCACTCATCGTGGCGTTGTAAACGTGGAATCAGACACTGATAGTAATGGTGCGACAGCTAATGTGTGGGACAGTGAATCTTCTGATGAAGCCACCACTACTGGAAAGACTTGAAGATGAACTTGAAGCTGGTACACTACAGATTGAGTGAACTTCTCCAATCAGTGACAAAGAGTTTGCCCTGAAGTTTGGGCTGTTTTGGTGCATTCACCATGATCATTTGTGCCGTTTGAATTTAATTAACTGTTAAAGTTTGTTATATTGAATTAGCTCTAACATGATTAGATATACCAATAACATACCAAGAGTTAGTAGTTAGTCACTCTTATAAGAATTGTACATTTTAGCAATTGACCCTTTAACACTCCAGCTGGTGAAAACATGTTCTGTGGTGGCCTTGAGAAATGTCCATATGCAGAACAAGAATTATTTTTTTACCGTGACTCAGTGAGTGGTCAAAACTGGCCTCTGAAATCAAATTGTCTTGAGAAATGACCATTTGCAGGCCAAGAGAAGACTATTTTAAGATTTTACCACTGGAATAACTGGCTTGATAACCAAGCTAGTCATTACAGTTCTAAATGTTAAAAAATTGCCTTGGCTTGCAAATGGGCATTTATTAACCCTTTAATGGTCAAATCAGCCATAACCAGCCTCTGCAGTGTTCCTGAGAAATGCACCAGGTCATTTTGGATTTGATTGAATTGTTTATTCATTCACTTAAAAAAGTTTAATGTCATTGTTATTGAATGCTGCCATATTGATATAATGCAGAGTTTGCTCAATCAATCACCAACACGGACAGTAGCGCAAACCACCACTCATTAGCCGCATGAGCAATATTATATAGGACCAAGATTAAGTTTACTTTACTGTTGATTTTGAGATTTGTATTGTTATCGATGATCAATAACAATACAAGTCCAGTCTCTAGAACAAAAGTAAACTATCTTGGTCCTATATAATATTGCCCATGCTGGTGATCAGCGGTGTTTTATGGTTATGCTACTGTCTGTGTTGATGAATGATGTTGCTGGTCACAGGACATATATTACTGATAGTGGTCTTTCAAATTTTTGTCCTACTGTTCCAGATTTTGTACGTTTATTTTTGCAACATGTGTTTGTGGTCTGGCTATGTTTCAACAGTAGCTGAAATAGAAAGTGAAACAAATATGATTACACAGGGAGTTATAAGCATTACATAATGGACCTTTCCATTTTATCCATCAATCATGATGTCATAATCAACTACATGATGCATAAGGATGCCAACATAATCAATGACATAATGAATGACATAGATAAGTTCGTCAATCTTCACAGACACTTAATTGATGACGGACTATATGTATTCTATTTAACCCTTTAATGGACAAATTTGGTGAAGAAAATTTTAATATCCACTTATTGAATGTCCAATTAGAGGCCAAGAGAATCCAATTTTTGAAAATTTATGACAAATTACGGGCTCGGTCATTGAACCAGTCATTTGTGGTGAGTTTTCAAAAATTCTATTCTCTTTTCCTGTAAATGGACATTCCACAAGGCCATAACAGAGGCCAGTTTTGGTCGGCATGACCATTAAAGGGTTAATAAAAATGATGTTGAATATTTTAAAACTAATTTGACTGGGAGATGTTGCTGTCAAATCAACAGCTTACATGTATAGTTTTCAGGAATTTGAGATTCAGAGAGTACAGAGATCGATCCCAATGCAGGTAAAGCTTGGGTGGAGCTTAGCTAAAGATGGGCGGGGCATAGCGTAAACTGGATTCCTCCATTGGGCAAAACTATAAGTAAGACTGAGCGGTGGTAGTGAACACCTGACTGTTAATAGTAGCATGACAAAATAGCAATCTATCTGTGTTGGTAAAAGTACATTACGTAATAAATTATTAAAAAGTGTACCAACACAAATACTGATAGAATGCTACATGTATTTGGACATGATACTGGTGCACTGCCCGGTCAAGTGTTTACTACCACCACTCACTCTCACACCACAATAATAAATTAGCTACTATAATCTCACTCTGTCTGAGTACAGCGTACATTGCTCATAGTGATATTCACTATACCACCACATACCTCACCGATAATATTTGTTAGAATAAACCAGCACGATTATAATCATGCCAGTTTATTCATTCATTTTGTTGGGTGACATGCACGGTGGTACAGTGGTACCTGATAAGCACGCTGCATTCACCATGATCATTTGTGCCGTTTGAATTTAATTAACTGTTAAAGTTTGTTATATTGAATTAGTTCTAACTAACATGATTAGATATACCAATAACATACCAGGAGTTAGTAGTTAGTCACTGTTATAAGAATTGTACATTTTAGCAATTGACCCTTTAACACTCCAGCTGGTGAAAACATGTTCTGTGGTGGCCTTGAGAAATGTCCATATGCAGAACAAGAATTCTTTTTTTACTGTGACTCAGTGAGTGGTCAAAACTGGCCTCTGAAATCAAATTGTCTTGAGAAATGACCATTTGCAGGCCAAGAGAAGACTATTTTAAGATTTTACCACTGGAATAACTGGCTTGATAACCAAGCTAGTCATTACAGTTTTAAATGTTAAAATATTGCCTTGGCTTGCAAATGGGCATTTATTAACCCTTTAATGGTCAAATTAGCCATAACTAGCCTCTGCAGTGTTCCTGAGAAATGCCCTTTTGCTGACTAAGAGAACACTATTTTTGAAAATTTATCACTGGAATGACTGGCTCCCAGAATGCAAATTTACATTTTATGAGACAATTGGAATTTTCTTGACCAAATTTACCCATTAAAGGGTTCAGCAGAAATTTACATTTTCTTGACAAATATTGGACAGCAAAGGGTTGTAAAGCTGGAGCTTTACTTACCTTTATCTACCTGGTTCCGCTGTTCACAGTGGGGAAAAATTCTCAATCCTTGTTCCACTGAAGATCAAAGAAATGATGAAAACACCATACAACCTTTACCTACATACAGTAAACAAGTCAAACCTGGTCATTTTGGATTTGATTAAATTGTTTATTCATTCACTTAAAAAAGTTTAATGTCATTGTTATTGAATGCTGCCATATTGATATAATGCAGTTTGCTCAAACAACCATCAACACAGACAGTAGCGCAAACCACCACTGATTACCAGCATCAGCAATATTATATTATCGGCATGACCATTAAAGGGTTAATAAAAATGATGTCGAATATTTTAAAACTAATTTGACTGGGAGCTGTTGCTGTCATATCAACAGCTTACATGTATAGTTTTCAGGAATTTGAGATTCAGAGAGTACAGAGATCGATACCAATGCAGGTAAAGCTTGGGTGGAGCTTAGTTCGAGATGGGCGGGGCATAGCTAAAACTGAATTCCTCCATTGGGCAAAACTATAAGTAAGACTGAGCGGTGGTAGTGAACACCTGACCTAGCACTGTAATAGTAGCATGACAAAATAGCATTCTATCTGTGTGGGTACAAGTACATTATGTAATAAATTATTAAAAAGTGTACCAACACAAATACTGATAGAACGCTACATGTATTTTGACAGCATGATACTAGTGCACTGCCCGGTCAAGTGGTTACTACCACCACTCAGTCTCACGCCACAATAATAAATTAGCTACTATAATCTCACTCTGTCTGAGTGCAGCGCACATTGCTGATAGAGATATTCACTATACCACCACGTACCTCACCGATAATATCTGTTAGAATAAACCAGCACGATTATAATCATGCCACTTTATTCATTCAATTTGTTGGGTGACATGCATGGTGGTACAGTGGTAGCTGATAAGCATGCTGGGTTATTCATTAATTTTTCTTGGTGGTATGCATAGTGGTTATAACTCCGGTGATGTGAAGTTTGAAAGAAAAAATTCTATAAAAAATATTTAAATTTCATAAACAACAAAACAGCCCTTTAAGCCTATTTATACCTGGAAATGCCTCAGCTGCTCTCGGAGAGCATCTAGACTTCAAAGTTTTCCGGTGGAGAGTTGATGTTTCCAGGTGAGTGACCGCTGAGGACAGTGAATCGTGCATGTCAGGAGAGTGAGACTGATTCAAGTCAGACCACCAATGACCGATAGGAAAATATCTATTTGCAGAACAAGAGAAGACTATTTTTGAAAATTTATGACTGGAATGACTGGCTCGGTTATTGAGACAGTCATTCCAGTGATAAATTTTCAAAAATAGCCTTTTCTTGGTCTGCAAATAAATATTTCTCAACACCACTGCAGAAGCCAGTTTTGGATAATATGAGCCGCATTCTGCCGATCAGGTTGCTTAGTGGGGCGAACTGTACCACTTCCTCAAGAAATCATGGGTCATTTTGACAAATGTTGGATCAAGTACATACATGGAAGATATCTATGTCCTAAAATCCATTAGGCCAATGAACCATGTGTGAAGGTAATGATTGGATGGTGTGAATTTTAGAGCACTAAACGGTGCAAGGGCCCTGCCTCCGCAAAACCCTGCATGAGTGTTAAAGTGCTAAGTATATGATGTCAATGAATTACATCATATGTAGGCTGACGTAGCGAAATCTGTTGAACTTTTAAGAGTCAGTTGTACGAATTGTATGTCTTTACTATTTAGTAAACATTCTGTTGAATATTTAACAACAGACCCCAGTCAAATTACTTGAAATTAGTTTCAAAATATTCAGCAGGTTAGCTGTATCTATAGTTACCATGAAATTTGGAATTCAGGATTCAAAGTACATACTGATCCCAACACACGGTCGCACGGGGCATAGCTAAAAATCCATTAGAAAATCAAAATTTCTGTTTTATCCTCATGCCAATTCCAGCTTTTGCTATATTTAACCCTTTCACCGACAGGTCCTGAAAACAATGTGGCATGTTAAATGATGGTGGTAGCCTAATTTCTCAATCCGAAAGAAAATTGAATTTTAGTATGATGACGTTGAATTAATTACCTACCTATCTTTAAAATCTCCTCGAGTCCTTTCTTTATCTCCATGTTTTGAAAAAATTAGGATACATTTGTCTCCATCCATTCATCATGCTATCTCCTCCCAACTAGTTGGGTGGAATTCAACCAAATTTGGTATGTGGGTTATCCATATGATTGTGGATTGGCTGACAACATTTATTTTATGTAGTCAGAGATTTATCTAGATTTCCCATAGTCCTGCCCACACTCTCGCACATCATTTGACACCCTCTCAATAGTTTTAAATTAAGCCAGATGAGCCACTACATTTAGATAGGACTAGTGATTACTAGATTCTACTATAGCCTTTCAAATCTTTGCAGACCAAGGGAAGACTATTTTTGAAATTTTACCACTGAAATGACTGGCTCAATTATCAAGCCAGTCATTCTACTGGTAAATTTCCAAAAATAGTCGTCTTGCTCTGCTCACAATAGAGGAATTCTTTTACCACCTTGACCATTAAAGGGTTGACATGTCAAATTGTTACCATTGGGTTGGTCAGTTACAAGTTGTACTAGCCCTGGTCAATTGCTGCTAACCTCGCACTCATGTTAATTTTAACCCCTGCTCTCACAGATCATTTCCCCTTATGACCTCCACATTTTTCACAGTGATCCACGCCAGTCTCTGTGTAATGCAACTCCTCCGAAAGCAGTGGATGGAATTCAAACAAATGTTGTAGGTTACTATAGAGTGCAAGAGGCCATTTTTATCTCAACTACGGAGTAAAATGAGCTATTGTGATACCATGCACGTCGCGCGACGGCGTCTAATTTGCGGTTAGCTCAACTTTTCTGTTTATATATCATGTTTGGTTGATCATACTGGTCCTAAACTTGGACACATGCCTCCTTATCATAACACGGCATCACAGAATGATGTTCTGGCCAAAAGGTCAAAATCACTGATATGCATGGCAACCATTTGCTGTCCGCCATCCATCCGTCAACTTATGTTGAAAAACATAAGTTGACGCACGGACGGCGGACAGCAGATGGTTGCCATGCATATCAGTGATTTTGACCTTTTGGCCAGAACATCATTGTGTGATGCCGTGTCTCATACATACATTAACAACCAGGCGGATTTCAAACTAATTTTGCTGGAAGCACCCTAATGCTTTCGGCTTCCGAACATGCATACAGAATTTTGATTGGTCAATTTTTGTGTGAAAATCTGACTTTATGAAAAATTTAGCAGAAATTGTCAAAACGCTACTCCTCCTTAACCGCTTGACAGATTGCAACCCTAGTTGGCTGGACATAAATTGCCAAAATGCATAGTCTCAATGACCGCTTGGGGTGGATTATATCCAAATGTAGCAGAAGGATTCTATAGTAGTTGGCTCTAGAACTTCTATTCAGAATTTTTTTTTATAATTCTGTGCTTAGCAACAACCGTCATCAGATGAGATATTTTGACAGTTCGCCTCTATGTCCGCCTCATCTCAAAAGAAAAATAGGAAGTGGAAATTAGATAAGGGTATACAGGCAACCTGCTGAATATTTTGAAGTTTTGATAGGTAGATAGATAGGTATGTACATACTCAGTATATTTTATAGGCAGCCTTTTACGATATAGTAGCGGCCTTCTCTGCTGACAGCCCTTATTGCCATACACCGTCCAGGATACCGTTACTGGCCCTTGGCCCCCTTGTTGATAAGCCTTCTAAATTTATTTTATGTTTGAAGTCAATCATCAGAGTTCACTGCTGTCATGAAGTCGAGATTCATGGTTGCATTGCAGCCACATTTCTGGTATTACATTTGGCTCCTCCCCTGGGGTAGTGAACGTGGTCGATTTCTATGACACATCATCGACCATACAATCTCGTTATCACTTACTTTCCATTGTCAGATAGATCCAAGTTATCAGAGATTGTAACCCACAGCCTATAATTTTTCTTTTGATCACTTCCAGGGTTGTTAAATCTTAATGTATGATCACACAACCTCCTTTATTAAAATTTGAGCAAAATCGGACCAGTTTGTTTCAGATATATCCATAGATTAAAATTTGTACCCAATCTGGATCCAACTTGGTTTTTGTCCAGATCACAGCCAAAGTCTGGAAATCCTTGTTTAGGTTATGTTGCTTTTTTACTGTCGTCGAATAGTACACTACTGTCAAAGTCTGCTGTACGAATCGCTCAGTTTGCTAAGCACGCGAGATACATGTACGGAGGAAACATGTACTGATAAGCGGTTCTGCCTAGACTAGGAACCGAGTACCCGGTTGCTTCTAGCCATAGGACTCGTCGAAAGAACTGGAGAACCGCGGTTGGAATTGATGGCGCGATTAATTTATTGTAAAATTTCCAAACGCTACCAAACGCGTAGGGCAAAAAGTTAAACACGTCATTCAAAATGTCAAACCCGTAGTGTCAAAATTTTAACCCGTCAAGATAAAATTCAAGATGCGTATTGAGATTTTACCAAACGCGCTATGTCTAAGCAAATCACTACGAGAGAATGACGCCATACAGATGCGTTTTAAACGAGCTTTAGGATGCGTTTAAGTAAAGCTACCGTAACTAAGATCTGTACTGTATGCCACCAATCCATTTCACAGCTATACCCGTCCATTTCTTAGCTATACCCATCCATTTCTCAGCTATACCTATAAATTTCTCAGTTATACCTGTCCATTTCTCAGCTATACCCGTCCATTTCTCAGCTATACCCGTCCATTTCTCAACTATACCCGTCCATTTCTCAGCTATACCCATAAATTTCTCAGTTATACCCATCCATTTCTCAGCTATACCCATCCATTTCTCAGCTACACCCGTCCATTTCTCAGCTATACCCGTCCATTTCTCAGCTACACCCGTCCATTTCTCAGCTATACCCGTCCATTTCTCAGCTATACCCACCCATCCATTTCTCAGCTACACCCACCCATCCATTTCTCAGCTATACCCATCCATTTCTCAGCTATACCCATCTATTTCTCAGCTACACCCAGCCATTTCTCAGCTATACCCGTCCATTTCTCAGCTACACCCGTCCACTTATAGCTATGTCACACCCATTTGCAGCTAATCTCCACCCACTTGTTGGAATAGGTTTGAAACTTTGAAACCTGAATTTTCAGATTCTAAATGTCAAAATACCTTTACAGGCAAGCCGTTGAATATTTTGAAACTAATTTGACTGGGACTCAGCAGCACCGTTAGCAGCAAGAGCTCCCAGGAAATTTAATTTCAAAATATTCAACAGAATGTTTATTAAATTATAAATTCATCAAAGACATAAAATTCGTACAGATTATCAACCCTTTCACCGACAAATCTCTGAAAAAGTACATTCTTTCCAATATAAACTTCTGTTGAATATTTTGAAATGAATTTGACTGGAAGACATTGAGACATTGCTGCCTAATGTAGCAACGTCTTCCAGTCAAATTAATTTCAAACTATTCAATGTTTTTTTCAGTATGGGTGCCTTGAAAATGAGATATGGGGAATTCATCCATGAAGTGTTAACAGACCTTTCGATTTTCATGACAGAGCTATGCCATTATGATTGTGGCATCAGCTAACAAGTGATGTATTTGATTATGATGTCATATACTTAAATGATAGACCAGATCCCTCCAATGTTGCTAAATATAGACTGTGATATTTTGGAAACAATTTTACAAAAGCTTGCAGCTGTTAAGCAAGAAACAACGTTCAGTAAAAGTGTGTTCAAATATTTATCAATCATACACTAATTGATGGTTTCTAATCAAGGGACAAAACTATGGGGTGCACCAAATGTCCCCAGCCAAGTTATTGGATTATGTATTATCCAAACATAATGGTAAGTTCTAAGATGTGTGTGTGTGTGTGTGTGTGGGAGGGGGGGGGGGGGGGGGGGAGGGGGGGGGGGGGTTATTGAGTCAATATTCTGTTTTAGGTAGGAGTAAATCACCCATGTGTTTACACAACTCAATATTATTATTATTATTATTATTATTATTATTATTATTATTATTATTTATTTATTTATTTACTTACTCACCTCACCCCCAAAAAACTGTCCCAGGCCGGGAGGAAATGTGAGTGATGATATAAACAAGGCGACAAGACCAGGATAGATGAAACGACTAAAATGACAAATCAAACACAGAGATTATAAACTTTACGGAATAGTGAGATCTATATATTGAGTAATCCACTCCTCAGCTGGACAATAACTGACCATCCTCAACTTTGCATAGGGCGCGACAATAACTGACCAGCCACATTCATACAGTCAGATCCCAAGAGTTGTCCAAAATTCAATGATTAACTTCATGAAGAGTTTCACAAAAAGTCCATGCAACATGATATTTACTTAAATCTGTCGGTAATGGAAGAATCCAGTTTTAGCGATGCACCGCCTATCTCCAGCTAAACTCCACCCACACGTTGCCTGGGTTGGGATCAATCGATACCTGAACTCCCTGATTATCAATTTCCAAAAAACTATACATGTCAGGTAAGCTGCTGATTATTTTGAAACTAATTTGGACTGGGTGCTATTTCTGCTTATGGCCGCAACAGTGTCCTGTTGGCAGCAACAGTACTCAGTCAAATTAAGACATACAATTCGTAAATACTCATTCCATCATCAATTATGCGTTCGTGATTACATGTAACTTATCTGCATCATTCATGACGTAATTGATTATGACGTCATCTTACATCTCACGTAGTTGATTATGACATCATATGATTGATGGATAAACTGGAAAGGCCCATTTTGATGATTGTGATCCTCTATAGGCATGCATTCAATGGCCTCAAAGTGCTGGATAAGCCGGTCGAAAATGGCCTCAGCAATGGTCTTAAGGAACGTCTATTAGCAGCAGGTCAAGAAGATATTTTTGAAAATTTAGCACTAGAATGCTCAGTATGTGGACGTACAACAAAATCACCAGAGAATCCAATCTCCTTCAGCTTGATCAATAAGAATTTAATTTAACCTCCCTCCCACTCCCAAACTCCCACCCACCCCCCAACCCCTGCTCTCTCTCTCCTCTCACAGACACATGCACCCATGAACACACACACACACAGGCCTCCCACCACCTCACCCACCCACCCGGACATTCAAACGACAGACCTACATTCACATTGTAAGCGTTTTGAAATTTCTTACTTACTTTTTCTGTAAAAATGATGACATTTTACGTCGTCTTCTCGTAAATAATATAATTTTCCTATGAAGCAGTATGAACAGTGGACCAGCCAAGCCACACACAATACTGTAAGAAACGCAATTATAGTGAGGGAAACAGGCTTTAACTCAAAAATCAAATTAAAATTAATAATCAAATTTATATTAACAAGCATTCTGTAAGTATTGCTTTACAATACATGTCCCCTACCTGGTGATATAAATCTTTAGAGATTGACAGTCAAAAACTCCATTAAAAATTGACAAAAGCAAGTCTTGAAAGCTGATATGTTTGTATTTTATAAGTCGAAAGGGGGATGCAACTCCATCAAAAATTGACAAATTCCGGAAACTCGAACTTGCTCTGTAATTTCTCATAACAAAGCAACGTGCCAATTCTCAGTTGAATAGCTTGAGACTGCGAAAAAGTGTGCAAAACTAATATTTATTGCATTTCATAAGTCGAAAGGGGGCATAACTACATGGAAAATTGACGCCTTAAGCTCGAACTTGCTCTGTAATGCCTCATAACAGAGCAATATACCAATTCTCAGTTGAATACCTTGAAGGACCACGAAAAAGTGTGGAAACCCAACTGCCACAGACACACCAAGTACAAACCTATAGTCCCGGTGGTTTTACCGGTAGGGGACTAATAATTAAATGGATGTGTGTGTGGGCCAGATATTGTAGGTGAACAGACAGGCAGTAGGTTATCACAGCAGTTCATAAGCCAGAAACATAATCAACCCACATTCTCAAGACAGAGAGAAAAGATCAATAGAGTGATTCATTTCTAGCCATGCCCCACCCATCTATATCTAAGCTCCGCCCATGCGTTGGGTGTGTTGGGATCGATTTATATATGTATGTACTTTGATCCCTGACTTCCCAGAATCACATTATCAAGGTAACTATAAAGTTACGCGTTTGAATATTTTGAAACTAATTTGACTGGGGGCTGTTGCTGCCTAGTTAAATTAGTTTCAAAATATTCAACAGAATGTTTATTAACTGTCTCACTGTCGCAAGCCACCAGACAATAATTTCAATGAGTAAAGACTCTGATTTGCTGAATATTTTGTAAACAATTTAACTGAAAGTTGTTGGTTGCCTAGCCACCAACAACTTTACGTTAAATTGTTTTCCAAAATATTTGGCAGGTCCAGTGATATAACCATTGGAACATGTCATCTGCATATACCAGTCAGACGGTCTTAAATAGTAAATTCATCAAAAACATACAATTCGTACGCGTGACAGACTTCTGCAGCTTCATGGCAGAGTATTCTCTGTCAATTATGATTGTGACGTCAGCTAATACGTCACGTAATTGATTATGACATCAGTTAGTCGAGTGACAGATGGGATCCTTTGATCCCCTCGCCCCTCTGTATCTGACAGTGTACCTGAGATGGCTTACCCGAGTCCAGCAAAGGCAACAAGCTCTAAGGCATCAAATGGGAAATCTGTCCTGAGATTAGTTCTGAACAGTGCTGTGATGGTTTCTGCAACACAAACACCACACATGTCTGCGATAAAGACAACCGCACATGGACAACATTTTCTTGCATATACAAAAAAAACAACCATTTCCTTAACTGTAAAAAGAAAACACTTGGTCAGAAGAACTGTCCACAACTGTTTGCGGAATCCAAAATGCAAAAAATTTTGAACAGGTCGTCGTGCTCAAGAAGAAAATATACTTATCTGTATCAGAGCAAACAATTCTTAGAACATTATTCCACGACTAAACAAAAATCAAAGTATCACCCACTAACTCTCGCTCCCCCCCCACCCCCCTCAAAACACCCCCACAACCAACCCAGGAAATTTTGTCAATGTACTTTAAGTAGAAGCTAAGTGACCGATTGAAAACCAAGAATCTGAACATGCACACACGGTTGGCAAGATGCACAGACAGATAGACAGACAGATTGATGCAATAAATATTAATCTTTGTAGTCTCATGAGCATCCTAACTAGGAAATGGAACTTTCCAGTTTTAGTTACATGTATGTCCTGCCCATCCCTAGTTAAGCTCCACCCATGTGTCACCTCACCTGTGTTGGAATCGATCGATTTCTGAAGGCCCTGACTATCAACTTCAAGAAAACTATACAGGTAACCTACAACATCGCCAAGTCAATTTAGTATATAATCCTACAACAATGCGTAGACCGTCATCAACTATGCGTTCGTGACGAACTTATCTATGTCATTCATGACATCATTGATTATGACATCATCCTACAGTACAGCTCAGAATTAAGTTAACAAAAATGTGACAGCAGCAAAACATATGATCGCAAAAAGCAAAAAATTGTGCGCAAAAAGCAAAACATTTCACGTCAAATGAAAAACACAAACGCGCCAAATGAAAAACATTGTGCGCCAATTGAAAAACATTTCATGCCAAATGAAAAACATAAACAGGATGAGGTCGAAATGCCAGGCGACTTTTTCCGTGCCATACATGAATTAATTACGAACAGGATATGCCTAAACGCGCCAAAACTCTTCCCGACAAGCTTATTTTTCTAAAATGCGGTCATGTTTTTCTCTGGCTCGCCGATTATAGTATTCTCGATATATAATGTAGACAGGGACTGAAACGAAAATAAGTGCTAAAATCGCCGTGATTCCTATGCGTATATTTGTCTATCGTGAAAATTAATCTATGTCAAATCCCGCAAGTCGGCATGTTCTGCAGCCCTGGATGTTTATAGAAAGTAAATGCGAAAGCAACTGGATGAGAATAAACAATGTCAAATCTCACCTGGTCGGCATGTTTCACTGCACTGGATATTTTTAAAAAGTAAATGCGAAAGCAACCGAATGAGAACACTGGGAAGATTCGCGGGACTAATATTTCCGGTAAAATGTTAGACAAAACTACAAAATAGATCTATCACGATCAACTGTGGATGTTTCTCGAGCTTCCGTTTGTCTTCAGTGTAAGGTTTTATTCACAATAATATGTTAGATATTAGAAAATATTGCTTGGAAATGCTGCCTTTGAACGGTCATAAGCGGTCTATAGCAATATAGATCTGTGGATTTAACAGATGGAGCTAGCATACTTCTCGTAGTTTCGTACAAATACAATATACAATCACCAACAATGGGAACACATTTATGCGTAGGTACATTATGTAAGCCATTGCAAAATCTTGTCACAAACTAAACGAAATCACGGATTTCTTTTTTCACGAGAGAGTTGATACTTACCTCCCTAATACTCTTTGATATATTGCTAAATATCGGCTTTCACTCAATAAAACACTCAGATTAAAAAGGTTAGGTGCCCCCATTGGGCAGGTAGTCAGAAGACAGTCCAGCGGATACTAGGCCCACCACCGCGCATGCGCAGACTAGTACTTCCTCTGACTAATTTATTGGCTGACACCATGCAACTTACAAGAGCCTGAGGACCGAGCCTCTGTGGGGCGGAGAGGCCGGGTCCGTATTAGGGAGGTAAGTATCAACTCTCTCGTGAAAAAAGAAATCTGTGATTTCGTTTATTTCACTTCAAGAGTATACTTACCTCCCTAATACTCTTTGATATTGCCAGAATTCGTCTGGGAATTCGGCGGGAGGGAGGCGAGTTCAAAAGACCAGCTCTTCCCTATGCGCTTTTCTGCGTTTAAGGCACTTAAACTTCTGAAACTGTATGAAAACACAATCCGGAATAGAAACGAACATCGGCTAACACAAAACCGATGGTTGAGAGACGACTGTATGTCATATACGCTCACACACACACACCCCCCCCCCCCTTCTTGGGAAGACTGCATGACCTCAATGTCCCATACGCTCTCTACGTACAAGTGCCATGTACTATATGACAAAAAACGAAAAGGCTCCATTTTCGTATACTCTCAATAATGAACCACATAAAACACATACCATCACCATATTATAACGAAGGGTCACATGACAATACAATTAACAATACTGACCTTGTAGAGTTTGGCTGCTGACATCATCTCCCCAGCGGTGAAGACTGATGCAGTCCCAAATAAGTGGTTGTTCCCATTGATTAATTGTGATATATATATATATAAATAATGAGGAAAACCCCATCAAAAATGTACACCTAATTATTTTTTCAAAATCGATAAGGCGAGAGGATTCGAGGTGTCACGGAGATAATGGTCTGCAAAACTCGACTCACAGTGCCACTGAGCTACCGACATAATGTCATCCACAGGGACCCCATTAAATAGGGCAGTGGAAGCCACTACGCCCCGGACACTGTGAGCCTTGGCTATGTCAACTTGTTTACCTTGGCGGATTTATGACAAAATTGAATACACTCTACAATCCACCTGGAAATGGTGTCCTTAGACGCCCTGCCATGGGGTTCAATATATGACAACCATAACGCTGTAGGGTCAGTCCGCCATTCCTGAGTACGTTGTTTGTACCAGTTTAATGCTCGGACTGGACACCATGCTTTAGAATTAGGATCATATCTAGTTAAAGTTGGTAAAAATATGGGTTGACCTGGATATTTCAGACTGATTTTTAGCCATGAAATTAATCCTAGGTAGAAGCTTAAGGCCTTCCCCTGTAACCACAAAACGGTCTGCCAAGGCATGAATTTCACTTCTACGCCTAGCCGAGGCAGCAGCAATTAAAAATACAGTTTTAAGAGTCAACATTTTCATAGAAATGGAACTAAGTGGTTCAAAGGGCTTATCACCTAGTACCTGAAGCACTAGTGATAAACTCCAAGACGGAATCACAGGGGATTCCTTGGTCTTAGATTGCCCATGCCTTTAATTAAAATATTTAATGTACTTACTTCATCACTTCCCCTATTAGCCAAGCAAGGGATAACTGTCATTAAAGCTGATTTATAACCAGCAATAGAGTTAGGCTTGAGGCTATAGGCATCATACAGGTGACAGAGGAAATCAGCTACTACCTGAATAGATGAATCCATTGGATAATTACATCTTTTTGAGCACCATTCTGCAAATCTGTTGATTTTATAATTATATGCTCTGGAGGTTGACCCCCTCCTGGCTTTTGCCATAAACATGGCTGCTTGCTCAGAAAAGCCCTCCTTAATTCTAGATTCCTTGACAACATCCACGCAGTCAATCTGAACATTGACGGATTGTTGTGAAGGACCTTGCCCTGGAAGATAATGTTGTCCATCAGAGGCAGAGGAACCGGATTGCAGACCAGAAGGTCCAGCAGATCCGTATACCATGATCGGCTTGGCCAATTTGGGGCGATCAGAAGCCCTTGGCACTCCTCCTGTCTGATTTTCTGAAGAATTTTTGGAATCAGGATTGCTGGAGGGAATGCGTATGCATACATTCCCACCCAGCTGATAGCTAGCGCATCTGTTGCGATAGCGCTCGGATCTGGAATCGGAGAGACGTACGTCATCATCTTCGCATTCTTCTTCGTTGCTAATAAATCTATGTTGGGTTTCCACCAGTGGTCGAACAGACGATCCGCCACACATTGATTTAGTTGCCATTCCGTCAGTAAAACACTCATCCTTCGGCTCAATGAGTCTGCTAACAGATTTAACCTTCCCAGAATATGAACTGCTTTCAAGGTAATCCTGTAATTCAGGCACCAGCAAAGCAGTTTCCATGTGATCATACAGAGACTGGGCGACTTCGTTCCGCCCTGGCGGTTTATGTAAGTCACTACTGTTGAGTTGTCTGATCGAATTAGAACACTCATGCCCTGAACTTTCTGAAAGAAATGTTCCAGGCCCAGGACTACTGCTCGTAATTCCAGTAGATTTATATGTTCCCTTGACTGTTCCAGATTCCAAAGCCCTGATATCGTGGTTTCTTCCAGGCAAGCTCCCCACCCCTCCATCGATGCATCCGTATACATCGTTACCTGAGGGTGAGGAGGGGTTAGCATGACCCCCGCCAGGAAATTCTCTGTCTTCAACCACCATTGAAGGTGGTGAATTAGAGGCTCCAGCATTGACACGTTTGAGTCCAGTGAACCTGTACTCTGGGTCCATTGCGTCATGAGAAATAACTGGATCGGCCGCCTGCGTAAGGCCGCCTGAGGAATGACTGGTTCGATGCGGCAGCGCCTTGCAACCTCGCGAGGGGCCTTCACGAGATGTCCATGCGCCTTGATGGACATCTCTGCCGCCGAGAACATATCCACAATATGTTCTGCCAGTGGCAGAGATGGTATGGCGCTAACAGTCGATCTACCAGCTAAACATGGCCGGTGATCTCGCTGGCTAGCCGACTGTTCCACGGGCAGGTCTGGCCTGACGCTTATAAGCCACTGACAAGCGTCAGACCAATCCTCCTCCGTGGCCACCTGCGAGAGCTCTACAAGACGAGGGCCTTCGTCTTCCTCCTGAGCAATCGCAGGCGAGCTTGAAGCTGAACAGCCTGACAAGCCAGAAAAAGCATGCGGGCCCGAAAGAGCAGGCATGTTAATCTGACTGGCTTGTCCAGGAGCAGGCGCCGTGGTATTGCGTGGGGCACTTATCGCCACACCACGGCCCTGGCCAGAACCAGCCATACCCTTGGCAAGCCGAGGTATGCGGAACACCTGGCCGTCAGGTCCAACCCGGGCCATGGTCACGACATCAGAAGGAGAACCCAGCAGATAATCCTCTTCTTCCTGGCCAGAAAGATTAGGCTCCGGGTCAGCAAAGAAAGCTAACCCGGACTGGCCAGGAAAGGTGCCATAGGAGGTACTGGCACCTGCGGTGTGCGGTTACCCCTGGCCTGATAGGCAGGCACCAGGTTCCAGCGACAACCGTCCACGGACCACCGGCGCGGCAAGCCTGCTGCCAGCGTCCTGGAACGCCCCCTCTAATTGGGCCACCTCTGAATCTTCGAAAACTGGTAGGGTCCTAAAGAAACCAGATTCAGAGGCGGGGATTATCTGCTTCAGACAAAGGATTTGACCCAGGAAGCATGCCACGGAGCAACTCTGGTACCAAATCCTTGATTGGCCTCTTCATCTCTCCCAACATCTCATCACGGAAGGCCTCCAGATCCACTGAGGACGAGGCCTTCCTCTTACCCTTCTTACTCATTACCTCTCTCTTGTTTTCTCTCCTCCTCCACGATCTTATCCTTCGCATGCAATGATAAAAAATCTGACATTAGATCCCCCCCCCACTGCTTACATACATCACATTTAAGTAACGGGCCACAAGGACTACACTGGAAACATAAATGTGGAATACATTTTTCCTTGAGGAAGCGACCACAAGGACAACCAGGTCTCTGAAACAGGCCAGAAGACAAAGACAATGAGTATTTTAGTTACGGTTAGAAAACTCAAAACCAAAATAAAAGGAGAGGAAGGTGTTCATACAGAGCACCTATCAGATATTTAAAAAACCAGCGTTGGACAAAACTTTAATTGTTAATAAAGTGCAAGGCTGATTATGACGTCATAATTTCAGAAAAGAAATTAAATTGATCCGAAACAAACATCCAGGTGTAAGGACGAATTGTATTCATACCCAGAACATCCTGACTTGAAAGGATAGACTATTCAGGCTATATGAACATCAGATAAACAATGATAAAATGGCAGAAGTTTATATAATTATTTTCAAGTATAATAGAAGTGCCTAATATCATTAACTAGAATACCTGATTCTTTGCATAGACAAACCATCCAATCTGACGAACTGGAACACTCCACCAAGACTATGACCTCTTAACTCTCTCCACCTTATGGGGGAAGGAATTGGACAAAGAGGGCAAAGTGAGAAGACCTTCTTACGAGGCCCCCGAATCACTGGACAGACTTTTTGGTTAGATAACCTAACAGTATTAGTAGGAAATGGACCCTTGGTGGAGAGAAAAACAAACACTCTGGTGATGTGCTGTCCTGTACAATCATAGACAGATACCTGTGGACATAAACACAAAGAGAGATTAGCATTTCATAGCGCCGTTTTGAAATAAACCAACTATATTAGGTGCTTATCTCGATAAACGCGAGTCCCGGAAACACATTACAACGGGATAACTCGCTAAAATATACTAGAAGTCACCTGATGGATAGGTCCTGGGCCCTCCTCTGGCGAATTAGTACGTTCTCCCATCTCTTAAAGGTGATTAAACTTCTGATATTATGATTATTTAATTTAGAATTGATAGAAAAGCTTTGTAGCATAGAAACATGTGTTATCTCTCAGCCAATAAATTAGCAAAGAGGTAGTACTAGTCTGCACATGTGCGGTGGTGGGGCTAGCATCCGTCAGACTGTCTTCTGACTACCTGCCCAATATGGGCACCTAACTTTTTTAATCTGAGTGTTTTATTGAGTGAAAGCCGATATTTAGCAATACATCAAAGAGTATTAGGGAGGTAAGTATACTCTTGAAGTGAAAATTCATTTCAACAAATAAACTTCACAATTCTGTTTTATTCCCGATACGAAACTAATTTAATAGAACATGGTGAAAATATGTGTTGTCCTTTCTTGCCATTCGTGAACAACATTCGGGAACTGTTCTAGACTGCCACAGCGAGAACAGTTTAGCATGTTTACCGTTCAGGAACGAGATTTACACTCCTCGTCTGATGGGGAGTGGAATTTTTGTTCAGGAACACTGTTCCAGTGCCGTTGTCAAATCGTAGGGTTCTTGTTAAATCTGTTCGCAAACAGCAAGAACTGACAACTTGAATGGGTAACAACGACTTCAAGAATATTATGGTTGCTACTTCTAAAGAGCCAAAGTCCACAAGCATTCCAATTTACTAAGCGTCTGTAAACGCGCCTATGTCTTTCACAAATGCGCCAGGTATTTTGAAGACATGACATGCTCTCTAGCCCTGTTCTTAGTTTGTTTCCAAACTTTTTCTGATACTTCATGGCACGCTACAAAAAATTTCACTATTATTTGTTGTTTTCGTCCTGAGCTTTTTTGTCTTCTTCGTGGCGCATTTATGTTTTCTTCGCCTACGTTTTTGTTTTCCTCTTGGCACATTTTTGTTTTTGTCTTGTGCGTTTTTTCTCAGGACATGTTAACTTAATTCTGAGCTGTACTGTACATGTCATGTAGTTTAGTATGACATCATATGATGGATGGATAAACTGGATAGCTCCATTACATCAATGTCTTCAATTAATTTATTTATCGAGCAAAACCCAAAGCATTACAAACCCGTGCAGCACAGGTGCGGCACATGCAGCACATACGCACGTGCAGCACATACGCACGTGCAGCACATACGCACGTGCAGCACATACGCACATGCAGCACATACGCACGTGCAGCACATACGCACGTGCAGCACATACGCACGTGCAGCACATACGCACGTGCAGCACATACGCACGTGCAGCACATACGCACGTGCAGCACATACGCACGTGCAGCACATACGCACGTGCAGCACATACGCACGTGCAGCACATACGCACGTGCAGCACATACGCACGTGCAGCACATACGCACGTGCAGCACATACGCACGTACAGCACATACGCACGTACAGCACATACGCACGTGCAGCACATACGCACGTGCAGCACATACCCACGTGCAGCACATACGCACGTGCAGCACATACGCACGTACAGTACAGATCTTAATTAGTTTTACTGTTTGACGAAGCAAAAACGAAACAAAAATGCGTCTTTTTCGCGTCAAAACCTCGTAGCGTTTCCAGGCATGGCCAAACACCAAACGCATTTTATTTATTTTATAGGCGCGTCTAACGGAAAGTCTAACCCGTCCTACAATATGCTAAACGTATCATGAAATATTTTAAACCCATCACGGAAAAAGTCAAACGCGCAATCAAATGTATACAGTAACGCTACAAAGATTCTTACTACGCGTCATTAAACATAACGGTCTAGTCTGTCTAGGACCCGTACATGTAAATTTAAATTGCAATTGGAGCCGTATATGTGTTAAGTACATGCATCGCCTTTAGATATTTTTGTGGCTGTAAATGATAATTGTCGAAATGTCATCATCGTAATCAATCCTAATTTTGTATAAAATGGACGTGAGTGAACTCCGCACCTGGGTATTCTTTACTGAGCATGAAGCTAGTGTGATGACTGCGTATATTTTAATAAATTTTCAATCCACAATTTCTTTTGAAATCTGGATGAATAAACCAAGATATTCTCTGAAATGGGTTTATTACAATATAGTCTAATTTTAGCCGACGTAATAGGCATAACTTTTTAGAACAATATATGCACCAGTTGCGACTAGTGTTATGCCAAATTTGTCTTATAACGGAAAGGGAAGCAATTTACGAAATCTGCAAACCTGACATTCGGTTGTTTTCGATTTCACTATTTCATACATAATATGTAACCGAAAATCTCCGCTTTTACATAAACATGCACATGCGTACATAGTTGTTTTACCCATGCCGGGGGTGCGTTCCGGACCGCGAAAAACATTTTCCGTTATTAACTGAACACTGCCGCGTAGAACACGAACGTTCGCCGAACATTCGCCTTCCTGAACTCAATCCAGGAGTATCCAAGTATGTAACGTTATTACCCGTTTTCGGCAACGGGTATCACCGTCTGATTGGTCGAGAATACACGCATATTTAATCAGATTTAGCAAAGATGGCGTCAACTGTTTAGAAAATAACATATTTTTGTGTGTGCAATTCATCAATCTACGCACATTTCGTGTACACCACAGACTAAAAATTAGACAGATAACACGGAATAACGAAACTGCCAATCAGAAAGTGTGATGCCTATATATTTGACCGCTTCGGCATCTTAACTCAGGCTTATTACTGAGTGCTTCAAGTTGGTTATCTCGAAAACTGTAAACAAAGACACGCATTGATGATCGAGTTTATCGGATTGTTTATCTTCAACATAGATTTTTCGCGACGAGGGGTAAACGAACTTGATATTATATATATATATATATATATATTTTGTGTCTGCGGCTCTCTTGCGACTATCAATAACTCTCATTATCGGTGACATCACATTTACTAAAACAAGAATGATAATGCAGGTTACTGGGCCAATATTGGCCTAGTAACCTGCATTATCTGGGAAGTAGGCCCCAAATCTAAACCAATGAATTATCACATTTTACGCATTTGAACCTGAAATCCCAGAATTCCACTTTTAAAGTCATTATATAAGTATGTTGTATATTTTGAAAGCAATTTGACTGGAAGCTGGCTTTCAGTCAAATTAGTTTCAAAATATTCACCAGAATTTTGACACATTCGTAACAAATTTATTATTTTCTATCGGTTGAAATTGTTAATGCAATAGTAGAAGTACTCCCTTGTTGGAGGCGATATTCCCACCCTGTATTATATTCATAGAATCACAATGACGTCATCACAATCAAATTTCCCATAATACCCTGGGAGATACGCCATTTTCAGAGGGGCTAATTTAACATTACGAGCAATGGGCCGTTAAACCTTAATTACATTTTCTTTAATATATTGCGAAATTCACTCATGATTTCGTGTTTTCTGATACCTGACAGGGTTATTACAGATTCTCAGACACAGGATTTAATGGTTTGAACTTCATGGAAAATGTAAACAATGCGTTTGTATGGGCAGTCCTCTTTAGCATGTTTTAAGTTTGCCCCAACTTTAATGGCGGCCGATCTTAAGATGCCTGGATGTGCGAAACTATGAATAATGTGTTTGATTTCTGCGCTAAAGTCTGAGGGCCGTGTATGACCATAACAGCCGCTGTCAGGCCATAGGGCCTAACAGTACATGTATATAGTATATTACTGGCAAGAGTTTGCCTTGAAGTTTGGGCTATTTTGGTGCATTCACCATGATCATTTGTGCCGTTTGAATTTAATTAACTGTTAAATTTTGTTATATTGAATTAGCACTAACTAACATGATTAGATATACCAATAACATACCAAGAGTTAGTAGTTAATCACTGTTATAAGAATTGTACATTTTAGCAATTGACCCTTTAACACTCTAGCCGGTGAAAACATGTTCTGTGGTGACCTTGAGAAATGTCCATATGCAGAACAAGAATTATTTTTTTACCGTAACTCAGTGAGTGGTCAAAACTGGCCTCTGAAATCAAATTGTCTTGAGAAATGACCATTTGCAGGCCAAGAGAAGACTATTTTAAGATTTTACCACTGGAATAACTGGCTTGATAACCAAGCTAGTCATTACAGTTCTAAATGTTAAAAAATTGCCTTGGCTTGCAAATGGGCATTTATTAACCCTTTAATGGTCAAATTAGCCATAACCAGCCTCTGCAGTGTTCCTGAGAAATGCCCTTTTGCTGACTAAGAGAATACTATTTTTGAAAATTTATCACTGGAATGACTGGCTCCCAGAATACTCTTGATCAGCAAATTTACATTTTATATGAGACAATTGGAATATTCCTGATCAAATTTACCCATTAAAGGGTTCAGAGGAAATTTATATTTTCTTGACAAATATTGGACAGTAAAGGGTTGTAAAGCTGGAGCTTTACTTACCTTTATCTACCTGGTTCCGCTGTTCACAGTGGGGAAAAATTCTCAATCCTTGTTCCACTGAAGATCAAAGAAATGATGAAAACACCATACAACCTTTACCTACATATAGTAAATAAGTCAAACCTGGTCATTTTGGATTTGATTAAATTGTTTATACATTCACTTAAAAAAGTTTAATGTCATTGTTATTGAATGCTGCCATATTGATATAATGCAGTTTGTTCAAACAACCACCAACACAGACAGTAGCGCAAACCACCACTGATTACCAGCATGAGCAATATTATATAGGACAAAGATTAAGTTTACTTTACTGTTGATTTTGAGATTTGTATTGTTATCGATGATCAATAACAATACAAGTCCAGTATCTAGAACAACAGTAAACTATCTTGGTCCTATATAATATTGCCCATGCTTGTGATCAACGGTGTTTTATGGTTATGCTACTGTCTGTGTTGATGAATGATGTTGCTGGTCACAGGTCATATATTACTGATAGTGGTCTTTCAAATTTTTGTCCTACTGTTCCAGATTGTGTATGTTTATTTTTGCAACATTTGTTTGTGGTCTGGCTATGTTTCAACAGTAGCTGAAACAGAAAGTGAAACAAATATGATTACACAGGGAGTTATAAGCATTACATAATGGACCTTTCCATTTTATCCATCAATCATGATGTCATAATCAACTACATGATGCATAAGGATGCCAACATAATCAATGACATAATGAATGACATAGATAAGTTCGTCAATCTTCACAGACACTTAATTGATGACGGACTATATGTATTCTATTTAACCCTTTAATGGACAAATTTGGTGAAGAAAATTTTAATATCCACTTATTGAATGTCCAATTAGAGGTCAAGAGAATGCAATTTTTGAAAATTTATGACAAATTACGGGCTCGGTCATTGAACCAGTCATTTGTGGTGAGTTTTCAAAAATTCTATTCTCTTTTCCTGTAAATGGACATTCCACAAGGCCATAACAGAGGCCAGTTTTGGTCGGCATGACCATTAAAGGGTTAATAAAAATGATGTCGAATATTTTAAAACTAATTTGACTGGGATTGTTGCTGTCATATCAACAGCTTACACGTATAGTTTTCAGGAATTTGAGATTCAGAGAGTACAGAGATCGATCCCAATGCAGGTAAAGCTTGGGTGGAGCTTAGCTAGAGATGGGCGGGGCATAGCTAAAACTGGATTCCTCCATTGGGCAAAACTATAAGTAAGACTGAGTGGTGGTAGTGAACACCTGACCTAGCACTGTAATAGTAGCATGACAAAATAGCATTCTATCTGTGTGGGTACAAGTACATTATGTAATAAATTATTAAAAAGTGTACCAACACAAATACTGATAGAATGCTACATGTATTTTGACATCATGATACTGGTGCACTTCCCGGTCAAGTGTTTACTACCACCACTCAGTCTCACGCCACAATAATAAATTAGCCACTATAATCTCACTCTATCTGAGTACAGCGTACATTGCTCATAGTGATATTCACTATATCACCACGTACCTCACCGATAATATTTGTTAGAATAAACCAGCACGATTATAATCATGCCAGTTTATTCATTCATTTTGTTGGGTGGCATGCATTGTGGTACCTGATAAGCATGCTGGATTATTCATTAATTTTTCTGGGTAGCATGCATGGTGGTTACAACTCAGGTGATGTGAAGTTTGAAAGAAAAAATTCTATGGAAACTATTAAAAAAATATTTAAATTTCATAGACAACAAAACATCCCTTAAGCCTATTTATACCTGGCCTCAGCTGCTCTCGGAGAGCATCTAGACTTCAAAGTTTTCCGGTGGAGAGTTGGTGTTTCCAGGTGAATGACCGCTGAGGACAGTGAATCGCGCATGTCAGGAGAGTGAAAGACTGATTCAAGTCAGACCACCAATAACCGATAGGAAAATATCTATTTGCAGAACAAGAGACTATTTTTGAAAATTTATGACTGGAATGACTGGCTCGGTTATCGAGACAGTCATTCCAGTGATAAATTTTCAAAAATAGCCTTTTCTTGGTCTGCAAATAAATATTTCTCAACACCACTGCAGAAACCGGTTTTGGATAATATGAGCCGCATTCTGCCGATCCGGTTGCTTAGTGGGGTGAACTGTCCCACTTCCTCAAGAAATCATGGGTCATTTTGACAAATGTTGGATCAAGTACATACATGGAAGATATCTCTCTCCTAAAATCCATTAGGCCAATGAACCATGTGTGAAGGTAATGATTGGATGGTGTGAATTTTAGAGCACTAAATGGTGCAAGGGCCCTGCCTCCGCACAACCCTGCATGAGTGTTAAAGAAAATTTAATTTTAGTATGACGTTGAATTAATTACCTACCTACCTTTAAAATCTCCTCAAGTCCTTTCTTTATCTCCATGTTTTGAAAAAATTAGGATACATTTGTCTCCATCCATTCATCATGCTATCTCCTCCCAACCAGTTGGGTGGAATTCAACCAAATTTGGTATGTGGGTTATCCATATGATTGTGGATTGGCTGACAACATTTATTTTATGTAGTCAGAGATTGGTGTCTTCCAGATTTATCTAGATTTCCCATAGTCCTGCTCACACTCTCGCACATCATTTGACACCCTCTCAATAGTTTCAAATTAAGCCAGATGAGCCACTACATTTAGATAGGACTAGTGATTACTAGATTCTACTATAGCCCTTCAAATCTTTGCAGACCAAGGGAAGACTATTTTTTTAATTTTACCACTGAAATGACTGGCTCAATTATCAAGCCAGTCATTCTACCGGTCAATTTCCAAAAATAGTCGTCTTGCTCTGCTCACAATAGAGGAATTTTTTGACCACCTTGACCATTAAAGAGTTGACATGTCACATTGTTACCATTGGGTTGGTCATTTACAAATTGTACTAGCCCTGGTCAATTTCTGCTAACCTCGCGCTCTGTTAATTTTAACCTCCAGATTTTTCACAACGATCCACGCCAGTCTCTGTGTAATGTAACTCCTCCGAAAGCGGTGGATGGAATTCAAACAAATGTTGTAGGTTACTATAGAGTGCAAGAGGCCATTTGTATCTCACCTACGAAGTAAAATGAGCTATTGTGATACCATGCACGTCGCCCAGCAGCATCTAATTTGTGCTTAGCTCAACTTTTCTGTTTATATCTCATGTTTGGTTGATCATACTGGTCCTGAACTTGGACACATGCCTCCTTATAATGACACGGCATCACACAATGATGTTCTGGCCAAAAGGTCAAAATCACTGATATGCATGGCAACCATTTGCTGTCCGCCATCCATCCGTCAACTTCAGTTTAAAAACATAAGTTGACGGATGGACGGCGGACAGCAGATGGTTGCCATGCGTATCAGTGATTTTGACCTTTTGGCCAGAACATCATTGTGTGATGCCGTGTCTCATACATACATTAACCGCTTGGCGGATTTCAAACTAATTTGGCTGGAAGGACCCTAATGCTTCCGGCTTCCGAACATGCATACAGAATTTTGATTGGTTAATTTTTGTGTGAAAATCTTTGACTTTATGAAAAATTTAGCAGAAATTGTCAAAACGCTACTCCTCATTAACCGCTTGACAGATTGCATCCCTAGTTGGCTGGACATAAATTGCCAAAATGCATATTCTCCATGACCGCTTGGTGGACTATATCCAAATTTGGCGGAAGGATTCTGCAGTAGTTGGCTCTAGAACTTCTATTCAGAATTTCTTTTTATAATTCTGTGCTTAGCAACAACCGTCATCAGATGAGATATTTTCACAGTTCGCCTCTATGTCCGCCTCATCTCAAAAGAAAAATAGGAAGTGGAAATTAGATACGGGTATACAGGCAACCTACTGAATATTTTGAAAAGTTTTGATAGATAGATAGGTATGTACATACTCGGTATATTTTATAGGCAGCCTTTTTTTACATAGTAGCGGCCTTCTCTGCTGGCAGGCCTTATTGCCATACACCATCCAGGATACCGTTACTGGCCCTTGGCCCCCTTGTTGATAAGCCTTCTAAATTTATTTTATCTTTGAAGTCAATCATCAGAGTTCATTGCTGTCATGAAGTCGAGATTCATGGTTGCATTGCAGCCACATTTCTGGTATTACATTTGGCTCCTCCCCTGGGGTAGTGAATGTGGTCGATTGCTATGACACCCCATCGACCAAACAATCTAGTTATCACTTACTTTCCATCGTCAGATAGATCCAAGTTATCAGAGATTGTAACCCACAGCCTATAATTTTTCTTTCGATCACTTCCAGGGTTGTTAAATCTTAATGTATGATCACACAAACTCCTTTATTAAAATTTGAGCACAATCTGACCAGTTTGTTTCTGATATATCCATAGATTAAAATTTTTACCCAATCTGGATCCAACTTGGTTTTTGTCCAGATCACAGCCAAAGTCTGGAAATCCTTGTTTAGGTTATGTTGCTTTTTTACTGTCATCTAATAGTACACACCTGTCAAAGCATCATGAGATTAGTTCAACCACTCAGATTTGCCATTGATGAGTTTTCCAACAATATCTCTGCCAATCAAAGATAACGAGGTTAAATATATATGCGATGACGTCATCAGAATGGAATGGTGTTCCAGTTCAAGACGATTGTCCATTCAGCATTAGATATATATAGATTTTCATTATAAAAACGCAGAAATTAGACGAATCCCGCGAAGAAACACTAAATTAAATACATCTTCTGATAAATCTAGCCACAAATTGACGTAAATAATTTAATCTGCTGTACGAACCGTTCAAAGTTTGCAAAGCACGCGAGATACATGTACGGAGGAAACATGTACTGATAAGCGGTTCTGCCTAGACTAGGAACCGAGTAATCATTTGCTTCTAGCCATAGGACTCGTTGAAAGAACTGGAGAACCGCCGTTGGAATTGATGGCGCGTTAAATTTATCGTAAAATTTTCAAACGCTACCAAACACGTAGGGCAAAAAGTTAAATCCATCATTCAAAATCTCAAACCCGTAGTGTCAAAATTTCTACCCGTCAAGATAAAATTCAAGATGCGTATTGAGATTTTACCAAACGCGCTATGTCTAAGCAAATCACTACGAGAAAATGACGCCATACAGATGCATTTTAAACAAGCTTTAGGATGCGTTTAAATAAAGCGAACTAAGATCTGTACTGTAAGTAAGTTAAAATCTGTTGTACGAATTGCTCAAAGTTTGCTAAGCACGCGAGATACATGTACGGAGAAAACATGTACTGATAAGCGGGTCTGACTAGACTAGGAACCGAGTACTCGGTTGCTTCTAACCATAGGACTCGTCGAAAGAACTGGAGAACCGCGGTTGGAATTGATGGCACGTTTAATTTATCGTAAAATTTTCAAACGCTACCAAACGCGTAGGGCAAAAGGTTAAACCCGTCATTCAAAATGTCAAGCCCGTAGTGTCAAAATTCTAACCCGTCAAGATAAAATTCAAGATGCGTATTGAGATTTTACCAAACGCGATGTGTCTAAGCAAATCACTACGAGAAAATGACGCCATACAGACCCGTTTTAAACGAGCTTTAGGATGCGTTTAAGTAAAGCTACCTAAGATCTGTACTGTACCTACACATATGACTGGCAAAATAGCTTTTCCCAAGCCCTTTGGTCCACACATGCAGTCTCATCAACAGACATAAGTAGAAATTATGTTATTGAACGAAGACCAGATATCTGTATACCTGTATATGTAGGCATGATTGAACCCAAAACATAATGTCTCAGCTTACCCAAAGCTGGCAGAACTTAAATATAGAGTGGAAATTGTTTGACCTTTATGGATGGACACCATACATTGGCTGGACAACGGACATATCAATAAAGGATAACAATAAATGACACACTACCTTCATCCTTAAACCACAGAGCTAACAATCTAAAGACAATGGCTCCACACACCGCAGCAAAGAATCCACGCCAATAGTTCCGCACAGCAAAATATGTTGCCGTTACTTCAATACTGAATAACACACCTGTAAAATACAAAACTTAGTTTTAACCCATGGAACCCTGAATTCCAATTTCAAGGTAACTACATGTGTATACAATCAGGTAAGCTGTTGAAAATTTTGAAACTAATTTAACAGGTATCGGTTGCTGTTATACACATACAACATCCCCCAGTCAAATTAGTTTCAAAATATTCAACAGGAGCCTATTTAAAGCATAAAGGATTATCAGTTTTTGGTATTTGGGGTTTAAAGGGTTAAGTATGTATATATGTAAGCTGAAAATAATTAACAGAAGCCATAGATTTATCTTTCAGGCAAGCCAGTTTGTAAGAACGACCCTTACTTTCTGTTCCCAAAATATGACTGTTCATTCAGACAGATGGGTTAAGCCGCCTAAATTGGTATTTGCAGTGCTCTTTAGAAATGCCCATTTGCCATGTTTGCAGGCCAAGAAGACCTTTTTTTAAACATACTTTTGTACCACTATTCAAGTGGTACAAAAGTATATTAAAAAAGTTTTTCAACCGTATCCCTTTGCATTTAGCAAAACTTCTCAGCTTATATTTCACGATTGGTTGAGCCTCTTGGAACTACACTTTGAGACATTGTTGGCTTTGTTGTTAGGTATCAGTGTGATGGACCTTTCCAGTTTTAGCTATGCCCCGCCCATCTCTAGCTAAGCTCCACCCACACCTCACTCACATTGGGATCAATCGATCCCTGCACTCCCTGAGTTTACTTTTAATATTTTGTTTTATATTTATTCATATATTATCTTAAATTTTAATGATCTGACGAAAATTTAGCACTCGAATGACCGGCTCGGTTATCTAATCAGCCTGAATGGCTGGTTAGATAACCGAGCCAGTCAATCGAGTGGTAAATTTTCGCCCGATCATTAAAATTTAAGATAATATATGAATAAATATAAAACAAAATATTAAAAGTACAGTGTGTCTTTGCCATACTTTATAATCCAAACTAGAATTCTGTGGAATTAAATGCCTCACCTGTTCTCCTCATTGCTGAGAAGCCTCTGAAGTCACTGACCTTAACCTGCGACCTCAATGTAATGAACCTTTCCAGTTCATCCATCCATCATATGACATCATAATCAACTGCGCAACGTGTAGGATGATGTCATAATTAATTGCAGCATGAATGACTTGATTTAGTCCATCTTAAATGCTTAACAGTCCGACACATTGTACGAATTGTATGTCTTTGCTATTGAATTAACATACTGTTGTATATTTTGAAACTAATTTGACTGGGTGCTGTTGCTGCCATAGGCATACCTGTATAATTTTCTGGAAATTGCTAGTCAGGGAGTTCAGGGATCGATCGATCCCAATGCCAGCAAGGTGTGGGTGGAGCATGATTAAAACAGGAAAGGTCCACCACACTGATACCTAACAACATAGCCAACAATGTCTCAACGGGTACATGTAGTTCCAAGAGGCTCAACCAATCGTGAAATATAAGATGAGAAGTATTGCTAAATGCAAAGCCATAAGCTTGAAAAAACAGTTTTGTACCGAGGTCACCGTGACCTTGTCCTCTGACCATGTCACCATAATATCATCAGGCAGATTCCTAACAACATCGACAACCATGCATACAAATATAGTTTCGACTAACTTAACCAAGCCTAAAAAATAAGTCAAAAGCGATTTTCTAAACGCAATAATTAAACATGCAATACCAGCACCTTAACATTGACTCTTATACATACAACCAATCAATATCCAAGAAGATGCAAAGTATAAATTTCACAAATCTTACAAGCGCAATCGAGAATTTCAGAACAGTGATACCAATGTCGCAGTTCTGTTTCGCAGGCCATACCCTCTTTAAGCTTTGTATATCTCTGAAAAATAGATTCAATAGAAGGATCCATTTATACCTATGCTCAGCCCATTTCTAGCTATGCTCCTCCCATTTCTAGCTATGCTCCGCCCATTTCTAGCTATGCTCCACCCATTTCTATGTTACACCCATTTTTAACTACATGTGTAAGCTTCACCCATATATTACGTTTTCTAATCGATTTGAAACTTATATATGGGCTCACGACGGACGTTGCTTTAGGCCTATTTAATGCCATAACAATGCACTAGGCCCCTGCATAGCGACCCTCTTCAGTCCATTGAGGGCTCCCTTTTTCAAAGATTATCCAGCAAGATAAACCTACTCACCACCAATTGGTGCTGCAAATGTACAGGCCACGCCCACTGCTGCAGCCGCAGCCAACATCTCTGACTTACGTGATTCATTCTGCACACATATAAAATCAATAAATTGTTTGTTGTCACAGTCAAAACCCTAATTAACCCTTACCACACTGATATCAAAATTAAATTGATGAACTGGGGTTCATTTTTCAACAAACCCTAATTAACCCCTTACTGGTCAAGATGTACCAAGAAAATTTAAATTTATGTTTAGGAAATGTCCATTTGTCAGCCAAGATAATTTTTGAAAATTTACCACTTGAATGACTGCCTCTGTTATAATCAACCCAGTCATTCAAGTGGTTAAATCCTCTTTGGACTTGCAAACAGACTATTTCTCCAGATTAATGTCACAACTGCAAAGCTCAGTTTTGGCCAGCTGGACGAAGGTGACAGATGACAGGAAGATGGTCGCCATGGTATCATGTCATATATTCTCCTGGGCAGCTAAACTAGATACATGCGCACTACTACCCGCATGCACGCACGCATGCCAATACTCACACACACCGACTCATCCAACCGCCTACTCTTTCAGCTGCCCAGATATCCACCATCAGTCACCCGTATTATACTAATAGTCAATATGGTAATGAAACATGGAAGTATAAGAATGACTGGAAATCTGGCATACACCTATTAACTATGTGACTGCTGGAAGCCAACAATTTCAATAGGCAATAACTCATGATATGTTGAATATTTTGAAAACAATGACTAAAGCCACCAACAACTTTCAGTCAAATTGCTTTCAAAATATTCAGCATATCCAGAGTTAAACCCCATGGAAAATGTAGTCTGCAGAAAGTCAGCAGGCAGACTGTTCTAGCTGTCACTGTCTTAGTTAGCATAGGAAAGCAGATGGAATATAAGCACCTGCAATAAAGGCATCCATTTCTAGCTAGCCCATGCCCATTTCTAGATAGGCTCCATCCACATGGTGTTGAAATCAATTTGAAAGATTTGAGACCTTGCCCGGATAAATATTTTTTGACGAATTTAACTCTTTGACGAAGATAACTCTCACAAATTAAACGAAATCCTGGATTTCTTTTTTTACGAGAGTTCATACTTACCTCCCTAACACTCTGATATTCTCAAATATCGACTTTCACTCAATAAACAATCAGATTAAAAAAGTTAGGTGCCCCTACTGGGCAGGTAGTCAGATGACAGTTCGACAGATGCCAGCCCCAACCTCATGCATGCGCAGACTAGCACTTCCCCCGACTAATTTATTGGCTGAGGCAATGCAACTAAGAAAGCCTGAAGACCGAGCCTCTGTGGGGCGGAGAGGCCGGGTTCATGTTAGGGATGTAAGTATCAACTCTCTCGTGAAAAAAGAAATCCGTGGTTTTGTTTATTTCACTTCAAGAGTATACTTACGTCCCTAACACTCTGATATTGCCAGAATCCGTCAATGAATTCGGCCGGAGGGGGGGGCGAGGTCAAAAGACCAGCTCTTCCCTATGCGCTTTTCTGAGTTTAAGGCACTTAAACTTCTGAAATTGTGTGAAAACACAACCAGGGAATGATTTGAACATCGGATAACACAATGGATGGCTTTGAGAAGACCATGTCATATGCTCTCCAACACCCCCTTTTCGTGGGAGGGAGACAGAATGACCTCAATGTCCCATATGCTCTCTACGTACAAAAAGGCTCCATTTTCGTATACTCTCAAGAATGAACCACATAAAACACGTACCATCACCATATTAGGATGAAGGATTAAGTGACAAAAACAATCAACAATGAACAACACATAGACAAGACTGACCTTGTCAATTGCTTGTTGCTGTCATCATCTCCCCATTGGTGAAGAGTGATGCAGTTTCTATTGATAAATTGTGATGTATATAAAGAATAAGAAAACCCCAGCAAAAATTGTACAGCTAAATTATTTTTTCAAAAGGCGAGAGGATTCGAGGTGTCACGGAGGTAATGGCCCGTAAAACTCGACTCACAGTGCCGCTGGGCTACCGACATAATGTTGTCCACAGGGACTCCATTAAACAGGGCTTTGGAAGCCACTACGCCGCAAACGCTGTGAGCCTTGGCGAAGTGAACTTGTTTATCTGTGGCGGATTTATCGCAAAACTGAATACATTCTACAATCTACCTGGAAATGGTGTCCTTGGAAGCCCTACCATGAGGTTCAATATATGACAACCATAACGCTGCTGGGTCAGTCCGCCATTCCTGGGTATGTTGTTTGTACCTGTTTAATGCGTGGACTGGACACCATGCTTTTGAATTAGGATCATATCTAGTCAAAGCTCGTAAAAATATGGGTTGACCTGGATATTTCAGACTGGTTTTTAGCCATGAAATTTATCCTATGTAGAAGCCGAGGCCTTCCCCTGTAACTACATAACTAGGTGAATGCTCGTGAGCGTGTTGAAGACTGTGTTCATGACATTAAACTATGGATGTTAAGCAACTTATTGCAGTTGAATGATAAGAAAACTGAAATTCTGTTAATAACCTCACCGCACCTAAGACATAAGGTTGACATCACCAGTTTGCACATTGGGGAGGCTGACGTATCTTTCAGTGCAAGTGCCCATAACATAGGCGTAACATTTGACAATTCCCTATCGATGGAAGCTCATGTTACCACTGTCTGCCGTTCCATATTCATGAACATTCGGAACATTAGCAAAATTTGCAGCTTCCTGGATGAAAACGCGGTCAAAACTCGTACATGCTACCATCACGTCACGCCTGGACTACTGTAACTCTCTGTTAATAGGCATACCATCTAGCCAATTAGATCGTTTACAGAGAGCACAGAATACAGCAGCTAGACTGATTACACACACCAAAAGATTCGATCATATCACACCTGTCCTATTGGAGCTGCACTGGTTGCCTATAAGACAACGTATATGGTACAAGGTGGCTTTGTTGGTGTTCAAGTGCCTACATGATCTGGCCCCACCGTACTTAAAATCCTTAATCCAGCAAAGAGCAGCACCAAGGTCTCTTAGGTCTAGCACACAATTACTATGTACCATACCAAAATCAAACTTAACTACTGGTGATCGTGCATTTTCTCGAGCCGGTCCGCGATTCTGGAATTCTCTCCCACCTGAAATTAGAAACTGCTCTAAAATTGACTCATTTAAATCACTACTAAAAACATATCTTTTCCAAAGAGCATTCTAAATTTTGTAAAGCGCTTTTGAGCAATTCAGTTTGGAATTGGCGCTATATAAATCCGAGACACACACACACACACACACACACACACACACACACACATAGGCATGAATTTCGCTTCTCCGTCTAGCTGAGGACGCAGCAATTAAAAATTGTTTTAAGTGTCAACATTTTCATAGAAATGGTTTATCAGCTAATACTAGTCCAGTCAATCTAGGCCAAAAATATTTTAACCCGGAACAAATTGCAACAGAATTTTTTACCTCGCCCAGTGTATAGGGGGCCATCATGTACAACATATCAAAAGTCCTCCAAAATTCCAATAGGCGAAAGGGTAAAATTTGCATAATTATTACCAGATTTGGGCCATTTCACCTGAAAAATCCATTTTTCTTTATTTCTTCAAAACCGGTATGTAATATATGTGTGACTGGGTATTTTTGGACTTTTTAGTAATAAATGAATACGATTGACATATTCTCCACAAATTAAATGTATTGTGTTATGCCACTTGCATGAATTTACCTAATACCATCATTGATATTGATACAATACATATTATATTTTATTATGTCACGGTATTGTGTGTTTCTAAGCTAAGCTAAGATGAAATAGTATGGCATAGGTACCTGCTTTCTACTAATTTCATCTTGCATCAATTATCCAAGTCATCTTCCTCAATGAGCGTTATTGAATTCGAGCAACTGAGACCCTTACAGTCTTCGCAGGTGGATGTGCAGCTGAGCCCATGTTTTCTACAGGTGCATCTCTTTGATTCACAGCCAGTTTTGCAGCTGCATCTAAATGAATACAGTAAATCATCAGGTGCTGCCAGCATGTCAGTCTTAACAGGCAGCATTTGGTGGTTGAGAACTTTCCAGCCCCATTCTGTTGGATCCATATCTCCAGCATCTCCTCTCCAAACTTGAATTTGGTAGTACACGCGAAGACTGTGAAACTTTGCGGATGCGGGTGTTGGTGGTAAATCTCGTGCTTCAACATACTTGGAACTTTTTGCAACCTTCTCCCTGAATCGCTTGTACTGCAAAGCAACTAGACTATCCATTGAAGTGCCATTGTATAGAATAAGCATTGCCTTCTCACCTGCTTTTATCACGTCATCTTTATTCGCATTACTCATTGTAAACACTTCAGCAATTTGAGAGAGTTCTTTGCAGCACTGGATTTTGCTAAGGGATGCAGATTTTCCAATTCCATAAAGCCTAGATGTTGAGTCACAGCCAAGGATAGCATGGATAAATAACAGCTGTGAGCACAAACAGAACCCAAGTTTTTCCTTTGCCATTTTGATATTCCACAGTCGGGGTTTCTTTGCATTTTGCTTTGGCTCTGGTCTGAAAAATAGCTGACAGCCATTCATATCAGTATGGTATAGAAGCAACACCAGTAGGTCGGTATCGTCTCCAACAAGAGCAGTATTTGTTGACTTTGAAGCCAAGATAGCCGTTTGCGTAATTAAGACATCAGCATCACCGCTTGCCTTTATCGTTAAGCATCCAGCCTGTTCGAGAGATGAACTTAAGATTGATATGAACCGATGTTTGTTCTGCTTGTTACTAAGAAAATCAGGCTTACTCAGAGTTACAACTGTTTGCTGAGTCAGTACAACAGTTGCGCCTGATCCACGAGTTCGCCTCTTATGTGTTACATCTTTTATGTCTGGGCCTTGGTCATAACCATCAAAAACTACTGTAGCCTTTCCATATTTGCTTATGCAATATTTTACATATCTTTGACAAACATTTGCAAATGTCTCTCCACGCTGCCATAGAACACGGTGTAATAGAGCTCCTCCATCAAGCACATAGTGGACAGAATCTGGAAGGACTGCATCTTCATTTTGAATTAATTTCCACAATGCATCAGCACGTGCCGGCTTATTTGCTTCCCATGGAAGAGATGAATTATCAAAGAGTGCGGGCGGATGAGTGCACAACTCATACTCAAAATAAGATGCTGGATTCCCTTTTGATCCATTTGTAGCAATTAAACTGAGTCTTTGAAATAGGAGTTGTGGATCAATTTGTACACATTCATCATCAATCTTGAGAGATGTTTTGGAAGCTAAGGTAATAGCTTGTCTCTTTCTCTGGAACAAAATGCTTGATACACATTAGCCACACATCAAATTAATAATTGATTCTCCAATATCTTTAGCATCGTCAACATTGACTGATTCATGTGCAGACAATCCACTAACAAGTCCTCTAAGAGAAGGGTCTGGTCCAAATGGATTCAGTTCACTAAGGATTTTTAGAATTTTGTAAGTATCATCCATATCACGCTTTATTCGAGATTGTGTGGAATCTTTGTGTTGTTCACTTGAATCACAGTTTACCCCAGAGAGCTCTTGCATTGCATTACACACATCTGCACATGCGGGCATAGACAACAACCAAACAAGATGCTGAAGTTCTGTCATTCCACAACCTCGTGTTAGACCACCACTTGACTTTACACTTCTCATAAGGACCTGCTCAATAACTAGATCAGTAGATAACCCTGCCCAATACCTATCACTTCGATGAATGACATGATGACCATTGAGGAAGCTGGTGTGTATATCTGGATGACTTTCAGGTATTTCTAACATCTTTTGTAAATATACATATGCAGACTTGGCGTACAGATTATGCCCAGCGGCTGCAAAATATGGAAGCATCTCACGAACGGTCTGAAGGTGCATGTTCCAATCACCAGTTCGTTCTGCCTTAATGAATTTGCGCAGAATGTCAACCAACTCCATATACAAAAGCCAGAGTCATGCAGTCCTCTTATCTTTCATGACCACATTCTCTGAGTCTAGTTTGTCCTTGACATCATGTAATGCATTTTCCGAGGACAATCTTGTAGCTACATACGGATTTTTGATAATGTCATCATAGAGCTCTCCAACTTTAACCAGACTTTTATTTAGGGAACTTTCAATCGTTTCATGTCCTGCAACATTATCATCATTGTCAAACAATTCTTTTGAATGCATTGCAGCGGAATATTCTACTGTGTCAACTTCAGCATCTGCAATTGTAGGTAGTGGTAGGTTGTATGCATTTGCAATCAAGATTGTACTGAGAGAAGCAAAAACCATGAGGTGTCCTCGAACTGTTCGAGAAATTGCCTTTCCACTAAGAATGTGTTTGACAGCATTCTCAGCGTAGACTACCTCTAGAATAGGAGCAAGACCGCTTCCTGCCATTAAGTGACCAATGCAGCCAAGGAAGCTCATCTCCATATGAAGACCTCCGAGTCTTAGAATAATTTGCTTTAATGGACTCCAGCTCGCCTCAATCTCTATGATAGTCATAGCTTTCCAAAATAAGGGCTGATCAAATGTAATCACGGGTGCAACATGGTATCGGTTTGCCTGTTCACAAACATAAGTCAAAGTGGAAAAGATGCAGGTCATGTTACTTGGCTCTAGATCTATCATCGGAAGGAAAATAACAGATGATTTACCTGGATAAACTCCTTGGTGAACAGTTTGCATCATGCCAGACCATGACTGTCTCCTTGAACGCAGAAACAACGAGAAATCCCAGAGGATGTCAATGTCAGCTGTTGGGTCTGTTTGTTCCATCGCAGTTAACTCCTTAAAGGTCAATGGGAAGTTCCTGGTATGTTGAGACTCAAAGTTCCTGATACAGATCTTGCCAACTTGCTTGATATCTTCCGTGACCATGAAATTCAGAGCTTAGACAACATTTCTACTTCGTTTATTTGCGGAATGAAGCAGGTAAGGGAAGTTTCATTATTCGGATAATGGCGGTAGCTAAATATGCGAATTTACCCACTTTCCCATCGAGGGAATTTGGAGGACTTTTGATATGTGACACCTGGCAGTCCCATGAATGCCGCAGAAAAGAAATAAATTCTGTTGCAATTTGTTCTAGGTTAATTTGTAGTTTTACTGGACTATACCTGTAGCACTAGTGATAAACTCCAAGATGGAATCACAGGGGGATTCCTTGGTCTTTGATTGCCCATGCCTTTAATTAAAGTATTTAATGTACATGTACTTACTTCATCACTTCCCCTATTAGCCAAGCAAGGGATAACTGTCATTAAAGCTGACTTATGGCCAACAATAGTTGGGCTTGAGGCTATAGACATCATACAGGTGACAGAGGAAATCGGCTACTACCTGAATAGATGAATCCATTGGATTAATACATCTTTTTGAGCACCATTCAGCAAATCTGTTGATTTTATAGTTATATGCTCTGGAGGTTGACCCCCTTCTGGCTTTTGCCATAAACATGGCTGCTTGCTCAGAAAAAACCTCCTTAATTCTTGATACCTTGACAACATCCACGCAGTCAATTTAAACATTGACGGATTATTATGAAGGCTCTTGCCCTGGAAGATCATATTGTCCATCAGAGGCAGAGGAACCAGATTGCAGGAAAGAAGGTCCAGCAGATCCGTATACCATGATCGACATGGCCAATTTGGGGCAATTAGAAGCACTTGGCACTCCTCCTGTCTGATCTTCTGATGAATTTTTGGAATCAGGATTGCTGGAAGGAATGTGTATGCATACATTCCCACCCAGCTGATAGCTAACGCATCTGTTGCGATAGCGCTTGGATCTGGAATCGGAGATGTACGTCGTCATCTTCGCATTCTTCCTCATTGCGAATAAATCTATGTTGGGGTTTCCCCCAGTGGTTGAACAGATGATCCACCATACATTGATTTAGTTGCCATTCTGTCGGTAAAACACTCATCCTTCGGTTCAATGAGTCTGCTAGCAGATTTAACTTTCCCGGAATACGAACTGCTTTCAAGGTGATCATATGATCCATACAGCAGCAAAGCAATTTCCATGTCATCATACACAGACTGGGCGACTTCGTTCCGCCCTGCCAGTTTATGTAAGTCACTATTGTTGAATTGTCTGATCGAACTAGAACAATCTTGCCCTGAACTTTCATTAAGAAAGGTTCTAGGCCCAGTACTACTGCTCGTAATTTCAGTAGATTAATATGTTCTTGTGACTGATACAGATTCCAAAGCCCTAATACTGTGGCTTCTTCCAGGCAAGCTCCCCATCCCTCCATTGATGCATCTGTGTACATCGTTATCTGAGGGTGGGGAGGGGTGAGCATCACCCCATCAGATTTTCTCTCTTCATCCACCATTGTAGGTGGTGAATAAGAGGCTCCAATACTGGCACATTTGAGTCCAGTGATCCTGTACTCTGGGTCCACTGTGTCATGAGAAACAACTGGATAGGCCGTCTGCGTACGGCTGCCTGTGGAATGACTGGTTCCAATGAAAATATCAACCCCAGCATTCTCAAGTAAACCCGTGCCAGGACATGAGGACCGTTGCACACTGACTGCATTAATGAGATGAGTACTTGTACCCTCTCCTGAGTAGGATAAACATATCCTATCTCTAGATCGAAGAAAATTCCCAGGTAAACAAACTTCTGGGACGGAGTCAGCTCTGATTTTTGAAAGTTGATTATCCAGCCTAATTTTGAGAGTTTTTAGAACTATCTCCAGATTTGCTGATAGACTTTCCTGATTGTGTGCCTTTAACAGCCAGTCGTCTATGTGTGTATGGACTGTTATGCTTCTCCTGCAGAGGTATGCTGTTATCGCAAGGACCACCCTGGTGAAGACCCGAGGAGTTGTCGAAATTCCAAAGGGTAAAATCCTGAATTCCCACTGATGGCTCTGGAATGCAAACCTCAGGTACCGGCGAAAACCCTCGCCATTGGAATGTTGAAATATGCATCTTTCAAATCTATTGATGCAGTCCACATTCCCTTCTCCAACCCTGCCAACACCGATTTCACTGTTTCCATTTTGAAACTCGGTGTGTCTATGAACTTGTTCAGTGGCTTGAGGTTGAGAATTGGGCTCCACCATCCAGTGCTCTTTGTCAATAGAAACATGGCTGAATAGAAGCCCGGACAATTTTGTGCCGGTTGAATTGCTCCTTTTTGTATGAGGGAATTTATTTCCTCCTCTATGTACACAACCGTTGATCTGGATCTCTTGGATTTTGAGTCCAGATCGGTACCAGAGACAGCTACTATGGCGGGATGATACCCGATTGAAAGCCATCGTAAGACTAAGCGGTCCTGAGTCAACCGCTCCCACTCTTGCCTGTGGCCTCCCCACTGATCCACCTAGAGGGAGAAGTGGACATGAGCATTGCAAGAGTGGCACTGTCTCTGGACCCAGAAGCACTGGAATGGTCCTTACTGTGGAAACCGCCCCATCCACCACGGTTACCATGACCAGATCCTTGCATGCCACGGCCCGCACCGCGTGCCTGGGCAGCTGCCTGGCTGGTTGCGTTGGAGGAGGCTGCGCATCACCCCCTCGCTGCTGGCCGGAGCATGCGCGGCCATGGCCAACGCTGCGCTGGTGTCTGGCCTCTGTGCTTGCTGAGGATGGTACGCAGGGGGTGCTGCGTGAACGCGCTCCATTCTGCAGAGCACTTCAAATTGCTTGTGCAAAGCCCTCTGGTTATTCACCAGGGTGACCGTCTCTTGGAGGTGCTTACATCCCTCGCCACCAAAGAAACCAGGACCTGTCAAAGGCGTACGCAGAAGCCTATTGTACAAGTCCTGGGACAAGCACAGATTGTTAAGAGCAAATGTGCTCCGCACCCGGACACTCCTGGTAACTGATCGGGCTAAACAGCCCAGTGCCAGGTTAATACCATCCTGGATGGCTCTCTGGACTGTTACCGGACTTGGCTGGCACGATGCGGATGCTGTTACTACACCCCTGTAACAGCTGGGAGATGTGCGAGAGCGCCGCGATAGACACTCTCGAGCGCTGCGATAGATGCTCTCGAACAGTCCTCTGCATCGCGCAACACTGTTTGTCGAGCGCAGCGCGCTTGTGCAGGTGCGCTCGTGCACGGCGCTCCCGTGTAGGACCAGAAGCCTGGCCGTGTGACTTCTCCTAGCGCAGCGCGGTCATCCGCACTGGGCTTAGGCACTACACTGTACCTCTAGTATTCACCAGGTACGATGCAGCATCACTTTGCCACCTCGCGAGGGGCCTTCGTGCGATGTCCATTCGCCTTAATAGATGTCTCTGCCGCTGAGAACATATCCACAATATGCTCAGCTAGCGGCAGAGATGGCATCGTGGTAGCAGCCGGCTTAGCTGCTAGCCACGGGCACTGGTCACGCTGGCTATTCCACAGCAAGATCGGGCCTGACGGTGATTAGCCAATGACAAACATCAGATCAGTCCTCCTCTGTGGCCACCTGTGAATGTTCGACTAGGCGCGGGCCTTCGTCGTCCTCTATAACATTCACAGGTGATTGCATGGCTGAAGGAAGCGATACTCCTGGCAAGCCAGAGAAAGCATACGGGCCCGACAGAGCAGGCATGCTAAACACACTGGCTTGACCAGGAGCCGGCGACATGGCATTGTGTGGAGTATAAATACTTGCCACACCACGGCGCAGGCCAGAACCAGCTACACCATCGGCATGCCGAGGTATGCGGTAATGCTGGCCATCGGCCCCCAACCAGGGCTACCTACTGCGCCGTGAATTCTACTCCTGCGTAAGTAGACCCATGGAGAAATTTGCCCGTGTTCCCAGCGAGGGGTGCACGTTCTTCGGTATCCATGTCAACGGCGATAGGAGAACCAGCAGATAATCCTCTTCTTCCTAGTGGGAATGATTAGACTCTGGGTCAGCGAGGAACGCTAACCCGGACTGGCCAGGAAAGGTACCTGTAGGGAATGGATACACCTGAGGACCCAATAAGCAGGAACCCGGGTCCAGCGAGCCTTGCTCACGAACGACCAGTGCGGTAAGCCTGCTGCCAGTGTTCTCATAGTGAGCACCTGCCCCTTATAAAGGGCCACCTCTGAATCATGGGCGAAAACTGATAAATCCCTAAAGAAAACTGATTCAGAGGTGGGGATTATTTGCTCCAGAGCAGATGGAGGAGATAACAAAGGATGTGGTCCAGGGAGCATGCCGCCAAGCATGTCTGGAACCAAATCCATTATCGTCTTCTTCATCTCTCCCATCATCTCAAGACGAAAGGCTTCCCTCCACCACCCCCCACTGATTACATAAATCAGTGGCCCACAAGAACTGCAATTAAAGCATGGGTGAGGGCCAAATCTAGGCTTGATGAAGTGACCATAGTTGGGACAACCAGGTTACTGAAAAGCCACAAGACAAAGACAATGAGTATTTTAGTTAATGAATTAGTAAAACTCAAACCAAAATAGAACCCAAGAGAGGGCTACTGGCCATAAAGACCACTACAACAATAGATAAACCAGCATTGGACAGAACAAAACTTGTTCATAATGAATGCAAGGCTGATTATTATGTCATGTCTTCAAAATAAGAAGGCAATCTGACTAGAAAACAATATCCAGGTGTAAGGATGAATTGTATTCAAAATCCAGAGCATAAAACTGGAAAGGATAGTGATACAAGCTTTGTAAACATAAGATAAACAGTGATACATTGGCAGCAGATTTCAGAAATATTTCTAAATAGCTTGAAGTGCCTAATATAATAACACTAGAATACCTGCTTCTTTAGGACAGACATACATGTCCATGTACTACCCGATCTCATGAACTGGATACTCAACCATTCTCTACGACCTCTTAAATCTCTCCAGCATAAGGGGAAGGGAAATGGACCAAGAGGGCAAAGTGAGATCTTACGAGACCTCCAGTTCACTGGGCATAAATTTTGTTCCCTAACATTGTTAATGGGAAATGGAACCTTGGTGGAGAGAAAAGCAAACCCTCTGAAGATGTGTTGTCCTTTTCAACCATAGATCGATACATGTGGACACAAACACACAGAGAGATTAGAATTTCATAGTGACAGATATAAATAATCCAGTTTTAATGGCGACTATCACGTCTAATCGTGAATCCCACTAACACATTACACACAGGATTAAAATGCTAAATTAGACAAATATGTAATTGAAATCACCTGATAACTTGGTCCCAGCCCCTCCTCCGGTGATTTAGCTTGAGAAGACATCGTTATCAAGTGGATTCAATTTGCTTGGACACACCAAGCAGAAAACTTTGCAAGAAAATAAGTAAATTTATCAAATTTCTTTTTCACGAGTGAGATGACATACTTACCTCCCTAACACTCTCGATATACTAGTATATCGGCTCTAAATTCAATAATATTCAGAATTATAAAAAGTTAGGTGCCCCTAATGGGCAGGTGGAAGTACACAGTCATGCACATGACAAACACCACCCTCTGCGCATGCGCACACCGGTACTTCCGTTACTAAATATTGGCTGACATAGAAGCAACTATTCAATAGCCAAAGGACCAGGCCTCCGTGGGGTGGCGAGGCCGGGATCCTGTTAGGGAGGTAAGTATGTCATCTAACTCGTGAAAAAGAAATTTGATAAATTTACTTATTTCACATCATGAGAACATACTTACCTCCCTAACACTCTTGATAAAAACAAGAATTTGAAAGTAAATTTTGGTGGGAGGGAGGCAAGGTCCTGAAAACCCGCACACCCTCGAAGAGGCTAGGCTCTTTGAATTCTCAAGAGATTTAAAACATCTGAAATTGTGACTGAAACCACAACCTGGAATAGAATTTTGCATCGGATAATCGACCGATGAAGAGAGATTGATCAAAAGGCAAATGCGCTCCCCCCCCCCCCCCTCTTTCTGAGGAAGGTATAGGAAAAAACGCTGCTCTAAATGACTAGCACGTTCTCTAATACTTAATGAAAGTATTACTAGACATTGGAAAAAGAATAATTGCTTCTATTTCAAAAACTCTCTGAAAACCACAATTAAGAGACATCAACCATCACCATATTAAAAAATAAAATGACACCATCACCAAGACAGAAAATCAAAAAAAATGGTCATAACCACTGACCTTTGATGTCTTGGACGCGGCACTCATCTCTTCCCCCACCGGAAGAGGAGAAGTGTACCAGCTAATAGTAGGAATACCCTACCAACAAATGTGATATTTGAAAATAGCAGAGGAGGCAAACTATTTACAAACATAAACCTCTGCATAACTATTTTATTTCCTGAGGACTGAGACGGCGAGTGGGTTAGAAGTGTCACGAAGGTAATGGTCGGTAAAACTTGACTCACAGTGCCACTGGGCTACTGACATAATGTCTTCAATCGAAACACCATTAAATAATGCTGTGGAAGTTACCACACCACGGACACTATGAGCCTTGGCTCTATCTACCTGGATTCCAGTGGCTGTCTTATGACAGAATTGGATACATTCCACTATCCATCTGGAAATAGTGTCTCTTGACGCCCTACCATGGGGTACAATATATGACAACCATAGGAAACATGGGTCCGTCCGCCAAACCTGAGTTCTTTTCTTGTACTTATTCAAAGCACGGACTGGACACCATACTTTAGCACCAGGATCATATCTGGTTAAGGCAGGTAAAATAATAGGTTTACCCGGATACTTTAAAGATTGATTCTTAGCCAAGAAATTCAATCTAGGTAGAAGCTTAAGGCCTTCACCTGTAACTATATAACGGTCAGGCTCAGCAGACAAGGCATGAATTTCACTCCTGCGTCTGGCTGAAGCCGCCGCCACTAAAAATACAGTTTTAAGTGTCAATAATTTTACAGATATAGCACTAAGTGGTTCAAAAGGCTTACCACTCAAAACCTGCAGAACCAGAGAAAGACTCCATGACGGTGTCAGTGGAGGATTTCTAGGTCTGAGATTGCCCATACCTTTAATAAGAGTATTTAAAACACTTACTTCATCACTTCCCCTCTTTGCCAAGCAAGGGATAACAGTCATCAATGCTGATTTGTATCCAGAAACAGAATTAGGTTGAAGACTATAGGTATCATACAGGTGACATAGAAAATCAGCTACTACCTGAATAGATGCTTCCATCGGATTGATACATCTCTTTGAGCACCATTCTGCAAATCTGTTGATTTTATAATTATAAGCTCTGGAGGTTGACCCCCTCCTGGCTCTGGCCATGAAATTGGCTGCTTGCTCAGAAAATCCCTCCTTAATTGCGGATTGTTTGAGAACATCCATGCAGTCAATCGAAACATTGACGGATTGTTGTGAAGGGTCTTGCCCTGGAAGATAATATCGTCCATCAGCGGCAGAGGAACCGGATTGCAAACCAGAAGGTCCAGCAGATCCGTAAACCATGATCGGCTTGGCCAATTCGGGACGATCAGAAGCACTTGGCATTCCTCTTGTCTGATCTTCTGAAGGACTCTTGGAATCAGGATTGTTGGAGGGTATGCGTATGCATACATTCTCTTCCAACTGATAGCTAGCGCATCTATTGCGATAGCGCTTGGATCTGGAATCGGAGAAACGTACGTCGTCATCTTCGCATTCTTCTTCATTGCGAACAAATCTATGTTGGGCTTTCCCCAATGATTGAACAGGTGATCCGCCACACATTGATTTAGTTGCCATTCCGTAGGCAGAATACTCATCCTTCGGCTCAATGAGTCTGCTAACAGATTCAGCCTTCCCGGAATATGAACTGCTTTCAAGGTGATCATATGATCCATGCACCAGCAAAGCAGCTTCCATGTCATCATACAGAGACTGGGCGACTTCGTTCCGCCCTGGCGGTTTATGTAACTCACTACTGTAGAGTTGTCTGAACGTATCATCACAAATTTTCCCTTCACCTCCCCTAGGAAGTGTTCCAGGCCTAGAACTACAGCCCGCAGTTCTAGCATGTTGATATGCTCCTTTGACTGTTCCAGATTCCAAAGCCCTGATATAGTGGCTTCTTCCAGGCAAGCTCCCCAACCCTCCATCGATGCATCCGTAAACATCGTTACTTGAGGGTGGGGAGGGGTCAGCATGACCCCCCGCCAGGAGATTTCCTCTCTCCATCCACCAATGAAGGTGCTGAATGAGAGGGTCCAACACTTGAATGCGCGAGTCCAGTGATCCTGAACTCTGCGTCCACTGGGTCATGAGAAACAACTGAATCGGCCGCCTGCGTAAGGCCGCCTGAGGAATGACTGGTTCCATTGAAACCATCAGACCCAACATTCTCAGATAGACCCGTGCTAGAATATAACGACTGTTGCACACCAACTGAATACACGAGAGGAGATTTTCCACTCTCTCCTGGGACGGATAAACATATCCTATCTCCAGATCGAAGAACATACCCAGGTAAACAAACTTCTGGGATGGAGTCAGCTCTGATTTCGGAAAGTTGATCATCCAGCCTAAATCTGTGAGAGTTTCCAAGACTATCTCCAGATTTGCTGTCAAACTTTCTGGGTTGTGTGCTTTTAGCAACCAGTCGTCTATGTAAGTGTGAACAGGTATATTTCTCCTGCGGAGGTATGCCGTGATAGCAAGTACCACTCGAGTGAAGACCCTTGGAGCCGTCGAGATGCCGAATGGAAGAACCTTGAATTCCCATTGGCGTCCCTGAAAAGCAAATCTCAGGAACCGACGAAACCTCCTTGCAATTGGAATGTGGAAGTAAGCATCCTTGAGATCTATAGATGCTGTCCACACATCCCCTTCTCTAACCCCAACAACACCGATCTCACTGTTTCCATTTTGAAAGTCGGAGTGTCTAAAAACTTGTTTAGAGGCTTGAGGTTGAGAATTGGTCTCCACCCCCCCCCCCCCCCCCCCGTGTTCTTTGCCACAAGAAACACGGTTGAATAGAAGCCCGGGCAATCCTGCGCCGGTTGAATTGCTTCTTTTAGAACGAGAGAATCTATCTCCTCTTCTATGCACAACCGCTTGTCTGGATCTCGTGGAACTTGAGTCCAGACCGGTACCAGAGACAAATGCAACGGCGGACCTCTTATCCAATCTGGACTGTATCCCTGCGAAAGCCATTGCAAGACTAAGCGGTCCTGAATTAACCGCGCCCACTTCTGAATGTGACAAGTCAAACGACCTCCCACTGGTGCACCTAGGGTTGACGGGGTGCCCATAAACTTCAGAAGTGGGTGTGTCTCTGATACGAGTGGCAACACCCCAGTGGTACTTGTGATAACCGGAAAAAATGTTCTTGCATCAGGCCCGGTTACCACGCGCCGCTCCCCGCGCGCCGCGACCAGCGCCACGCGCACCACGGTGCGCGGGCTGCTGTCTGGCAGGCTGCGCTTGAGGCGGCGGCTGTCGCACACCAGCACGCTGCTGCTGGCGTAGCCGACGCGGTCTCTGAAACCGGCCGGCCTGCTGGCCTCTGACACTGCCAGCCCCGCCACGAGCGTACGGCTGTCGAGCAGCCGAGGGCTGAACACGCACGTGTTCCCTGCGCAGCACTTCAAACTGTGCCCGCAGCGCCCTCTGGTTGTTCACCAAAGTCACCGTCTCCTGGAGGTGCCGACAACCTTCACCTCCAAAGAGTCCAGGGCCCGCCATCGGCGCTTGCATCAAGCGCGACTTGAGCTCCTGAGACGGGCACAAATTGTCCAGTGCAAAAGTGCGCCTCATCCTCAGCGACTTCGTGACCGACCTAGTCAGACAGTCCAACGCCAGGTTGATGCCATCCTGGATGGCTCGTTGGACTGTCACGGGACTAGGATGTTGCTACACCGACGCTGCCACCACCCCCGACAGCAGCTGAGAGACATGCGACAGCGCACTGATCGCTGCTCGCGAGCTCTCCTCGGTGTCGCGCAAGGCGGCATTCGCCGAGCGCATAGCGCCCGAGCACAACGCTCCCGTGTCAGCCCGGGAACCCGGCCGCGTATCTTCGCCCAGGCCATACCGAGCATACTGACTGGCAGTAACCCGACATCGCCTAGCTACCTCGCGGGGGGGCCTTCGCGAGGCGACCTTTCGGCCTGATCGACTCCTCTGCCGCCGTGAACATATCTAAGATATGTTCAGCATACGGCAGAGACAGAGCCGTGCTGGCCAACGGCTTCGCCTGTAACCACGCCCGCGGGTTACCGGCGACCGTCTCGTCCACGGTGAGCTCTGGTCTTACATCGAGGAGCCACGCACACGCCTCCGACCAGTCTTCATCCGTGGCTACCTGCGAACTGCCGACGAGCAACGGGCTCGTCATCCTCAATGGCATTCGCAGGTATGGCCGAGGAGGAGGCTATAGACGAACCTGGCTGCCCAGGGAACGTATACGGGCCCGCGAGGGCCGGCATAGCATTCTCCATAGGCAAACCAAGCTCCAAGGCCGCGCTTGTGCGAGGGGGGTTACACACACCAGCGTGGCCTGGAACGTCCGTGTGAGATTCCACGTCCAACCGTGGAATCTTATACGGCCGGCCGTCTGCTCCAAAGCGGGCCACAGGCTGAACCATGAAACCTGCTCCCGAGGGAACAGTGCCATAGGTGCGAGCGTTCACGCTCCCCAACAGAGGAGTGTAGGCGCTCACATCCATGTCTTCATGATCCACCTGTGGACCGAGCAGGTAGTCCTCATCATCTTCCTGGTCAGGAAAGTTAGACTCTGGATTAGTAAGGAAAACTAACCCAGACTGACCAGGAGACTGCTCAAAGGCAGATGACGAGTGTACTCCGCGAGTGATCGTGGTCAGGCCCATTGGTCGGGTCCCGCCTGATGCTTCTCGCGCCGCTGGCACCCCAGGCGATGCGAACATCAAGCCTGGGTCCAAGACGGCCGCCCCTGGATCACTAAACGCATTGTCCGAGCTAATAGGCCATGATCCAGGGACGGGGGCTACCTGCACCGAGGTCGACGCGCAGGAAGTTGAAACACCTGTGCCAGGCAACATGCCGCGAAGCATGTCAGGCATCAGGTCTTTCAAAGTCCTGCGCATCTCACTCACCAACTCACTCTTGAAGGCCTCGAGACCACTCTTCTCCGAGGCCTTCTTCTTACCGTCCTTCTTTGGTTTCTTCCCCTCCTCTGCCATCATCCTCGCCTGTAAAGAGAAGAATTCAGAGGTTAGATCCCACCCCCCCCTTTTCACAAATAACACATTTGTTGGACAGCCTACAAGCTGAACACAGATGGCAAGGGTGGGGGAAGAATCTAGCCTTCATAGACTTGAGGCAGGACGGACACTTCTGAAAAGACGGATACGAAGACAATGAGTATGACAGTCTCAAAGCCTTGATAATGGATCTTTTAAGAAGAAACCAAAACAACCACGAGAGAAGACATCCACTCATACGACCACCCTGACGGGACAGGCGACTTCTCTAGTTAATAACTCCAAATACAACCAGAACCCCACTCTTTATAGATTAAGAGAGAGAGAGAGAAAGAACCTGACTATCTATCTCTCTACACTTCTTAATAAACAGGGGATGAACACATCACCGACTTCTCCAAACTAAGATTATGACATCAAGGAAAGAGAAACTCTGGTTGATTATGACATCAAACCTCACTATGCAAAAGCTCCTACCAGGAGAGGGGACGTCAGATTTATGTAAGAAATATCTAGATCTCCAGACATTCTCAGCTCTCGACTAATATAATATTAAATTATATATACTCGAGAACCCATGCACACGCAAGAGAGAAAATAGTGCAATAGCAAACGGCAGCAGAAAATGTAATTATTTTCAAATAATCATGCGCCATAATTAATAACTCCCTTAGCCTGGACACAGGCAACCATCCTCTTGTGCAGGAAACACGTCCATCCATCCGCCGAGACTCCTCTTCCAGAAGAACTGATGAGGGGGGATGGGACAAAAGGAAGGAGATATTTTATTTATTAATATATTATATCTCCAACCCTTAGACATATCACGATGATAAGTCATCCTGGGACGTGAACACCTTCCAGAGAAGACCAGGCAACCTTGTATAGACACAAGACCGACCTGTAAGCATAAAACACAAGAGTTTATTAGCCCTAGGTGCTGGGAAAACATTTACAAGGATTCCCAGCGCCTGAAAACGCGGTACCGCCGAAAACGGCCGCTACGAAAACCGGTAACACATGAAAGTTACAAGTCTCAAATAAAAGCCAGGAACAATGTCACCTTGGATGATGACGAGGAGGGCTCCTCTGACATTTTCGCATCAGCCATGATAGATTTGGATGTATTGTTCTCTTATGAATTCAGAAAAGCGCCTGTGAGGAATTTCCACCAGTTGCTTCCAGCCAATATATTAGAAAACGGAAGTACCGGTGTGCGCATGCGCAGAGGGTGGTGTTTGTCATGTGCATGACTGTGTACTTCCACCTGCCCATTAGGGGCACCTAATTTTTTATAATTCTGAATATTATTGAATTTAGAGCCGATATACTAGTATATCAAGAGTGTTAGGGAGGTAAGTATGTTCTCATGATGTGAAATTAGTTAGCATGTGTATCGCTTTGCTAATAAATTGGAAAAGAGGAAGTGCTAGTCTGCGCATGCGCGGAGGTTGGGGCTGGCATCCGCCGGACTGTCATCTGACTACCTGCCCAGTAGGGGCACCTAACTTTTTTAATCTGAGTGTTTATTGAGTGAAAGTCGATATTTGGGAATATCAAAGAGTGTTAGGAAGGTAAGTATACTTTTGAAGTGAAAAAGGATGGATCTCACAGAAACAAAATCATGACTAATTGCCTCTACGTAAAATGTGAACTGGAGCAAAAATTTCAAATGTAGATTAAGTTTTTTAGATATGGCTCGGACACAAGGTTTTTGATATATTTTACACATTTCAGGGGGAAGAACTCTAGCAAATAATATCGACAGATCACAATTGAAAATTGTTGCTGCCTAAACTAGACAGCGATAACTGTAAATCGAATTATTCTCAAAATAATCAGAATGAAACAATATTATCTACTAAATATTGGTCACTATATATACATCAAGATTCTATTGAACATTTTATATTTTTCTATTGAATATTTTGAAACTAATTTGACTGTTGCTGTCCATCAAATTAGTTTCAGAAAATTCAATCGCTGAGCTATCTTTAACATGTAATCAAGGCATTGGAATTGCAGGTGTTAAAACGATTAACTCGATAACACTCAAATTTCAGACCAAGAGAAGACTACTTTTGAAAACTTACCACTGTAATAACTGGCTCGATAATCGGAGCCAGTCTTTCACTTCAGCGGTAAATATTAAAAAACAATCTCTTGGTCTGCAAATGGTTATTTTCTATAAGAAAATTTAAATTTTACTGAACAAATTTCATGGGTTAAATGATTAATGACACTATAGTATATAAATCTGACTTACCTCATAAATACCCCGAAATGAAGTGACAAATTTACTGAGTAGTGTCGCAACTATGCTAGCTACATGAACAAATGGCCCCTGTAAAACACAATCAAGATACTGGGAAAGTCATCATCATACTAAAGATATTGGGAATGATCCTTCATCAGTCAAAATATAAATCACAATTTTTGCTTGGTCAACGTCCATTTGTATAACAAACATTACAAAGAAAAACCATTTTTGAAAATTTACCACTGAAAAAGCTGACTTAGTTATCGATCCAGCCATTCCATTATTAAATTTCTAAAATAGTCTTATCGTGACCTGCAAATGCACATTGCTCAAGACTACTGTAGGTCAGTTAAAAGCACCATATAGGCCTGCATGATTTTTCGATTTAATCATGAAATTCGATTTATTTTTAAAATCACGATTTTTACGATGTAATTGAGGGAAAATGGGAAAATCGTCAAAAATTTCATGTTTGTTTAAAATTTGTGTGTACTTTTCCGTCGTATTTTATCAGTACGTGAGTACAATTATAATCTATTCACACCTGTGTTCATTGTGTTTATATCCCGCTGTGCCATGCACGTCCCGAATAATTACTAATCACAACACAAAGCGCTACAATAAACAAGCTAACAATAGCGAGGTAACACCTTTGTCATTGAGAAAACCAGCTAGTTACTCCGTCGAATCACCATATAATTTTCTTTCTTTCTCTGCAGACCCTGAGTCTGTTGTGAAATACCAAGTATATACTTAGTTGCAGTGTTAGGCAATAATCAGTGAACATAACTCTTTTTAATTCTAGTTAGCAATTTCAATTAATAACAAGGTCAGACGGGGTAATAATTTTTCCTTTTTGATGCGGTTGTCATGTCTAATTAAAGAAAATAAAGCAACAGCATTCCAGATTGTTGTATTTTGAACTGTAAGTTCTGTTGATTACTCTTAAATGTAAATCATACATTCTGAAAGCAACTATAAACTGCAGAAGTTTACACCGTCACTCGTAGCTACTCGAAGCTGCCGTCCTATGAGGCTATGTATGTGGATTGCGCAGTATCTCACCGGGTACTAATATTAGCATCTTCGGGCTACTCGTGTAATCGCCTAAACTTGTCCTACAAAGGGAGACTATTTAAGCGGAAGCTGATACATCACGTGATTTATATTTTTTCTCGATGACATTTTATGTCAAAATTGGATGAAATAAACAATGTTTATTAAACTATACGCAATATTTAGGCGGTCCCAATTAATAATTTCACTCCCGCGATGATGGATATAAGGTATAGATTAAGCATAGACATAGGATGGTAGGAGTTTGTCGCATGAAATTGTGTTCTAATTTTGTGTTATTTTTGCATCATATATTTCAACTATTTCTACAAATTCCAAGTCCCAGTTTTGGTGACTTGTCACTTTACCCAGTTTATACTGTTGGGAATTTGGACCTACGATTTAATCGAAAACCGCGATTTTTTTACAAAATCGATCGCAATGTTTCAAAGCAAAAATCGTGCAAGCCTAGCGCCATATTTATCCACAGATTGAACAATATTCTCCTCTTTCTAGTATATATGGCAGTGAATTGTCAGTGTGTAAATAGTTAATCTGTCCATTAGTGCTTGTTTAGTCAAGAAAATCCTAGTTATCGACATACCAAAAAATTATTTTTTAACAACTTGGTACTGGAATAACTGGCAATTCCAGAGTGAAATTTTTTTTTATATCTTCTATTGACTGGCAAATGGCCATTTCTCACGACCACTACAATGCAATGGATGGATATGATCTGTTACTCAAGTATATGATGTCATAATCAATTACATCAAAATGCATGATGAATGACATATAAGCTCCGTTATGTACATTTAAAGTGTACGAATTGTATGTCTTTGATGGATTTACTATTTAATAAACATTCTGTTGAATATTTTGAAACTAATTTAACTGGGCGCTGTTGCCGGCTTTGGTTATTAGTTTAAAAATATTCAACAGCTCACCTGTATAGTTACCTTTAAATGGGATTCTGAGAATTCAAGGTTCACAGTATACAATGTATACATGTAAATTGATCCCACCCATGGGCGGACCTTAGCTAGAAATATGCAGGGCATGGATCACTCAATAGACCAAGTTTCCATTTTTAGCTTTGACCCCGCCCATCTCTGGCCAAGCTCCCCACACACCTCGCTCGTGTTGGGATAGATTGATCTCTGAACTCTCTGCCTATTAGTTTCCAGAAAACTATACAGATAAGTTACATGTATTGAATGTTTTGTAACTAATTTGACTTGGTGCTGTTGCAGCAACACAGCAACAGCATCCAGTAAAATTAATTTCAGAATATTCAACAGAATGTTTATAAGATGGGCCAAATCGAATTATTTATGACATAGTGATTATGACGTTAGCATACACGTCGTTGGTTATGACGTCATATGATCGATGGATAAACTTGCAAAGTCCACTATTGGATGGCCATTAGAGTCTTTATATAGCATGTATAGTGCATTTATACATATAATGGATATATCCAGTTTTAGCCATGCCCCACCATCTCTAGCTAAGCTCCACCCATGCTTTGACTGTGTTAATATCGATCGATTCCTGCACTCCCTGACTCTCAATTTCCAGAAAACTATATAGGTAAGCTGTTGCATACTTTGAAACTAATTTGACTGGGTGCTGTTGCTGCTGGCCTAGGGCAGCAACAGAGCCCCGTTAAATTAGTTTCAAATTATTCAACAGCATGTTTATTAACCTTTTAATTGTCATGCCGGCCAAAACTTACCTTTGTTATCGTCTTGTGGAATGCCCATTTACAGGCCAAGAGAATACAATATTTGAAAATTTACCATTGGAATGACTGGCTCGATAAACGAGCCACTCATTTCATTGATAAATTTTCAAAAATTTTATTTTCTTAGCCTGTAAACGGACATTCAATGGCAGATATTTAAATTTTCTTGACCAAATGTGACCATTAAAGGGTTAAATAGTAAAAACATACAATTCATACAACCTGACATGCCCGATGGACTATTAAGCATTTAGGAGTAAATTGAGTCATTCATGACGTAATTGATTACGACGTCAGCCTACGCGTCACATAGTTGATTATGAATGACTGCGAAATTTGATTCATGAATTTAGGTATAATTCTACCTCTTTCCCGATAGGCAGAGTGCTGCCCAGCGAGGAGCACAGGCCAATCACCTTGGCGATGAGGGTACGGAATGTCAGATATTCTTTGAGAACCACACCTCGTAATATCGTCTTCATTTCTGGAATACCAGATCCTGTAAATGTAAATAAATTAATTAATGTGTAATATATGAAACACCATCATATAGTAGATCTACCGGTACATGTAGACATCATTTTGACACCTTGACCATTCAAAACGTGCATTCGAGAAAGCACATGATGAACCTCTACAAACATGAGACATGTGGAGAGATGACATCAGTCCCAGCATGCTCAGACATTTCAATCAGCCTGGATGCACCAAGCAACATATGTCTTTTCCATTATCCACTGGTTCTTTTGTGACCCACCTGACCCTAACTCCACCCAAATCGAGCGACTTCACACTATGGAAGCAATGGAAAACAAACTAGCAGTGTAGGTGTTATCCCTTTGTCTGAGAGACTGACCAAATGCCACCACCTCACTTACATGAAACATTAGACTTGTGAGATTACGTGATTGAATTAAAAATCGCTATTATTTCTTAAATCATGAATTTATATGATTAAAATTTATATACTCGGAGAATCATTAATAATTTCTACTACATAAAATATTTCAAATCCTACCTTTAATTACTTTTTAATGAGATCGGTCACTAAAATTGGCATTTTTCTTAGTGAATGTACAAATGTATGTCCATTCAGAGGCCAAAATAACGCTATCTTTGAAAATGTATCACTGGAATGACTGGCTCGAGAATCGAGCCAGGCATTCCTGTGATACATTTTCAAAAACACTTCTCTTGGCCTGTAAATGGACTTTTCTAAAAGAACGTTGCAGCTTTCGTCATTGATATTCTTTTGGTGTTATGTCTGGGTAATTTGAAACCATGGAAGCTGATTAATTGAGTAATCACGATTATTCTTAAATAATCGATCGCGATCGCGATCACTCAAAGCAATAATCGCACAAGCCTAACCAAGCCCTCTAATGCAGAAATCATAGGATCGTGAAATGTGCATGTAAGTGACGTTACCAATTTCTCAAAGTATTAATCAAGTAAGAATGATAATGGACTTTAAAATCAGTAGCTTTTAACTTTCTCACCGCTACAAGACGATAATTTCAATGAGCAAAAGCTCTTCACTTGCTGAATAATTTGGAAATAACTGTAGGTGGCTTAGACACCAACACCTTCCAGACAAATTGTTTTTAAAATATTCAGCAGGTACAGAGATATAACCCCTGGAACATGTCGTCTGCAAAAACACATCAGTCAGACGGTTAAGACTGACTTTATTTACTTTGAAGCAAATTTTGTGGGAAGGCTATTAAAAATGAAAATAAATTAGTCTTAAAATGTACGAGCATTGAATCCAGTTATTTCTCTGACCTTTCAGGCTAAAAACTGACAGTAACATGGTGCCCATTAATGGCTATAAGAACAATCGAAACGGCTACAACCTGTTACATCCCACTGTCCATTTTGCAGCGGCTACACAAGTAAAGCCTTTGTAACTGATGATCAAACAGTAAATAAAATACCTGAAAAACGTAGCACTGACATTCAGATTTTCATCCAAATCTTATCAAGGCCAAAATAAAATACAAAAGAATGGACCTTTCCATTTTTGCTATGCCCCGCCCATCTCTAACTAAACTCCACCCACACCAAATTAGTTTCAAAATATTCAACAGCATGTTTATTAAATAGTAGAGATATAGAATTCATACAACGTGTCGGACCATTAAGGATTAAAGACGGCCCATATAGAATGATTTATGACGTAATGATTGACATCATCCTACACGACGCTTAGCTGACTAAGACGTCATATGACGTCAGATTAATAGATGGCTACTCTGGAAAGGTGAATTGAGTAAACGTTTCTGTTTTCATTTTGAAAACATGTTAACTTATTGATTAGTTGTAGTGTACTCACCTATAGCCTGTGGCGATACAATATGAGTGAAACCTGTAGCAAATAGTATAAATATGACTGAATACGACACCCAGGCTGCAAACTGTAAGGCTTGTGAGAAAGCACATTCTTTATACAACCAGATCTTAGCTGTGACAAAACAAGAACATTATCACCAGTTAAAAGTACATACATGTATTCACACCAAAACGCCTGAAAATAAAATTGCTAAAATTACATACTTTTAGATGCTTAAGTTGTGTACCTCAATGAAATAAAACGAAATAAATCTTAACAATTGACTATTTCATTACGTATAAATTAATATAATTTTTTCCGTCGTGATGTTGAATTAGGGACTCATTGTCTCTCATTCAATTTCATAACTTAAACATTATATTAATTTATACGCAATGAAATCCTCAGTTGTTAAGATTTATTTCGTTTCATTACATCTGGGCACACAATTTAAGCCTCTAAATGTATAAAATTTTAACAATTTAATTTTCAAGCATTTAGTGTGAATATGCACCTTTAATGTAACATATACAGTGAACATGTGCAATTTAACTATTATTTAATTTTAATTCTTTTAACAGTAACCCTTAACCCTCGAGTTTGTTCAAGAAAATTTCAATTTTCTTATAGAAAACGTCCATTTGCAGACCAAGAGAAGAGTATTTTTGAAAATTTACCACTAGGAATGACTGGCTCGGTTATCGAGCCAGTCATTCAAATGGTAACTTTTCAAAAACAGTCTTCTCTTGATCTGCAAATGGACATTTCTCAAGACCACTGCAGAAGCGGTGTATGGCTGATATGAGTGCTAACGCGGTAAAACCCAAATTTAATAACTCATGTAGAATTTAACGCTTTGAACCCGAACTTCATATCAGCGGTCGCTAAGAAATTACCAATGATTTGACGTTTTTAGCATAATATGTCACATAAATATGGTGTCCTACCATCCATATGAGGCTACATGTGCACTGATAAGGTGGGTCTGTCCTATCATTCAATCAAGCTTGCAAGGAGGGTCAGGATTTCCACCCACACGATGTAAATATATGTATATTGTACCCTTGAAATTAAGCTTATTGTAAGTGGCTGAGCCAGGTGGGATTGCCCTACCAGCCCTTCAAGCTACATCATGAAGAAGCAGAGGTTCCTGCACTTCGATATGGTGGGTCTGTCCTACCAGATCAAAGATGTATATTTGTACATTGTAAATTGTACATATGCCACAGCAACCCTATAATACAAACAGTAAAAAAAAGAAATTCAACCATTATCCGTGCATTGCACAACGAACCACAGTAATGTAAAAAAAATTATGGAAAATCAGGGATCTTAAACAAGAGGCCCAACGGACCTGTATCGCTCACCTGCATCACAGGCATTTCAATCAGAAAGGCCATCAACAATAAGTAGAACCCTACAGAGTTGAGCACAATTATAACAAGAAAACAGAAGCCATGTTTCTTTATGTATCAACTACTTTTGAACAAAACTTAATGGCCCTTAGTACCTTATCATATCTCCCAAATTTCGGCCCAATCCGTTCAACGATTCTGGATACGAAGTTGTTTTCGCGAAAACTAGGTCATCCAAGATGGCCACCAAGCCAATGGACCAATCAGGTTCTCTTGAACAAATTGGTTCTCCCCCTGCATTAGATGATGTTTCATGAGTTTTGAATCAAGCCGTTTCGGAGATTAGACATTTCTAAAAATTGGTTGGTTTAGCCGGTGGCCATCTTGGATTTTGGCCGCTCAGCTCCGTTTGAACAACCTTAGACCTCTATGCCCTAACGCTGCATTCTGCCAAATATAATTGAAATCGGCCCAGCGGTTCTTGACAAGTCGTTTAAAGAATTCCCCATTGCTTTACTATGGGCCCATTGCTTTACTATGGGAGCCTATGGCAGGAAAACAAACCAAGATGGCAGTCAAACCATTTATCCAACAGTCTCGAAAGTGTCATATTTGAACTCACCACACTGATAAGCATATATTGAGCAATTTTCGCCATTAAAATACATCAAATACAAAAAAAACAATATGACCAACAAATGATAAATTTTGATTGGTTGATGCCGGCCATGTTTTTTAACATAGGAAATTCCTTTGAACAAATTTGAATGGCCCTTGGTCCCTAAGAATATTTATTAAATTTCAGCTCTATCCCTTCAGCGGTTCGGGGGGAGAAGTCGTTTTCGGGAAAACCACGTCATCCAAGATGGCCGCCAAGCAAATAAGGCAATAAGGTTGGCTTGAATAAACTTGGGTCTAACGTTGCCATAGATGATGTGTTATGAGTATTGAATCAATTCCTCTTGCAGTTTTGGAGAACATTTTTTAGTGTCTAAAAATCAGCCATTTTGGCCAGCGGCCATCTTGGAATTTGACCGATCCGCTTCGTTTGAACAAACTTAGATCTCTATGCCCTATGAATGCTTCCTCCCAAATATAATTGAAATTGGCCAAGTGGTTCTTGAGAAGAAGTCATTTAAAGAATTCCCCATTGCTTTACTATGGGCCCATTGCTTTACTATGGGAGACTATGGTGGGCAAACAAACCAAGATGGCAGGAAAGCCGTTTATCCGACAGTCTCGAAGTGGGATATTTGAACTGGCCACACTGATAAGCACATATAAAGCAATTTTCGCCATCAAAATACATCAAATACAAAAAAGCCAATATGACCAAGAAACGCTAAATTTTGATTGGTTGATGGCAGCCATATTTTTAGCGAACAAACTTCCCTTGAACAAACTTGAAAGGCCCTTGGTCCCTATGCATATTTACAAAATTTCAGCTCTACCCCTTCAGCGGTTCAGTAGAAGTAGTTTTCGCGGAAAACTAGGTCATCCAAGATGGTCGCCAAGCAAATCAGTCAATCAGGTTGCCTTGAACAAACTTGGGTCCACCGATGCCACAGATGATGTGGTATGAGTTTTGAATCAATTCCTCCAGCCAATTCGGAGAAGATTTTTTAGTGTTTCTAAAAATCAGCCATTTTGGCCGGCGGCCATCTTGGATTTTGACCGACCCGCTTCGTTTGAACAAACTTAGATCTCTATGCCCTATGAATGCTTCCTCCAAAATATAATTGAAATTGGCCCAGTGGTTCTTGAGAAGAAGTCGTTTAAAGAATTCCCCATTGCTTTACTATGGGCCCATTGATTTACTATGGGAGCCGATGGCGGGAAAACAAACCAAGATGGCAGCCAAACCGTTTATCCGACAGTCTCGAAAGTGGCATATTTGAACTCGCCACACTGATAAGTATATATAAAGCAATTTTCGCCATCAAAATACATCAAATACAAAAAAGCCAATATGACCAACAAACGCTAAATTTTGATTGGTTGATGGCGGCCATGTTTTTCAACGTACGAACTTCCCTTGAACAAACTTGAATGGACCTTGGTCCCTAAGCATATTTACCAAATTTCAGGTCTATCCCTTCAGCGGTTCGAGAGAAGTTGTTTTCGCGAAAACTAGGTCATCCAAGATGGCCGCCAGGCAAATCGTCCATTCAGGTTGCCTTGAACAAACTTGGGTCTACCCTTGCTCTAGATGATGTGTTATGAGTTTTGAATCAATTCCTCCAGCGGTTTCTGAGAAGATTTTTTAGTGTTTCTAAAAATTGGCTATTTTGGCCGGCGGCCATCTCGGATTTTGGCCGATCGGCTTCGTTTGAACAAACATTAATCTCTATGCCCTAGGGATGCTTCCTGCCAAATATAATTGAAATCGGCCCCGTGGTTCTTGAGAAGAAGTTATTTAAAGAAAAAAAAATTGACGGACGGACGGTCGCCACGGCATAAGCTCACTTGGCCTTTCAGGCCAGGTGAGCTAATAAATTGTGTACTGCTTCACTAATCAGAAGCATGAAATAGTATTATATATATATACAGAGAGAATTAGCTCTTGATTGTGAACCGCTATGGCAAGACGAAGGTTAAGTGATCGTGTGAAATGGCAAATCATAGGCATGCATACCACTGGTATGTCATGCAGAGAGGTTGGCAGACAGCTGAACATTAACTATACTGTAATCAGTCGTTTGATTGCAAAACATGGGCAAACTAACGAGGTGAAGGTCAGGCGTAGATCTGGAAGACCGAAGAAGACTACTGCCCGTGATGATCGAGCCCTAGTACGCCTTGTTAGGAGATCTCCATTCACCAACAGCAGAGTGCTCAGCCAGCAATGGGAAACGCGCAATAGAGTGTCAATGTCTACCGTCAAAAGGAGACTGTATGCTGCTGGCATGAAAGCTAGGAGACCTGTCAGACGTCCTCTCCTCACTGCACACCACAAAAAGGAGCGTCTGAGGTGGTGCAACGAAAGAAGACACTGGAACATGAGATCCTGGAGACGGGTACACTGGTCCGATGAAAGTCGGTTCCTGCTTCATGCCACAGATGGTCGAACTCGTGTATAGAGATCCAGACGCATGGCGTACGACCAACGTTACATCATGGAAGAAGTTCCATTTGGTGGAGGTTCCGTTATGATATGGGGGTGCATCTCATTTGATTGTAAGCTGGATCTGTTGACTGTACCTGGAACACTAAATGGACAAAGATATCAAGATTCCATACTGGATAGAGTTGTGGTCCCTCATTTTGTAAATCATGCACCTGGAACCCACCCTATATTCATGGATGACAACGCCCGACCACATCGTGCTAGAGCTGTGCATGAATACCTCCGCCAGAATGCCATCGAAACCCTACCATGGCCAGCAAGGAGCCCTGACATGAACCCTATTGAGCATATCTGGGACATTCTGGGAAACATGGTGAGAAGGAGGGATCCTCCTGTGCAGAACCTACAGGAATTAACAGACGCACTCCATCTTGAATGGCAACGAATACCACAATGGCGTATCAGTCGGTTGGTGACCAGCATGAGACGTCGTGTCCAGGCCGTCATCCAGGCACAAGGTGGATATACCCGGTATTAATAATGACAGTCTCAAACTCGTGCACAGATGTTAAACTTCGTTTTCAGACACCATTAATGACAATCTAGCCACGTGTGTCAACTGTAGGGCAATAGTTGTCAGTTGTGTCAACGTAACCATATTCAGGCCTCGTTTTCAAGTTCAAACAAAAACATACAGCGTTTCCCCACCATCATAATCAGCATTCCTCTAGTTGCATTATTACCTCTTGCACTAAGATGGATGGGTACATAAATGTTTATGCTATTGCTTTCTTCATAGCACATTAATATACCCTTGCATGTGCGTAAAAATAGGGTGGTGCATAACTTTTGCACAGGTGTATATATATATATATATATATATATATGCACAGGTATGTCAATACAAACCTTCCTGACATTTTTCAATAACAAAATCCATGCAAAAACTGAGGAGGGCCATAATAACACCGAGTATCGCGAGGAATATCCAGTCTTCTCCAAGTTTATGGAAGATAACATCTCGCACAGCACCACATGCACCTGAAACACAAATAGCAAGGTTTGAAATGAACACGGATGACCCACTAGCCAGCAGGAATAACTAGTGATCACTAGATTCTACTGACTTATAACTGATTATTTGTTAGCCTTCACTTGACAGATATGACAATCATGGTGTAAAATGATTACTAACATTGGTCTTATCAGTTGGTTGTATCAGTTCTGTCATGTATGAAACCGCCAACAGACCCCCCTTTAGTGGGTTGGTCTGTAGTTTTATTAACCACTATAAAAACATACTTACCATTCAATCACTACTTGCTAAATCAAATATCTGCATTTAGCTACCAGAATAAAATTTGTATGCTCACTTACATACTCCCTTATGCCTATATCATCACCATGCATACCATCAACCAGGCTACTGGTGAGGGAACCCCCCAGCATAAGCCTCAGTATAGACTGGCACCAGTCTGTACTCGCTCCTTGGTGATGCCTGTCACTAAGCGTGCCCGCGCATGCGCAATAGATCCCAAATGGGAAACAGATTTACTTTTCTAAATTTAAGCGCCATATATCCTGACAAGATTCTCAAATCATTCCCATGCGGGGTGGCTGAGGTCGGGGTCGTAGTGATTGAACGGTAAGTACATTTTTATAGTTGTTAATAAAACTACAGACCAACCCACTAAATGGGGGTCTGTTGGGGGTTATTATCACACCACAAAAACATCTTGACCATTCAATCACTACTTGCTAAACCCATAGACTTGGTCAGTGCCCCACTGTGAAACTTAGGTGGGTGGAGATTTGAGAATCCATAAGCAGGGATAAAAATCAAACAGAACGTAACCAAATGTTAATAACATAACAAAATGGTACATCTTAATTAATCACACAGTGATTAACAAACAATGACTTCTTTAAAAAGAAATAAATAACAAACCAGTGAAAAAACTCACCATCTCACGCAGACAAACAGTCCTAATGGAAATGGAGTAGTGAGATTGGTAAATGGTCTTCAGCCTTTTAGATAGAAACATGATATATCTAAAAGGAGTGCCTCTGCGCTCTGATATTGTAAACAAAAAGGAGGTAAAAGAAGGCTCGGATTTCCATCCTACGACTTGCATTACCTCAAATAAAGAAGAGCCAGCGAAAGCGAAAGAGGGAGCCTTCCCTCTAAGTTCATGAGCTTAAATGTGAGAAAGATTAATATGATCAGAGGAAGCCATCTCAAAACAATGGTCTCAGAATTCCATCTGGCCATAGAAAGCTAGAGACTGGCCTAACTACCTCCTCTGCATACAGGACCCAGAAATGGGATAGATTGGATCTCTAAAGAATCAGTACAACGGTTGAAACTTAAAAAAACTCTGACAATATACTGAAGTCAGACAGACGGTGAAAAGGAACACAATTTTTTTAATAACTGGCTTAGCTGGAAGACGGTTAGATTGAATTTTTGATTTTAAAAAAATCCCTTCTAGGATATAAGACTAGACTGTCCCCAGAATCAACACCTAGGCACGGATGCCAAAAACAGGATCTGTCAAGAGACTAAGGTCTGCACACCATACTTCGAAAGTTTTAAGACAGACCTTGAAAACTCTGCGAGTTGACTCCCTCCTGGCACAAATCCTGAGAAGTCGCAGAAATTCTAGTCTCAGGGATCAAACAGACAAAACTCTCCACAGATACCGACTGAAAATTCCTGAGACTGAATGAATACACTAAACTCTTACTTTAGACATGAGGCCCGGGGAGACTGGAAGAAGACAAGTGAAGACTACCCGGAGAGAAAAAAGGAAATCTGCAACGCAGATCCACTTTAGTCAAAAGGGAGCTACAAATGTATCAGAAGAACTTCTCAAATCTGATCCCTGACTTACTTCAAGAGCAACGGAATCAGGAAAGATGGAAGAAACGCATAATCAAACAACCCTAACAAGGACTGAAACAGAGCGTCCACCACCAATACCTGAAATCCAGAAAAAGGGGGCTGCAAGAGGAAATTTTAGCATACCGACAGGACGCAAAAAATCAAAGAGGGAACAATCCCTATGCTTGAGAATTGATTGACAACCGACTGTAGAAACGGGCCCTCTGAACAGGTTATCACAGACTGTTCCCCCTCTCATGGGAAGCGTCTGAGAAAAACCAACACCAGAGGAGAAGACTTGACTTTTAAGAGAATTACAATCCGACCAAGGCTGCATTCCAGACCGCAGTTCTCTGGAATGAAACTGCTAGTATTAATAAAAAGCTCTGGTTATACTAGCCAGTCATTTATATAAACGTGAAGGTGAATAGAACGACCGTAAAATAAACCCGCCACAGCAGAATTGACGGCACGAAGGGTGGATGAAAAACAAGTAGTAAAACATCCAATATCTTTATGGAGAAGAATCACCTGCCCGGATTCAGACCGGTGAAAACTGAGATAAGTCCTCCGTCTAGAATATTAAAGATAAGATAAGAGGAAAAAACTTCAGATTGAGATCGGACGCATCCACCCAACATTTTGGTGCTCCCAATTGGAACGAAATTCTAAGGACTACTTAGAATCATGAACTCCAACTCGTCCTCTAGGGCTCCCATCTTCACCAGCAAGGAATGAAAGGAGATCACCTAGAAACGACGGACAAAGGATGACGAAAATCCAATAGGAGCGAAAAAACCCAGCGATGATCTCTGAATCAGGAGACCTGAACGAGGGCTTACCAAGTCTCCTAAAATTAGAGACAGGCACCCTCCTAGGGAAAAAGGGGGGGGGGGGGAAGGAGCAACGGATCCTAAGGCAATGGAAGAGGAAGCGATAAAATATGATAAAGAGAAAAGGATTGGCCTACCCAGGCTACCACCATCCTTTCAGGTTCTCTTACTCTGAACCCCTTAAAGGAACAACCCCTAAGACTAGATCAGAAAATAACACAAGTCCCTTCTCATCTGATAAGAGGAGGCCTGCTGGCCTGCTGTGGACCTGGAATCTAGAACAATGAGCAAAAAAGGGGTCAGATTAATCCTCCTCCTCGAATCGGGCTTAGAACCTGAAGACAGAGAAGAATTGGTAATTATCCTAGAAAGATAAGTACCAAACTCAACAGGCCTGAGACTCCTCCTCTATGGAAGGATTAAAGAGGGTTTTTTAAAAAGAAGAAGAGTCTCTCTACCCAGAAAACGAAGATCCTTTGGAGGATCTACGACTGACAGAATCAGCCCTAAAAATATGGAAGATGATTGACCAAATATATCATAGGCCAAAGGGAGGAATTGTAATAAGAATACTTCAAAATAAAGTTTATTAACTTCGGATGGCTTTTCTATGTATTCTCTTAGAGGCAACGAAGTCAAACAAACTACAGACCGAGTTCAAAAAGCCTCTAAGGACAGAGGCTAGAGATTTCTAAATACCTCAGAGGGACTGCATACCTCTTCCTGCTCCTAGAAAAAACATCTGAAAAAAGAGCTAGAAGGATAGCTGATTTAAACTGTGCCGTACATATAGATTCCCAACTAAAAATATCCGCAGAAGATTCAACCGTGGCAAAATTCTTCAGATTAGAAATAAACTGAAAGAACATTAGAACAAGAAAAAACTCATCCTGAAGAAAAAGAGAGAAACAAGAAGGAATCCAATAAAGAAACGAGGACCAATCGTCCGAGCAACCCTGGAAGGGAAAAAACCTTCTCAGGTTAGTACCTCGACTGATCCAAGAATAGAATCTAGAGACAATAGAAAAACAACGGAAATAGATAAGCGACTGAACGAGGAATCCCAGATTATAAAAACAAAGAGAACACTAAACCAAAGACAGCAAATAGAAATCTAATTACTGAGAATGAAAAATTCAGGCCCCCCACCCCTCCAGCGATGCATCCGTGTACACGGACAGCTAGGGGTGGGGTAGGTGCAGCGAAACCCCTACTAGGAGATTCTGACGCTCTTTCCACCATACAAGATGCGACATTATCGGCTCCAAAAGTGGCACCAGTTTTGACAGGGGTTCTGTTCTCTGTTTCCACAGAGATATCAGATACAACTGGATAGGTCTTTGCATTAGAGCAGCGTACGGGATCACCTGCTCCATGGAGACCATCATGCCCAGCATCTGAAGAAACCGCCTCGCCTGAATGTGGTTTCCCACTCGAAAGCTCTTGAGGATGGCTAACAGAGACACCACTCTGGGCTCTGACGGGTAAACCCTGCCCTCCTCGAGATCGAATCGCATCCGCAAATAAACGAAATGTTGAGTGGGCGTCAACTCGGATTTCTCCTCGTTGACTATCCAGCCTAGATCTGAAAGTAACTTCAGAGTCAGAGCAGTATCCACGTTCAACCTGGTGTGTGTAGCGCCACATTCTCTTTTCTGAGAAACGCTGTCACCGCAAGGACCACTCTTGTGAAAACCCTCGGAGCTGTCGACAGGCCAAACGGGAGAACTGTAAACTCCCATACTTGATTCTGAAACGCAAATCTCAGAAACCTGTGCCAACTCCGATTCATCGGAATGTGGAAATATGCATCTTTCAGATCGATCGATACACACCACATTCCTTTCCTCAATCCCGCCATTACCGACCTCCGCGTTTCCATCTGGAACCGAGGCGTATGGATAAACCAATTTAATGGCCTGAGATTGAGTATGGGTCTCCATCCCCCCCGTGCTCTTGGGGACAAGGAACATGTTTGAATAGAAGCCTGGAGTGTTCCGGTTTGCTGGTTTTATTGCTCCCTTCAGAAGCAAACCCGACACTTCCTTTTGAACGGCTTCTAACTTGTCTGGCTCCCTTGGTACGGGTGTCCAGACAGGTGCCAAAGACAGATTTTGTGGCGGAAAGTCCCACCACTCCGGCATGTAACCCTGGGATAACCATCCCAGGACCAGACTGTCTGACGACACACCTCGCCGGGTCTCGACGAAACGCATGAGCCTTCCACCCACCATAGACGCCTCGACGTCTAACGGGGTTGTCCGGCTCGCAGTCCGCTCCCCCCCCCCCCCCTCTTTCTTAACGAGAGAGAGTGAGAACCATTTCGTTCTAGGCACGACGGGTATAACTGGCACCGCTGTTCCGGTCGCACAGGTGCGGTCCAGGCGGATATGAAGGGAGCTTGCGTACCCTCAGGTACGCTTCGGCCCCTTCTGTCCGCCCTTTGAGGCCTTACCCTTACCCTTCCCCTTGCCCTTCCCACCTCTAGGGCGGTCAGGAGCAACATTGGGGAGGGTAGGCGCCTCTACAACCTTCCTGGGTTTCTTCGCCGGCGGCGGCTCCGAGAACCCAGCCGAAACAGAAGTCGCAACAGGCCTGGCTTTCGCCTTGCTCTTATGCTTCTTCTGTTTCTTTGAAGGCTGTCCCGTTAGTGGTTTGCCCACAGCCCCTAGTGCGTGCGCTTGCCGCACTAGCTCTAGCTGCAGATTTACCGCTAACCGATTCTGCGCAATACTGGCGGTGTCCTCTAAGATGGCCCGCGCTTGGCCACCAAAGATGCTAGGCCCTGTCAGGGGCGTCCCAAGAAGACGTTCCCTGACTGCCGTAGCCGGACGCATATGGTCAATGACCATTTGCCTCCTGGACTTCGTCACTCGCGCTTGCACCCTTGCCAATGCGTCCATTGACAGCACCAAGCCGTCATTAACACACGATAGCGCCACAGGTGGCACAGGGTGGCCTGCCCCCGCTTCAGCCCACAACGACTGAAGTAGACGATAAGAGTGATTGACAGCGCTCATCGCTGCCCTCACACCCTCATCGCATAGGGCCAGGACTTCTTCCTGGTGTACCTGGGACTTATCCACTAGTGCCGGACCGGGACCACCCGACCCTGCACTCTGGACGCCCAGTACCCATCGGTCATCCTCCGTGACCGACGGGACTACACCATACCTATCGTATTCACCCCGCGGAATACGACATCTTGCCCGCACCTCCCTGGAGGCCGCAGGGAGCTGACCCTTGGTCATTAGTTGTTTGCTATAAATAGCATCCAACAAATCAATGAACCGTGGATCCAGTCCCACTGACTGGATCCGGGCCGCGGGCAAAATCCCCATCCTGATCGACGCACGGGGCGCATCTTCATCGGCCGTGGCCGAAACCACAGACGGGTCAACCCTGGCTAGCCACGCCAGAGCATCTGACCAATTTACCTCCGATGAAGACACCCCCGCAAACACGTCCCCCGTTGACGTGCTCACGGGCCTGCCAGCCACGGCCTCCCGGCAAGGAGCCACGGCTGACACGCCAGGCACTCCGGTACCACACGGTTCCGCCGCCACCCCATGAAACACTCCGGTCCATGGGGTAGGTCCGCACAGAAAACCGTACGGACCCGTAGCAGTCGCGGAACCATAGCCGGACACGGGTGGCAATGGCACCCCACGTCCGACTACCGGACCAGGCGAGATAGGTGAGTACCACGCCCGGCCCGGCACACCCGTTCCTGTGCCAAACCAAGCCGCACGGAACCGGTGCACGGTAACGGATTGGCCTCAGCCACAGGCGGAGCCGCTGACCTGGCTTGCGCCAAACCAGACAAATGGAGGCCAGTTCCGTCCAGGACGGAATCAACCTCCATATTCTCCACCTGCGGCTTCACGGGCCGCAGCAACCTCTCCTCCTCGGCCTCCTCGTCTTCAGACTCCGAAGAGTCGTCACTAGACGAGTCAACCGTGGAACCGTCCTGGCGGACGGCTCCCACACCTGACGGACCGGCCACCGCTACTGGACCACTCGGAGGTGGCCGCAGAGAAACAGAACCCGTCTGGCCGAAGCCAGACGGGACTGCCAGGGGGCCGTACGAGACGGCCCCCTCGGTAACCAGTCCAGAATCCTGTCCGAGGACAGGATCCGTACCAGGCATGGGGAGAAACTGCCCCCAACCTTTGGTAGCAGGGACGACACCAGCGTGGGCAGAACGCTATGCAGAAAACCCTGCATAGCCGGACCGAACCACGCCGGCGGTGCCATCTCCGCCACCTCCAGCTGGGGACGTGGAGCACCCCCACCGGCCGAACCGGGCGCTCCACGATTTACTCTCGGACCGCCTGACCCCGCGTCAGACCCAGCCAAGTCCTTCTGGGCAAGGAACTTAACCATCATCTCAACGGACCACACTGCACAAACATTACACCTATGATCAATATTACACAGGGAACACCTAAAACAGACATGGTCCTTGAACACGACACGGACAAACTTATGGCATTCGTCACATGATGGCGGGGCTGGCTTGGCCTATAACATAAGCACAAACCTACAATAAACAAGCGGAACGAGACCCGGATGGAAGGCAGACAATTAATTTTCAAATAATTTGACTCATAAATTAACTGTAACCCTCCCGCACCCCACCCCGCCACGTTACAACAACGATCGCATTGATTATGACGACAAGAACGAGGCGGGCATTAAACACACCTATAATATATCCTCAAGGATGTGTAACGGCTCCAGGAATCATATCGCATAGCATTCGGGGTATATTTACTAATCAATATAAATTATACTCCTAACGAAAGCAGCACGATATGTGAAGAAAACAACAAAATGTATAACAAACTGCTGTATCACACGGTAAAACCGCAGACCACGCATCTACTCAAGAATTTTGAAACCACCGATCATTGCAAACCGATCGTGATCGCACGTAAACTTGATCATTCTAAAGTTTCCGGTACCATTTTTAGTACGCAGCACCCAGAACAAGATGCGCGAATTAATGAAAAAATTTTTCTTCACATAAACATCCGAGCGACCGGGTGTGACGTCACCTGCTCGGATCCTACGGAGAACGACGTCAGCCGATATTCGTGTTAGAAATACCGTAGCATAACACCTATTTTCATATCTGCCGATCGCCTGTTGGGGGTTAAAGAAGGCGATCGTCTGGCATATATCGTTGTTAGCACACGTCCCAGATTCTATGGGGTCAGAAATTGGAACATGCGACACAGCGAAATTTAGAGACCTAAGTCTTTTAACTATGGATAATAAAGAATGATACAACCTGGTTATCTTCGGCGGTATTCTCCATAGTATCCTTTAGTTAATCCTTTCACGAACACACAAACTATCACAGATTAAAGACTTAGATTTTCTTTCACAAAAAACACTAAAATCCTCAATGCAGAAAGCATGTATTGCTCTTGTTGCTATGCAAACAAGAATGAGCTCTATGGTAAACGGGTACTCGGCAGTTGGGAGCCGAGTACCCGGTTCCCAGGAGTCGGTAAAGCTTTCTAAGTCTATAATCCTAGAGCCGCTGTCAAGGCCAGCTGTATATCAGAAGTAACAGAATGGTGAGTATTGATCGAAGGAGAACTGGAAAATCATCTCTCCTAGCGGAAGCAGATACACTACTACCGGAAATGGAAGAGGAACCAGAATTTGAAAACAGAAGCTAGGCCAGATCAAACAGATCCGGAAAATAATGTCTCCTACCAGAAGCAGATACACTACCACCGGAAACGGAAGCTGAAGCGGAACCGGAAATTGATAATAGATGATTACCAGGATCTAACAGAGCTGGAAAATCATCACTCCGACCGGAAGCAGATACACTACTACCGGAAGTGACGAGGAACCGGATATAGAAAACAGATGATTAGCAGGATCTAACAGACCTGGAAAATCATCTCTCCAACCGGAAGCAGGTACACCACTACTGGAAACGGAAGCTGAAGCGGAACCGGAAATTGATAATAGATGATTAGCAGGATCTAACAGACCTGGAAATCATCACTCCCACCAGAAGCAGATACACTACTACCGGAAGAAAAGCGTAACCGGATATTGAAAATAGATGATAAGCAAGGTCTAACAGACCTGGAAAATCAACTCTCCAACCGGAAGCAGAACACCTACTACCGGACAAGGAAGAGGAAAGACCGTAACCGGAAATGAATAACTGATGCTAGGCCAGATCTATCAGATCCGAAAAAAATAATCTCTCCTACCGGAAGCAGAAACACTACTACCGGAAATGGAGCGGAAACGGAACCAGAAAATGATAACAGATGCTTAGCAGGATATAACAGACCCTGAAATCATCTCTCCTACCGGAAGCAGATACACTACTACCAGGAACCGAAGTGGAAAAGAACCGGAACCGGAAATAGATAACTGATGCGTGGTCAGATCTAACAGACCCGGAAAAGCACCTCTCATACAAGAAGTGACTACCGGAAACGGATGTAAAAATAAGTGGAGAAATAAAATGAAAACAGCCAGATGAAAAAGAGAGTGAGACTCTGAATGTCCAGCCAAGCCAAAACAATCACAGAGCTCATATCCGGACGCCCGGTCAAACCAACAGCAATACCGGATTTATAACCCGCTTGCCCGGACAAGCCAGGAGCAATAACGAGAGCGGACCTATTATTTCATCCCTCCTACCAGAAGCAGATACACTACTACCTGGAACAGAAGTGGAAAAAACCGGAACCGGAAATAGATAACTGATGTGAGGTCAGATCTAACAGACCCGGAAAAGCACCTCTCATACCGGAAGTTACTACCGGAAACGGATGTAAAAATAAGGAGAAATAAAATGAAAACAGCCAGATGAAAGAGAATGAGACTGAATGTCCAGCCAAGCCAAAACAATCACAGAGCTCATATCCAGACACCCTGTCAAACCAGCAGCAATACCGGATTTAGAACCCGCTTGCCCGGACAAGCCAGGAGCAATAACGGGAGCGGACATAGAGATCGAAGATCTCTAAACACACTGGCTATACCTGCATGGGATGAATAATCGGTAACTTCCATCACCGACGCCACTGCATGAGAGTAATGCACCCCCTCAAGACTTATATGGTCTATAGACTGAGACTTACCGGAAGTCTACAACAGGCTTTAACAGAAACCAAAGCCGTAGTCAACAAAAGACGTAATTCATGCCTGGTCGTGAGACGTGGGATTCCCCCATTAACGAAAACGGCCGCAAGAATTACGACTATCATCTTAATCAGACTAATTCTTTATAAAATTACGAAATAGAGAAACCCGTTCATATGATGCTTATATAATAAACGTACTTAATAAGAGATCTCTAGATATGGAAATCCGCTCTAAAGAAACCAAACCTCTATACAAGAGGCTGAGAAACGGATTTGAAAATCTCACTGAAAGACCAAGAATTTACGAAAATTCGTAAGATTATTATTTTTATGTAGGCACTAAATATTAATAAGCGAGTACTAAGGGATTTTTTATTTTTTATTCTAAAGCATGGTTTTGATTGATGATATTAAATGGGCATGAATTGTAATACCTCAAAAACGGGAGTACCATTAAAATTCGACTAAAGGACGCAGTTTTTTGGTCAAAACACATGTACTAGAAAGGGGGGTGCGTACTATAATCGAGAACATTCCTACCACACATTTTTGGGTCGAAATTTTTCTTAAAAAGTCACAGATTATACCACGGAAATTGAACTAAATGTTACCCTAGCCAATTCGATCCGCCTGACGACTATGTTTAATGTATACTCCAAAAACACCAAGCGGAAGTGAAATTATTAAATTGGGGCGCCTAAATATTGCTTATTCTTTAATACATATCATTTATTACATCAAAATTAATCCAGAATTTGACATAAAATGGCGTCGAGAAAAGATACGTGTATAAATCACGTGATTCGCCTCCAATCGCAAAAGATCTTTATTCTAATTAGAGCGAGTACTCGGATATAAATATTCTGGACTCGGAACTCGGAAATTGCTATATATCATCATTGCGCGATAGGAACTGAATGTTCCCGTACATGTTTGATAACCAACTCCCGTTAGCGCATAAGATTACACAGCGCCTCCAATCACAAGAGCCAGATAACCAACTCCCGTTAGCGCATAAGATCACACAGCGCCTCCAAACGCAAAAAGGTTGATTTTGATGTAATAAACAATCTTTATTGAAGATACACGATATTTAGGCGGTCCTATTTAATAATTTCTCTATAACATCATGATAAGTTTTAGTCATGCATTAAACATGACGTGGAGTGATGGTTATTTTTTATACCAATTTTCGATTTTTTAAAAGGTACGTTTTTTCTAAATTTAACAGCGTCTTATACTTGAATACAAGAGTTTTTTGGGTGGATTTTGGTCAAATTTGGGACAGCGTCCTATATTCGAGGGCGGCATTTAGTCGAGAATTTACGGTATATGACACGAAAACTGGTAACTCATAAAGCAGAGTTAAAAACTCCCAAAAAAACACGAAGTATACTGTTAACATAATCATAAACCAGCAATATTTATTTAGTTGTATTTCACACAAACTTTTATGGATCCGACTTTTAGACTTAACCAAGCAACTTCCTGTTACATTTCTAACGTGATTGACAGCAGTTAACAGCTCGTTTTGCACGGTTTCTTTGCGTGGATATACAACAATATCACGAGGATGGAGAGGTTTAGGCGGTCAAGTTTAGTAATTCTCTTGAGGAGACAGCTTAGTAAGTGGTCTAGAGGACAACAGAGAATTTCAGTTGGAATAGGATGAACAGAGAACCAGTTTCCGTGAGCGCTCACTCGGCATCAGTCATTCATCATCATCATCATCATTCAACTCTATCCTGCCTGTCTGTCGATTTCTTGACATGATTGTGGCTTGCTACACCCACGGACTTCGGCAAAAACTGTAAGTTTGACTAATTTTACATGGTAGCAGAGCGTGGTTTAGCCAAACTTAATCATGGCACAGAATTACAAGATACCGCCCAAGTTTGATGACAAAGTGACTTATGAAACGTGGAGGAATGAAATTAAAATGTGGACATTAGTTACTGATTTGGATCCTAAAAAACAAGCGCTGGCTGTCGCATTATCGTTGACTGGAAGAACGAGAGAGACTGCTTTAGAACTGAAGGCTGAAGATCTAAATAATGAAGATGGAATGGATATACTGTTAAATGCCTTGGACGTTGTCTATAAAAAAGATATTATTGATAGTGCTTACGAAGCATACACAAACTTTGAAAGTTTCAGAAAAATTGACACTATGATTATGAGTGATTACATTAATGAATTTGAACACAGATACACTAGAACTAAAAAACATGACATGTCATTACCTGATGCTGTATTAGCCTTTAAACTCTTAGACAATTCCAATCTCAACACAAAAGAGAGACAGTTAGCATTAACTGCATGTCCTGATATTAAGTATGATACTATGAGATCAGCATTAAAAAGAATTTTCAGCGAAGATCATTCATGTACAGCTGTTAATAGTAACACACCTTTTAAGATAAAGCAGGAGCCTGTTGAAACCATTTTCGCTACGGAAAGATCTACAACTGAATTTAGACCAAGAAATATGACCTATAGAAATAATAATAATACTAACTTGAAAGGTACAAATCCTTTGAATAAATTTGGACGACGAACCAGATGTGCAATTTGTGAATCAGTTTTTCATTGGGCTAAGGATTGTTATCTAAATGAAAGAAATAAAACTGAAAAGTCAGAATCTGTCAATATTACATTATTGACAAATGAGAAACACAAAGATGAAATTTTCATGATGGAAGCCTATGGTACAGCAGTAATAGACACCGCGTGTACAAGAACAGTTTGTGGAAAAAAATGGTTAGATGAGTACAGATATAGTTTACGTGAGTCGAGCGATAGTATGTTTACTAGAACTGAAAGTAATCAGCAATTTAAGTTTGGAGATGGTGTTGAGGTGAAGTCGATAGAAAACATTATGATCCCAGCTTTAATTGGTAACACAAGCTGTAATATTTCTACTGAAGTAGTTAACTGTGACATACCCCTTCTACTAAGTAAAGATTCTCTAAAGAAAGCAAACACTGTATTGAACTTAAGCAATGATAGCGCTACAATGTTTGGTGAGCCAGTAAGACTGAATTTCACTTCCAGTGGCCACTACTGTGTTAATTTAAAAGGGGATAATTCATCAGTTGAGGCTAATCAAATTGAAGAAGTTCTTACTACAGTAAACACAAAGAAATATGATAAATGTGAACTTGTCAAATTGCATAAACAATTCGGACATGCTACATCAGAAAAATTGATTATTCTACTAAAAACTGCAGGTGTAGGTTTGGATATCGATATCACCAATATGTTACAAGACATTGTAAAAGAGTGTGAGACTTGTATGAAGTTCAAACGTCCTTTACCTAAACCCGCAGTTAGTGTGCCATTAGCCACTAAATTTAACCATATGGTAGCTATGGACTTGCATGAGATACAGTCAAATGTGTGGTATTTACATATTATTGATTTATTCACACGTTATAGCGCTGCTGTTGTGATTTTTAGTAAACGGTCAGACATTATAGTCAAACAGTTTATTCAAATTTGGATTAGTGTACATGGGCCCCCCAAATTTGTTCTTACTGACAATGGTAGGGAGTTTGACAATAAAGAATTTCACGATATGGCTGAGAACTTTAATATAACAGTTAAGACTACACCAGCGTACAGCCCCTGGAGTAATGGGATTCTTGAGAGACACAATAGGACTCTGAGTGAAATTCTTTCGAAAGTAAAACATGACACTACACTGGATTGGCAAACAGCACTTGCATGGTCAGTGAATGCAAAAAATTGTTTGTGTAATGTGCATGGCTTTAGTGCACATCAATTAGTCTATGGTGAAAATCCCAATCTCCCATCAGTTTTGATAGATGATTTGCCTGCTTTAGAAGGTTCATCAGAAAGTAAATGCGTTACTGAACATTTAATTGGTCTTCATGAGGCTAGAAAAGCATATATTGAAGTTGAAACTTCTGATAGAATTAGAAGGGCATTACGGAAACAAACTAGAAATTATGACAACTATATTACAGGAGACATTGTCTATTATAAGCGAGATGATAGCAATGAGTGGAAAGGGCCAGGTGTTGTGATCGGTCAGGACGGAGTGGTTGTCTTTGTACGACATGGAGGTTCATACATTCGTGTTCACAAATGCCGTTTAACAAAACTTTCATGTGAATTGTCAGATTTAAATGAGCATATGGAGCTTTCTGTTGACTCGAGTATTGATGAACAGTCAGCTAATGATAATAAAAATAGTACTCATGAGGATGTTAATATAGATGACTTTGATGATGATCAAACTGTAGAACTCAATGAACAATCAGTAACTGTGCAGAATTCTGTAAGTTCTAATAGCGAACCTGACTTGTCTAGAATTTGTCTCAAGCCGAAGGTTGGACAATATTTGAATTTTACAGAAGAGAATGGTAATTCATGCGTTGTCAAGGTGCTTTCAAGAGCTGGGAAAGCAACCAGTGCCTTGAAAGACTGGTACAACATTGAATATATACAACCAGCCTCCAAAGAAGGTGTTAAAATTTCAGCGGACATTAGTCGACTTAAAGATGTACAATTTACAGATTTGAATAGTTCTGAAAGTAGTGATAGCTGTTTTTACATGGTTGAAGATGTGTGTTTTGACCAGGCAAAAATTGATGAACTTAACAAATGGATTGAATTTGATGTGTATGAGGAATTACCTGACACTGGTCAAAAATGTATTTCTACGAGATGGATTTGTACAGTGAAAGGAACGTCTACTGGTGATATTTGTAAAGCTCGTCTAGTGGCTAGAGGTTTTGAGGACACTGATAAGAACAATGTAGAAAAAGATTCCCCAACTTGTGCTAAGGAATCTCTTAGACTGGTTTTAGCTATAATTGCTCAATATAATTGGAAGCCCAAATCAATGGACATTAAGACTGCTTTTTTGCAAGGTCAAGAGTTATCAAGAGACATTTATTTGAAACCCCCTAAAGAGGCAAATGTTGTTGGTGTGGTTTGGCACCTTAAGAAATGTGTATATGGTTTAAGTGATGCCTCACTTTGCTGGTATAACAAGGTTAAGGAAGTAATGCTTGACAGTGGTTCACAAGTCTCAACAGTTGACCCTGCTGTGTTTTATTGGGTTGATAAAGATGGACTCAAAGGTTTATTAGCAAGTCATGTTGATGATTTCATCTGGTCTGGAAGTGATAATTTTGAGCAGAATTTTATTGATCGGATTAGGAAAAAATTGAATGTAGGCCGTGAAGAGATAGACACTTTCAAATATGTTGGTCTTAATCTAACCTCAGATGAAAACAAAATTACACTGGATCAGCATCATTATATCAAGTCTCTTGAACCTATTGAATTAACCAAGCATCGAGCAATTGACAAAGAATCCTCATTGACTGTGTTGGAAAGTAATGCTATGCGATCAAAAATAGGTCAAATAATGTGGATAGCAAGTCAAACACGACCTGATGTGATGTTTGATGCCAGTTTGTTAGCGTCATCGTTTAATCAAGCCAAAGTTAAGGACTTAGTTGAAGTTAACAAGGTCATTAAGAAAATTAAATCTGAAAATGTTAATTTGAAATTTCAACACTTAGGAAAAAGTGATTCATTAAAGCTCTTAGTCTTCAGTGATGCTTCTTTGGGTAATCTTCCAGATGGAGGTAGCCAAGGAGGTTACTTAGTATTTCTCGTAGGCGATAATGGTAAATTTTCATTAGTATCATGGCAATCTAAAAAAGTTAGAAGAGTCGTACGAAGTACATTAGCTGCAGAAGCACTGGCCATGTCAGAGGCAGTTGATGAAGCTATATTCTTAGCGTTTCTGTACACTGAGATTACTCTGGGACATGCTTGTCCAACTTTGTTACCTTTGGAATGTATAACAGATAACCACTCTTTACACCAGACAGTGCATTCTAATAATCATGTGTCAGAAAAACGTTTACGAATAGAAATAAGTGGAATCAAACAGTTGATGAATTCAAAACAAATAAGCGCCTTGAAATGGAGTTCTTCTAAGACTCAGATTGCGGATTGTCTCACAAAGAAGGGATCATCTTCTCTAGTCCTTCTAGGCTTGCTAGAGAAAGGCACACTTCAATTATAATCAGTCAGTTTAAATTTGTATATATGTATAAAAAAGAATTTTAAGTCCTGTGATTCTAACAATAAAATAAAAGATAGGGAATTTGTTAACATAATCATAAACCAGCAATATTTATTTAGTTGTATTTCACACAAACTTTTATGGATCCGACTTTTAGACTTAACCAAGCAACTTCCTGTTACATTTCTAACGTGATTGACAGCAGTTAACAGCTCGTTTTGCACGGTTTCTTTGCGTGGATATACAACAATATCACGAGGATGGAGAGGTTTAGGCGGTCAAGTTTAGTAATTCTCTTGAGGAGACAGCTTAGTAAGTGGTCTAGAGGACAACAGAGAATTTCAGTTGGAATAGGATGAACAGAGAACCAGTTTCCGTGAGCGCTCACTCGGCATCAGTCATTCATCATCATCATCATCATTCAACTCTATCCTGCCTGTCTGTCGATTTCTTGACATGATTGTGGCTTGCTACACCCACGGACTTCGGCAAAAACTGTAAGTTTGACTAATTTTACATATACAATAGACATAATTAGGGAGATGAGAGTTTATAATAGTCATGATTCCTGAATCAGAAAACTCTTAAATATGTAGCATAAAAATTTCTTCAGTGCAAAGCTGTAAAAACTTAAGCTGGATAGCAGGCCAACTGTTATGCTTGCAGAATATTTGAAAAGTGAATCTGTTTCCCATTTGGGATCCATTGCGCATGCGTGGGCGCGCTTAGTGACAGGCGTCACCAAGGAGCGAGTACAGACTGGTGCCAGTCTATACTGAGGCTTATTGCAGGAAATGTCAATTTCCCTTTCTCCGATATCTAACAATACTCACCATTCTGTTACTTCTGATATACAGCTGGCCCTGACAGCGGCTCTAGGATTATAGACTTAGAAAGCTTTACCGACTCCTGGGAACCGGGTACCCGGCTCCCCACTGCCGAGTACCCGTTTACCATAGAGCTCATATTGTTTGCATAGCCACCAAACAAGAGAAAACTATGGCTTGCCTCCGTGGGGCTGGGAGGCTGGGTCCGTAACAGAATGGTGAGTATTGTTAGATCTCGGAGAAAGGGAAATTGACATTTCCTGCATTCTCCTTCGATCAATACTCACCATTCTGTTACTTCTGATATACACCAGATTTGATCAGTAACCTGGTGGGAAGGGGCAAGCCATACATGCTAATTTTGCCCCGTGGAGAAAGATTTTAGACTTCAAACTTGACTAACGGAGACCTAAAAGGACCGTCAAGTTCACGGAACCGAATCACATTCGCGTCACAGCCCCCCCCCCCTTTTTCCTCCTAAGAAAAGGGAGAGAACTAACGAACATGTATCTCGCCTGAAACACCAATATGCCAAGAGGGTTAACTACTCCCTGCATATCGCTTGTATTAGCCTGGGAATGAGCATGAATATATAAGATGAATGAACATGATACATATACATAATACAAAAAACTCTCACTTGTTGAATTACCTTATGATAACAGGACTTCAGACGTACCGCCTACAACCATACACCGGTTCGGCCATCAGTGACACAATCTGGTTGACATCCTCTCGCTTGACCATGCCTGCTTTAGGTTCTTTTCTTACCAAAGTGAAAAAAGGGGAAAAGCAGTGTGGTCACTAACTATCGTTTCAAAACAGCTAAAGCGAGTGGATTGGCTGAGTCTGACACATCCCTCATATAGTAATCCGTAAATGAGGACTCACAGTGCCATTGTGCAACGGCCATGATGTCCTCTAACGGAACACCATTGTAAAGGGCGGTCGAGGCGGCTATTCCTCTAACATCGTGTGCCCTTACGCCCTGCACCTGGTGCCCAGTCGCCATCTCATGAGTAGTCTGAATGCATTCGACCACCCAACGAGAGATAGTATCCATGGATGCGGCGCCATAAGGCTTTTTATGGCAGATCCACAGATGTCTATCGTTCGACCGTAACGAGTCAGTCCGTTTCTTGTACTTAGTCAAAGCACGGACCGGGCACCAGACACTGGCATCACGATCAAACCTAGTTAACTTCGGTATAATGATCGGTTTGCCGGGATATCTCAAAGATTGGCTCTTTGACATAAACTCTGCTCTTGGCAGAAGACGCAGACCTTCTCCAGAAACAATAAATCGGTTCCTCTCTGCCGAAAGCGCATGGATCTCACTGCGCCTTCTAGCTGAGGAAGCTGCCAATAGAAAGACCGCCTTTAGAGTCAAATGCTTTAGACTAGCCGAACGCAACGGTTCGAATGGGTGCTTGGCCAGTACATTAAGCACTAAAGATAGACTCCAGGCTGGAATGACTACCGGTTGTCTCGGGCGGAGATTGCTCATTCCCTTCAACATCAAGTTTAACTGGGCCACCTCTGGACTATCCCTGTTGGCTAGACAAGGGATAACTGATGCCAAAGCTGACTTGTATCCAGCAATTGTGACGGGAGCTAGTCCTGTAAAGAACAGCTCACAGAGAAAGTCTGCTATTTGCTGAATAGTGGATTGAAAGGTATCAATACCCTTTTCTTCACACCAGTCGGCAAATCTGTTAACCTTGTTGTTATATGACTTGAAGGTTGACCTCCTTCTCGCAGCCGCGATGAAATCAGCAGCCTGTCGAGAAAAGCCTTCCGACGTGGAACGTTGTTTGACAACATCCACGCAGTCAATTTGAACATTTCGGGACGCTCGTGTAGGAAGCGTCCCTTGGCCTGGGAGATTATGTTCGGAATCTCGGGCAACTGCACAGGAATTTCCACCAGCAGATCTAGAAGATCCGTGAACCACGCCCTGCTCGGCCAATACGGCGCTATTAGCAGGACCAGACACGGTTCCTCCCATACCTTCACCAATACCTTCGGTAGAAGAATGGTGGGTGGATACGCGTAAGCGTGCATCCCTCTCCAGCTTATCGCCAGAGCATCTGTATCGACGGCATTTGGATCTGGAATCGGCGAGACATATGTCATGATTTGAGCATTTTCCTTTGTGGCGAACAAGTCCACGTTGGGTTTGCCCCAATGCTCGAAGATCCGTCGTAGAACTGGAGGGTTGAGGGACCATTCTGTTGGCAGGATTCTCTGTCTGCGAGACAAAGCATCCGCCAGAATGTTCAATCGGCCAGGAATATGAGCTGCTTTCAAAACAACCGAGTAATTCCTGCACCATTGAATCAAATGCCACACCCTGATGCACAGGGTGGGCGACCTGGTCCCTCCTGGGCGATTTATATATGATACTACTGTCGAATTGTCCGACCGTATCAATATCACCTTGCCCCTGATCATCGGAAGGAACTCTTCCAACGCCAGTTCCACTGCGATCATTTCCAACAGATTGATATGCAGCTGACTCTCCGGGAGAGTCCATGTGCCCGAGACCTGGTGTTCTCCCAGGCAGGCACCCCACCCTTCCAGCGATGCATCCGTGTAAACGGACAGCTGGGGGTGGGGTAGGTGCAGCGAAACCCCTATTAGGAGATTCTGACGCTGTTTCCACCATAGAAGATGCGATATTATCGGCTCCAAAACCGGCACCAGTTTTGACAGGGGTTCTGTTCTCTGTTTCCACAGAGACATCAGATACAACTGGATAGGTCTTCGGCATTAGAGCAGCATACGGGATAACCTGCTCCATGGAGACCATCATGCCCAGCATCTGAAGGAACCGCCTTGCCTGAATGTGGTTTCCCACTCGAAAACTCCCGAGGATGGCTAACAGAGACACCACTCTGGGCTCTGACGGGTAAACCCTGCCCTCCTCGAGGTCGAATCGCATCCCCAAATAAACGAAATGTTGAGTGGGTGTCAACTCGGATTTCTCCTCGTTGACTATCCAGCCTAGATCTGAAAGTAACTTCAGAGTCAGAGCAGTATCCACGTTCAACCTGGCTGCCGAGTCTGCCTTGAGCAGCCAGTCGTCTATGTAGGTGTGTAGCGCCACGTTCTCTTTTCTGAGAAACGCTGTCACCGCAAGGACCACTCTTGTGAAAACCCTCGGAGCTGTCGACAGGCCAAACGGGAGAACTGTAAACTCCCATACTTGATTCTGAAACGCAAATCTCAGAAACCTGTGCCAACTCCGATTGATCGGAATGTGGAAATATGCATCTTTCAGATCGATCGATACACACCACATTCCTTTCCTCAATCCCGCCATTACCGACCTCGGTGTTTCCATCTGGACCCGAGGCGTATGGATAAACCAATTTAATGGCCTGAGATTGAGTATGGGTCTCCATCCCCCCGTGCTCTTGGGGACATGTTTGAATAGAAGCTGGTTTTATTGCTCCCTTCAGAAGCAAACCCGACACTTCCTTTTGAACGGCTTCTAACTTGTCTGGCTCCCTTGGTACGGGTGTCCAGACTGGTGCCAAAGACAGATTTTGTGGCGGAAAGTCCCACCACTCCGGCATGTAACCCTGGGATAACCATCCCAGGACCAGACTGTCTGACGTCATACCTCGCCAAACCTCGACGAAACGCATGAGCCTTCCACCCACCATAGACGCCTCGACGTCTAACGGGGTTGTCCGGCTCGCAGTCCGCCCCCCCCCCCCCCCCTTTCTTAACGAGAGAGAGTGAGAACCATTTCGTTCTAGGTACGACGGGTATAACTGGCACCGCTGTTCCTGTCGCACAGGTGCGGTCCAGGCGGATATGAAGGGAGCTTGCGTACCCTCAGGTACGCTTCGGCCCCTTCTGTCCGCCCTTTGAGGCCTTACCCTTACCCTTCCCCTTGCCCTTACCACCTCTAGGGCGGTCAGGAGCAACATTGGGGAGGGTAGGCGCCTCTACAGCCTTCCTGGGTTTCTTCGCCGGCGGCGGCTCCGAGAACCCAGCCGAAACAGACGTCGCAATAGGCCTGGCTTTCGCCTTGCCCTTATGCTTTTTCTGTTTCTTTGAAGGCTGTCCGGTTAGCGGCTTGCACACAGCCCCTAGTGCGTGCGCTTGCCGCACCAGCTCTAGCTGGAGATTTACCGCTAACCGATTCTGCGCAATACTGGCGGTGTCCTCTAAGATGGCCCGCGCTTGGCCACCAAAGATGCTAGGCCCTGTCAGGGGCATCCCAAGAAGACGCTCCCTGACTGCCGTAGCCGGACGCATATGGTCAATGACCATTTGCCTCCTGGACTTCGTCACACGCGCTTGCACCCTTGCCAATGCGTCCATTGACAGCACCAAGCCGTCATTAACGCACGATAGCGCCACAGGTGGCACAGGGTGGCCTGCCCCCGCTTCAGCCCACACCGACTGAAGTAGACGATAGGAGTGATTGACAGCGCTCATGGCTGCCCTCACACCTTCATCGCATAGGGCCAGGACTTCTTCCTGGTGTACCTGGGCCTTATCCACTAGTGCCGGACCGGGACCACCCGACCCGGCACTCTGGACGCCCAGTACCCATCGGTCATCCTCCGTGACCGACGGGACTACACCATACCTGTCGTATTCACCCCGCGGAATACGGCACCTTGCCCGCACCTCCCTGGAGGCCGCAGGGAGCTGACCCTTGGTCATTAGTTGTTTACTATAAATAGCATCCAACAAATCAATGAACCGTGGATCCAGTCCCACTGACTGGATCCGGGCCGCGGGCAAAATCCCCGTCCTAATCGACGCAACCGACGGACGGGGCGCATCTTCATCGGCCGTGGCCGAAACCACAGACGGGTCAACTCTGGCTAGCCACGCCAGAGCATCAGACCAATCTAACTCCGAAGAAGATACCCCCGCAAACACGTCACCCGTTGACATGCTTACGGGTCTGCCAGCCATGGCCTCCCGGCCAGGAGCCACGGCTGACACGCCAGGCACTCCGCTACCACATGGTTCCGCCGCCACCCCATGAAACATGGGGTAGGTCCGCACGGAAAACCGTACGGACCCGTAACCGTCGCGGAACCATAGCCGGCCACGGGCGCCAACGGCACCCCATGTCCGGCTGCCGGACCAGGCGAGATAGGTGAGTACCACGCCTGGCCCGGCACACCGGTTCCCCTGACGGCTGGTGACAAACCAAGCCGCACGGAACCGGTGCACGGTAACGGATTGGCCTCAGCCGCAGGCGGAGCCGCTGACCTGGCTTGCGCCAAACCAGACAAATGGAGGCCGGTTCCGTCCAGGACGGAATCAACCTCCATATTCTCCACCTGCGGCTTCACGGGCCGCAGCAACCTCTCCTCCTCGGCCTCATCGTCTTCAGACTCCGAAGAGCCGTCACTAGACGAATAAACCGTGGAGCCGTCCTGGCGGACGGCTCCCACACCTGACGGACCGGCCACCGCTACTGGACCACCCGGAGGTGGCCGCAGAGAGACAGAACCCGTCTGGCCGAAGCCAGACGGACCCGCCAGGGGGCCGTACGAGACGGCCCCCTCGGTAACCAGTCCAGAATCCTGTCCGAAGACAGGATCCGTACCAGGCATGGGGAGAAACTGCCCCCCAACCTTTGGTAGCAGGGACGACACCAGCGTGGGCAGAACGCTATGCAGAAAACCCTGCATAGCCGGACCAAACCACGCCGGCGGTGCCATCTCCGCCACCTCCAGCTGGGGACGTGGAGCACCCCCACCGGCCAAACCGGGCGCTCCACGATTTCCTCTCGGACCGCCTGACCCCGCGTCAGACCCAGCCAAGTCCTTCTGGGCAAGGAACTTAACCATCATTTCGACGGACCACACTGCACAAACATTACACCTATGATCTATATTACACAGGGCACACCTAAAACAGACATGGTCCTTGAACATTACACGGACAAACTTATGGCAGTCGTCACATGATGGCGGGGCTGGCTTGGCCTATAAAATAAGCACAAACCTACAATAAACAAGCGGAACGAGACACGGATAGAAGGCAGACAATTAATTTTCAAATATTTTGACTCATAAATTAACCGTAACCTCCCGCACCCCACCCCGCCACGTTACAACAACGATCGCATTGATTATGACGACAAGAACGCGGCGGGCACAACACACCCATAATAGATCCTACAGGATGTGTAACGGCTCCAGGAATCATATCGCATAGCATTCAGGGTATATTTACTAATCAATATAAATTATACTCCTAACGAACGCAGCACGATATGTGAAGAAAACAACAAAATGTATAACAACTGCTGTCTCACACGGTAAAACCGCAGACCACGCATCTACTCAAGAATTTTGAAACCACCGATCATTGCAAACCGATCGTGATCGCACGTAAACTTGATCATTCTAAAGTTTCCGGTACCATTTTTTAGTACGCAGCACCCAGAACAAGATGCGCGAATTAATGAAAAAATTTTTCTTCACATAAACATTCGAGCGACCGGGTGTGACGTCACCCGCTCGGATTCCACGGAGAACGACGTCAGCCGATATTCGTCTTAGAAATACCGTAGCAAACACCTATTTTCATATCTGCCGATCGCCTGTTGGGGTTTAAAGAAGGCGATCGTCTGGCATATATCATTGCTAGCACATGTCCCAGATTCTATGGGGTTAGAAATTGGAACATGCGACACAACGAAATTTAGAGACCTAAGTCTTTTAACTATGGATATAAAGAACAATACAACCTGGTTGTCTTGGGCGGTATTCTCCATAGTCCTTAGTTATCCTTTCAGAACACACAAACTATCACTGATTAAAGACTTAGATTCTTTTAAAAAACACTAAAATCCTTAATGCGAAAAGCATGTATTGCACTTGTTGCTATGCAAACAAGAATGAGCTCTATGGTAAACGGGTACTCGGCAGTGGGGAGCCGGGTACCCGGTTCCCAGGAGTCGGTAAAGCTTTCTAAGTCTATAATCCTAGAGCCGCTGTCAGGGCCAGCTGTATATCAGAAGTAACAGAATGGTGAGTATTGATCGAAGGAGAAGCTGGGGGTTCCCTCACCAGTAGCCGGGTTACGGGTATGCATGGTGATGATATAGGCATAAGGGAGTATGTAAGTGAGCATAAAAATTTTATTCTGGTAGCTAAATGCAGATATTTGATTTAGCAAGTAGTGATTGAACGGTCAAGATGTTTTTGTGGTGTAATAACAACTGGCTTGATCACCGAGACAGTCATTTCAGTGGTAAATTTGCAAAAAATTATGTCTCTTGGTCTGCAAATTATGGACCACTGCTGTCTATTTTCTGGCAGCGATGATGATCACCATCATATACATTTGTACTATGTTCTGCGGCTGCAACATTTTGAAAATATCCTAGAGCTGCCTTAAGTACTTCTTTGGCCACTGTTTCTTGTCCTCAGCCTGTTAGCGAGTCAATAGCTCCCCTAGGTTCATCTTTGGTATGCAGCATTCACTGACAGTAGGCCTTGTATACTGTACATAGTGTATAATGCTTCATTGGAGATAATACTGTCCAGTCAACAATGCTGGTTTATAGTATGAACGTGTCTGTGGTGAAAGCATCAAGCTTATCTAGAACTGCCTTGGGAGCTGCCTAGCTGTTAGAGTTGTACATCAGTGATGCACAGGTCGCGTAATACAAGCATAGCAAGCTTTCCCTGTTAAAACTGGTCAAGATGGTAATGAGAAGAAGCAATTTGACAATTTCCAGTACATTTAAAATAAAAATCTAAGATTTCACGGCAAAAAATTGACAAATCAAAATTCTGTATGGCTGTTCTAGAGCCCCATCACCACAGGCTCCTTTCAGCCAAATTTGGTTGAAATCGCTCAGAATGTTACGGAAAAGAAGCAATTTGACCATTTCCGGTACATTTTCATAAAATCTAAGATTTTCACCCAAAAAATTTATGAATCAAAATTTCGAATGGAAGTTTGGGCATTGCTGGAGTGTATGACCACAGGAGACTTCCAGCCAAATTTGGTTGAAATCGGCCAACCAGTTAAAGAGTAGTGTTTTAAAGCAAAAGTTGATGGACGGATGACAGACAGACAGACGGTGGATGGTCGCCACGGCATAAGCTCACTTGACCCTTTAGGCCAGGTGAGCTAATAATAATAAAGACATAATTCGTACAACAATGCTTAGTACATCATCAATTAAGCATTCGTGACGACGAACTTACATGTAGCTACGTTATTTATATCATCCTACAGACCTACACGTCACGTAGTTGATTATGATGTCATACGTATGATTAATGGATAAATTGGACTCCTCCATTGCTAATATAAATATCATTAGCGGCCATGTGATCTCGAGATCTAGAACCCCTGTGCATTGTTTACATGTACTTGTTTGTATTCCCTGTAGTGATAATAAACTCAGTACACTCAAGCTCAGAAATAACTTAACATAATTCCCAAAAAAAATAAAATGTACTGTGACAATAGCAGGTAGCATGTTTTTCAAATATTCAACGGAATATTTTTTATACATGTATCGTGTTCAAAATACTAACGTGTTTCAGGGGTTTTTTGAAAATATTAACATATGTATGAGCTGTACTTTACTACTTCCAAGAACCATTAGACATGTATTTTTTAACACTTACAATGTAAGACTTACACCAGAAAAAGAGAAATTCTTATAGGGAGCATTTTGCTGAATATTTTGAAACTAATTTGACTGAAGGGACAGTCAAATTAGTTTCAAAATATTCTGTTCAGCTCCCCCGTATAAGTCAGGGACCCAAAATACAAAAAAAAAACCCACCTAAATCATTTAAAACTCAATAATTATTTTGTTGCATGGTAACAACAGGGTGCTATCAAATTAGTTTCAAAATAATCACTACATGTAGCATAGGCGTAGGATTGTTGTGAAATTGGGATTCTGAGATTTCAAGGTCTAAACCTTTAGCACTCATATCAGCCAAAACAGCCTTCACCAGTGGTCTTGAGAAATGTCCATTTGCAGAAGAAGCATATTTTTAAAATTTACCACTGGAATAACTGGCTCGATAACCGACGAGCCAGTCATTCCAGTGGTAAATTTTCAAAAATATGCTTCCCTTAGTCTGCAAATGGACATTTTCTAAGAGAAAATTTAAATTTTCTTGACAAATTTTGAGGTTTAAAGGGTTATCATCACACCAGTGCAAATACACTGACATGACTGAGGCAGAAACGTTCTGACCAAATTATGATGATCTGTCGCAGCATGGCTTACTAACTCGATATATAATGTCTTATTCACATACGTAAACATTTCCGACAGCGTGTCGGCGACTCAAGAAGTGGTACAACGCCGGGATGTAATTGTGTCTTCTCAACATTTAGCTTGCGAGCGTGGAATTTGGCAAACGTCCCGAGATCTCGTGTATATCGGCCATACAGCTGGAAATAAATAGGTTAGAGTGATGAAAACATGTACGAGAATGATCAGTTATTATAAGTAATATGTATATATATAATTATCCAAGGAAAAGAATGAGACGTAATATAAGAGAAATGTCAAGGTTCAATGTAATATGTGTTAATACATCATATGTGAAGTTGGCTTGCTGCATAGAGTTTGTCCAAAACAAAAGCAAAATAGAATGCACAGTCTATGGCATGGCATGCCATTGCAAATCCCAACATTCTCACCAACTTTGACATTCTGCTCCCACCTACACCATAACCCCACGGCAAATCCTAATGTAAACATTTTCTCGCAATCTGCAATCATATATATTGGGTAATTAACATATTTACCAAAATTGGTTGAATTCCGCCAACATTTACTTTATTCCCACACTACCTTGTCCCCACCCTGGAGGTAGAGCCTAATGTAAATGTTGTCTTGCTATCTGGGTCCACAATTATACATGTACATGTATGGGTAACTGATATAACATTTTTTGATTGACTAATTCCACCAAATGGTTTCGGAGGAGGTAGCGAGAGGGATGCACGGACAGACAGGAGCGGATTGCAATAATCCCGCACACACACACACCCCGCCCCCTCCTAACACCCTGTGTTTTTTCAATACATGTGGTTAGCAGGAGCAATTAGAGATTTCAAACCCTTGTGTTCCCGTTTTTGTCACACTGAAAACATCTTTTGATTCTCCAAATCATAACCAAAGTTGTGTAATTCTAGTGTACGTAACTAACACAACTTTCAAAAAGCAACTTTCTTACATTACAATTGAATATGAGCCAAATCTGACCCGGAATTTTCAAGATACATGTATCATAAATCCTGAATTTGTTCCAATTTGCATCAAGACATTCTGTCTGCATGAGGGCCAAAGTAAGATCCTATAGGCTATATGATAAAACGTGAGCATAATTGGATCAGTAGTTTTTTAAGACACAGCTCCTGACAGATAGACAACAAAACAGACAGACAGACAGACATATAGACTCAAGAGCAATACCATAAATATTAAGATATTAAAAATAAAAAGCTTTCAAGACCCTGCCTAGACCAATTGAGGAATCCGATCGGTCGCTTACGGTATGTCATGACAACATAATCAAATAGGCCATACATTAACAATCAAAATGTTGTATGGCAGTTCCATCACGAAGATCGAAATGTCCATCGCGAAAGTGTACGAACTGTATGTCTTTGCTGAATGTCAATAGGCAACAGCCGTCCCAGGTCAAATTAGTTTCAAAATTTTCAACACCTTGAAATTTACATTATGAGAATTCACGTTTCACAGTCTCTTATCTGCAGGGGTTCTCATAACACTCCTTTTGGGGGTATAGTCTCTTATCTGCAGGGGTTCTCATAACACTCCTTTTGGGGGTATATACCATCAGAAGTTGTGTTGGGAATTGGTTCTATTTTTGTGATCGATGATTGGTTTTATATACATGTACTAAACGATGATCAATTAATGATCGATCATAACTGGTTCTCATTTTTTACCCATTTTGAATGCAGTAATTATAGCATGTTCAAGGATAACTACCCCTTTTGAAACTAATTTGACTGGAAGCTGTTGCTGCCTTAGGCAGCAACAGCTTCCAGTCAAATAAGTTTCCGAATATTCAACATGTTATTGATATGGTTGCTTTGAAATTAACATACTATTTCAGTGCTGAAAGAATTTAGTGTCATAGACTAAGGAGTAATACTATATAGTTCCAACAATTAAATTTAAATTCTTTTCCAAAAAGTATTCATTTTCTAGCTTGAGCAGTTAAAATATATTAATAAAGTCAATTTATAAACAACCAAAATCGATTTCTGAAATCATGATCGATCTGTTGGTTGAACATACAAACCAATCAATCATCAATCAAATCGATTAATCGGAACAACACCCCTCAGAATGCAACTTGGGACCTCCAATAGTAGTGGCGGGCGGTCCCATAGGCATGGGACCCTTGAAATTCTTGTATGATTATTAAACATTAATTAGTTTTATTGGTTTTTGCACAAAAATCCAGTACATGTAGGGCAGCGCTAGAAATTTGGCTAAATTTAGCCTTATGATTAACCATTTAATGGTCGTGCCGGCCAAAACCAACTTCTTCAGTGGTCTTGACGAATGTCCATTTACAACTATTTTTGAAAATTTCCCACTGGAATGCCTGGCATGATAACCGAGCCAGTCATTCCTGTGGTAAAATTTCAAGTCCTTTCTTGGCATGTAAATGGACATTGAAGAAGCAAATATTTTGATTTTCTTGACCAAATTTGACCATTAAAGGGTTACCACCCATATTATCATACATATTTTTTCTGGTTATCATCCAGTCGGTCCAGCAGTAAAATTTTTAAAATAGTCTTCTCTAGGCCTGTAAATGGACCAGGGATAGAAATAAGAATTTTGTTCTACATGCATAAAGTGCATCTAACATTTGAATTTTGCATGCACAGCAAAAAATCTACATGCACAAATTAATCCTTTCACCTATGAATTCCCTATCTCAATTTCAACACAACCATACAGGAAAACTGTTGAATAGTTTGAAATTAATTCAACTGGAAGCCATTCCTGCCTTAGGCAGCAACGTCTTCAAGTTAAATTAATTTCAAAATGTTCAACAGAATAAGTTTTATATTATAAAGAATTTCCGTTTTTCAGGGATTTGTCAGTGAGAAGGTTAGCATTATAGCTTATCAGCCAGAAATGTACATGCACCCTGTATTACAAATTTACCTGCACCAGCCATTTTTTACCTGCATTGTGCATGTAAAATGACCTTATTTCGACTCCTGAAATGGGCCCCCGCTGCCCGAGGTCAAGCCAGCCACAAAACGACCTCAGTAGTGCACAACCCCTTGAACAACTTGATATTCAGTAAGCAATAAGTTAGATTTTCCCTACCATATATTGAGCATTATAGGGTTAATATAGATCTAACTTAACCCTTTCACCGACAAATCCCTAAAAAAGTAAATCCTTTACAACTTTACTCACAATCTCCTGAATATTTTGAAAATAATTTAACTGGAAACTGCTGCTGCCTTAGGCATCTTCCAGTCATATTAATTTCAAAATATTCAACAGTTTTGGCCTCTTGACCCTTGAAAATGTAATATGGAGAATTCAGCCATGAAAGGGTTAATTACATATTGTCGTGATTAATTATGGCTAATTAGCTAATCAGGTGAAAGAAAAATTGTTCCTGGCTTTTTAGATTCAGGGAACAAACAGGGGAGCAAATGATCTTCTCATTAACCCTTTAACCCTTGAATTTGTTCAAGAAAATTTCAATTTGCTCATAGAAAATGTCCATATGCAGACCAAGACAATACTATTTTTGGAAAATTGACCACTGGAATGACTTGAGCCAGTCATTCCACTGATAAATTTTCAAAAATAGTCTTCGCTTGGTCTGCAAATGGGCATTTCTCAAGACCACTGCAAAGCTGTTTTGGGCTGATATGAGTGTTAAATGGTTAAACTGAACTGTTATGGCAAGGTGACTGATGTCTTTTTATGTGCATCACGTAATTAGCCAATCTATCAAAGACACTTACACTACAATTCCCTCTTTCTGGTACTTATGGTAGTCGTAATTATAGCAGAAGCAACAAGAAACACGTGTAATAAACACACACCATCAATCACTTATAATAACGTACATCTGTCTGAATGGTGCCGAGAAAAATTAACACTTTAATCCCGATAACCATCAAATTTGTTAATAAAAAAATTTCAGGTGAAAAAATTTGCACTGGAATGAGTGGCTCAGTTAACCCTTTAATGGTCAAATTTTCTCAAGAAAATTAAAATATTTGCTTATTGAATGGCCATTAGCATGACAATAGAAGACTATTTTCGAAAACTTACCACTGAAATGAGTGGCTCGGTTACTGAGCCAGGTATTCCAGTGGTAAATTTTCAAAAATTGTTTTCTCTTGGTCTATAAATGGACATGCCTCAAAACCACTACAGAGGCTGACCATTAAAGGGTTAAATCATTCTATAGTAAATTTCAAAAAATCTTTTATTGATCTGCAAATGGAGGTTTCTCTGAGTGACATGCACAGAAGTCTTTTTGGTCACATAAGTGTAACTCAAATGGTTAACCGTGTTGAATATTTTGAAACTAATTTGACTGGGAGCAGAGTTGTTGCTAACAACAGGTTCAAGTTAAATTAATTTCAAAATATTCTTAGGACGTCTTAGGATTGAACTGTGGACACAGGCCATTGCTTAGCCTCTATGTCCGCCTCATCTTGTGGATACGCTTCACGTTCCTTTATTTCCGATTTCAGGCACTCTTCATATGATGTATCTTTTAGCCCATTTACAAGTTTTGTTGCTTTACCTTGTATGTTTTCATGAAGCTAAACGTCTTTTTTGTACAGTGGCGACTAGATTACATTCCCATATTCTAGGTGTGGCCTAACCTGCCTTTTGTACAATAGTATCAACGTATGCTTGTCCAAGAAATCAAAGGTTCTCCTTATCATCCCGACGAATTTATTGGCCCTGTTAACTGCAGTTTTGGCATGCCGGGTGAATTTCAATGTGTTGTTGACGTACACGCCAAGGTCATTTTCACATGTAGTTTCCTCCAGGGTGATAATTTCGTTATTGTCTTGCATGTTGTATTGCGATTTACTGTTCGAACTACCCACGTGCATAACCTTGCATTTAGATGAGTTGAAACGCAGCTGATATGTCTCTGACTAGTTCTTTAGGTTGTTCAAATCTGTCTACAGTCTCTCTTGGTCTTCTTTGGAGGATATTTTCATAAAAATGATTTGTGTCATCTGTGAACATTTTGATCATGCGGTTAACTACGTCTGGCATGTCGTTGATGAACCAGATGAACAGAACTTGTCCCAGTACTACTACTTGGGTGCAGAAATCTAGTGTATCTAGGAGTTTGGTCACGCAGGATCTTCCACTCAGGAAGCCGTGCTGGCAGTCTGTCATAGATCCTAACATGTGCTTTGGGAGCTTGTTTCTGACAAACCATTCCATTGTCTTGCATAGTACTGATTGATGTCAGGCTGACTGGTCGATAGTTGCAAGCTGCTGATCTACTACGTTTCTTGAAGTGGTGTGACTTGTCCCTTTTTTCCAGTCTCTCGGAAGGGCTCACACTCGTAGGGAACTGTTAGTGTTAGTCTTAAATGGCTATATCCTTATTCTTACCCTTCACGAAAAGTGGTAACTCATGGTCATTTCTATTATTTAACTTTACCGCTTTCTTCGTATGGTTAAAAAAGCATCATAGAAGTATTGTCGTAGTTATTAAAATGTTGTAGACATTGATGATTGAAAACATTATAGATAATTTATTTATAGTGTTTTAACCAGATTTTGTGGCAAACCGAAAGCCCGTAGTAAACCTATAGGAGGGGGTTAGAATCGAGGGGGTTAGAATCAAGATATAGCCGAAATGTTGATCAAATCTAACAGCATAGTTTCTAAAGTGCTTATTCTAAAAATTATTTTAACATGGTGGCTCAGCTTTAAATTAACAAATTTGATCCCGGAAACATATAACAACACACAAGATTTCCTAGCGAATTCCTGATACCGCGTGTCTGTAATTTAGCTGAGCTTTCTATAGTTGTCTATATCAGAGCTATTCATTAGCTCGATAACACGACAAAATGATTCATAATTATCGACCTACTCACCAATGTTTGCTCGTATCCAAACTTTTGTCTGTCAGCGGCCATTTTTTTGCTTGAACCTCCTTTGTTTTGATTGGCTGATTCCACAACCCGGAAGTCCGGCAATCCTTTCGCTTTCTCTTTATTTAAAGCTACACTGTCACGGTGTCTATACATTCCTTGCGAGCACATTCTGATATTCAGCGGATATGGCAATAGCAAAACATGAAAAACGCACTTCAGCCGTGGCTTTGTATTTCACATTATGGCATCCATTCAAATAAGTTACCGACCAAACCCACTGGGAAAATAAAATAAAACCATCATCATAAACATACAGCGACAATTGACCTTTCCATTTTTATCTGGCAATTGACCTTTCCATTTTTATTCCCCGCCCATCTCTAGCTAAGCTCCACCCACACCTCGCTCGTGTACGGATGATCGATCTCTGAACTCCCTGACCATCTCAAGAAAACTATACAGGTAAGCTGTTGAATATTTTGAAACTAATTTGACTGGGTGCTGTTGCTGCCTAAGGCACTCACCTAAGACAGCAACAGCGCCCATTCAAATTAGTTTCAAGATATTCAACAGCATGTTTATATATAAATAGCAAAGAATTACAAAGACATACAATTCATACAGCGTGTCGGAGTGTTTGAGATTTGATGACGGTCTAAATGGAACCCTTTGTGACGTATAGATTGTGACGTCATCATACACGCGCTGAGCTGATTATGACGTCATACGAGGCCAGGCGATGGTTGGATAGCTGGGTTAACCCTTTGAAGGCCAATTTCAAGGCCAGCTTTTCGATAACGGTCAGCTGTTGCATATTTTGGGGAAAATTCGATAGGAACACCAACAGTTCCTAAGTTAAATTAATTTCAAAATATTCAACAGTAGCCCCCCCCCCCCCTATTTCTTATAATATATAATATCGTATTTTGGTTTAAAAGGGTTCATTAAAGGGGTAATAGTGTAGTAAAATTATGTTTTCTAACTTGCCTTCTATGTTTGAGTCGATTTCTGAAGATTGGAGTCGCTTCTAAGATTTTTTTTAATTATTGCCATATATGTACTGTAACATATTGAATACGCCCTGATAGCAAGCAAACGTTGGCCCAACGTTTACCACTACGTTGGGCCAACGTAGTCTTGCTCATTGACCCCACATAGGCAATACGTTACTTGGCCAACGCTGAGCCAACGGCCATAAATCTATGAAAATATTTCAAATAGCACATCAGAGAGCATAATTTAACAATTTAAAAATTAAAATTTGAAACGTTGATTTTGTTTGATTTAATGTGAAATTTCCAATGCTGGCCCAACGTTGGCAAACAAGTGATACAGCCAACGTTGGGCCAATGTTGTAATTCCAACTGCGATCTGCCAACATTGGCCCAACATCTACATGTTATCAGGGCGAGATCAATTTAATCCATGCTACTGCCCATCAGTAATGGTGTAGGTGATCGGTTTGTGGTATGAGCCATTCCCACGGTGAGGGTTAGGTTTTCGTGGCAATTATTACAAGTTTTAAGGAAATGAGGAAGCAGACAAGATGGCAAAGGTGGGTACAGAAAACATGGTTACACATACAGAGATGAAGACTCTCATCAAGTCACTCTATAGAACACCTCAATCAGAAGATGCCTACCATCATCTCTCGAGGCCAGAGCAAGTGACCATTTTTCGTCTCAGAACTGGACATAACAGACTAAACCAACACATGTACAGGCGGTTCCACCTTACGACATCGCCCGCTTGTCCTTGTGGAGAAGCAGAACAGACCACATATAATATACACACGGTGTGAAACCTTCATCTGTGGGCACTGTTGTCAGGAAGCTGATTGGTTGGTTTGTAGTGGTTTGTAGTCAGAAACGTGATGTCAGCAGATTTTGACAACAAACCAACCAATCAGCTTCCTGACAATGGTGCCCACAGATGAAGTCACACCTTGTGTATATTTATATATATAGTAGGGGGAATATGTGGTAGAGGGATGGATGGACGAAAATTCAAAGGCATGTGCTTCAATGTTGCAGTATGTATCAGCTGCTGAGAGAAGAGATCTGGCCTTTGTCAACCTCTTTTCTTGAAAAGCTGTATGGGCCTGTGGAAGAACTGCAGAAAACCACAGATTTCATCTTGAGAACGGCTCTCCAAGTGTGATACCAGCGATCGAAAAGAAGAGGAAGAAGACAAGTTTTAAAATACACCTTATCTTCAAGCGCACTCGCCTAGACGATATACCGTGAAATTGTGATATTTTCCTAGATATCGTTATCGTCTTCTAAAAGCCAATAACGCCCAGCTCTACCATATTCCTATATTCAAAGGCTATTTAGAAACAAAGTTTTCAAGAATGTTAAAAACTACTCAAAACGATGAAAAGGCACCAGAAATGTTCAAAGGCAGTCATCCCGTCAAAGAACGTATACCAATAAAAGTTGTCAAAACAGTTATTCAGCAGTAAATGAGTTAATTGCATGTGAACATTCATCAATAGAAGGTCTAATTTAGACCGCTAATGTAGGGCATATCATTCAGCAGTAAAAGGGTTAAATGTATTAGATCATACAGCAGTAGGAGGTAATTACTAATGGATCGCTTAGATGTAAAGTGTTAATTTGCACATGAGCATAGCAATAAAACGTGTTATCAGAATATTAGCATTTATAAGTAAACGGTTAGCCCAATCAAATGATTGACGATTACTTTACAATTTATCATTCAGGGATAATTTAGCACTAAGTGCAATGTGGGATCATATTCTAGCTATGCCACGCCCATTCCTAAACCAAGCTCCTCCCACTGTTTTACACGAGTCGGAATCGATTTGAAACTTTCAAAACCGAATTCCCAGAATCTAAATTTCAAGGTAACAACACAGGTAGGACTAAGCCGTTGAATATCTTGAAACTAATTTGACTGGGAACTGCTGCTGCCTATGACGGGAACAGATCCCAGTCAAATTAGTTTCAAAATATTTAATAGAATGGTCATTAAATTGTAAATTTTTCATAGACATACAATTCGATCATACACTAGTAACAGACTTTTCGATTTTTTATGACAGAGCTATATACGCAATTATGATTGCGACATCAGTTAATTATAGTTACTTAACTGATTATGACATCAGATACTTGAATGACAGATTCCGCCACTCTTTTGATCATCCGAAGGTCATTTCTAAAGAAGTTATTACCAATTGATCTTAGTAAAATCATTCAATTTTAAAATGAGCACGTTTGCCCATTCAGCAGCAAATATTTGATTTGCAGTTCAGCATTCAGCAGTAAAAGGATCAATCAGTAATTTAAGGTCAATCAAAATAAAAGGGATATATGGTAAGAAATACGATTTTAGAAACAAACTCAAACTTCAGAACAGTCATGCCCCAAATACGCCTATAAGTGTAAACAGTCGATAAAGAACAACAAACAATCAGCAATTATTTTCATCCACTTACAGTCTATAAGACCATGTATGTCCAAGAGGCTTGCGCTACAGAAAATAGTCTGCTAAAATATATTGTGTGTCAAGGAAATGGGATGGTGAATGAGCATTGCAGCCAATGAGGAGCATATGGGCAATTCTCCTGAAAATAGACCAAGTAGGATTTTTACCATTCTTTGGTCCTGCACTCAGATTATGTAGATTGTTGCTTTATGAAACAGGCTTATGCTGATAGACGATATCGAGGTCATGGCATATAATACGTTCCTATACGTTGAGGTACATATTCTGCTCGTAATTTCTCTTGACATGCGCCAAAAATGTCAACACGTGTGTTTCAAAATTCAAATTTTGGATTCATGATTAATAATTAAGCTAGGTTAAAGTTATTGGAAATTCAGAACAAAATTTATGCTATTCTATTTCGAACACGTTTCAAAATTAAAAAGTAACTTTATTATTGCCATTTATCACTATTTTATTTTGTGTTCACTCACTTTCGACGCAATTTAAGTTTATTATATTATCCGCACCACAAGAAATGGTTGATTGACAATATGTCCAGAAATTCTGTCGGTAAAATTTCAGATCCTGTGTACGCAGTTAATAGAATGTCAAACCTCAAGAAGAGAAGAGACCTTGTTAGAAATGTTTATTACGTTATCTGCATTCCTCAATAACTAATGTTTATTTTGATTACGTTATGTGAATTACGTTATCAGGTCTAGTGCTGATACTTTGAGTATTGAGCCTTATTGCATCCTTAAAACACTTACATTTCAGAATCATAAAGGGTACATATATCTCGGCAAAATAAGGTAAAGCTCATATTTATAACAATGTATTTACAAATTTTTAATTATATTTTTTATATATTACATAATTAATCTAAGAGATATATTGGTGTACAGTATTGTACTGAAATATATCAGTCATTTGTACAACTAATTGGGCATAACTATTAATTATGTATGACAACCTTAGTGCTTATACGCACTAGATTTGATATCCTGATAAGTGATCAAAAGAACAGGGTGTATTAAAATGTCAGGAATAACGTGACCAACATTGTCAGACTATTTTCTAGTGAATGGACATTTGATCACATGTGTTGCATATTATATAAAGCCATTCTGGTTCAATGCATCTTAAAATATTCATGTATAGCTTTAGCATTAAATTTCCATTAGAAATGTTTGTATTATGAGTATATAGTAATAGTAGTTCATAAATCAGGTCTTCTATCTTCTGGTCGTAAATGTGGTACATTTATTCATGTTTTTATCCGGGTTATTTAGTACACATGTATTTTACATGACACAGGAACCACACACACCACTCACCGCACATGCGGTGGGCGTAGGCTGATTATTCTAATTTATGCAACAGGTTTTAGATGCAGCGAAATTATCATTAATTATACATAGTCAATATATTAATTATTACATTGGGACACGCATACACAGTGTCTATATTTGTTTGTGCATATGTGTGACGGCCCATGTTTGGTGTGCATTCATGTTATTGGTATGATATGGTGGGATGGATACACATGATAAGAATGTAGAATGGATTGGAAGGGTGAACTGCAACGAGCAGGCAATTATATCTTATGCCACGCCATAAAATCTGAGAAATTATTATAATAATTGCAAATTTTCCAACTAGCTTATGCCTGGTTATGGACCCACACATACACAAATGGCTCTGCAACATCTGCCATACGCATCTCCATGAGGAGGGATTGTTCCCAGACATAGAAATGGATATGAGAAAAAGATTGTTCTAGCTACAGGGAATCACTCACCAACTTCAAACAGAAGCTGAGGTTCTCAAACCGGTGACTGAAGCTGTGATAAATAATCGAATGCAAACAGCATCACAAGTTGTAGTCTTTATAAACACTCCTCAGTAAAACATTCCTCAACTATCCGAGAAATATAGACTTAAATGATCTTTCTATTTCACTTCACCAGTTAGCCACCATAGTTATTTGAGTGAATGAATTCCATCCCACTGTAGTGCCCCAGGCAATGAAGACATGAATTCCATCCCACTGTAGCGTTCCAGACAATGAAGACATGAATTCCATCCCACTGTAGCATTCCAGACAATGAAGACATGAATTCCATCCCACTGTAGCGTTCCAGACAATGAAGACATGAATTCCATCCCACTGTAGCATTCCAGACAATGAAGACATGAATTCCATCCCACTGTAGCGTTCCAGGCAATGAAGACATGAATTCCATCCCACTGTAGCATTCCAGACAATGAAGACATGAATTCCATCCCACTGTAGCGTTCCAGGCAATGAAGACATGAATTCCATCCCACTGTAGCATTCCAGACAATGAAGACATGAATTCCATCCCACTGTAGCGTTCCAGACAATGAAGACATGAATTCCATCCCACTGTAGCATTCCAGACAATGAAGACATGAATTCCATCCCACTGTAGCATTCCAGACAATGAAGACATGAATTCCATCCCACTGTAGTGCCCCAGGCAATGAAGACATGAATTCCATCCCACTGTAGCGTTCCAGACAATGAAGACATGAATTCCATCCCACTGTAGCGTTCCAGACAATGAAGACATGAATTCCATCCCACTGTAGCGTTCCAGGCAATGAAGACATGAATTCCATCCCACTGTAGTGCCCCAGGCAATGAAGACATGAATTCCATCCCACTGTAGCGTTCCAGGCAATGAAGACATGAATTCCATCCCACTGTAGCGTTCCAGATAATGAAGACATGAATTCCATCCCACTGTAGCATTCCAGACAATGAAGACATGAATTCCATCCCACTGTAGCGTTCCAGACAATGAAGACATGAATTCCATCCCACTGTGGCATTCCAGGCAATGAAGACATGAATTCCATCCCACTGTAGCGTTCCAGACAACGAAGACATGAATTCCATCCCACTGTAGCATTCCAGACAATGAAGACATGAATTCCATCCCACTGTAGCGTTCCAGACAATGAAGACATGAATTCCATCCCACTGTAGCATTCCAGGCAATGAAGACATGAATTCCATCCCACTGTAGCATTCCAGACAATGAAGACATGAATTCCATCCCACTGTAGCGTTCCAGACAATGAAGATATGAATTCCATCCCACTGTAGAATTCCAGACAATGAAGACATGAATTCCATCCCACTGTAGCATTCCAGGCAATGAAGACATGAATTCCATCCCACTGTAGCGTTCCAGGCAATGAAGACATGAATTCCATCCCACTGTAGCATTCCAGACAATGAAGACATGAATTCCATCCCACTGTAGCATTCCAGGCAATGAAGACATGAATTCCATCCCACTGTAGCGCCCCAGGCAATGAAGACATGAATTCCATCCCACTGTAGCATTCCAGGCAATGAAGACATGAATTCCATCCCACTGTAGCGTTCCAGGCAATGAAGACATGAATTCCATCCCACTGTAGCGTTCCAGGCAATGAAGACATGAATTCCATCCCACTGTAGCGTTCCAGACAATGAAGCACCCGACAGGCTTGCGCAAAACAGATACCATCTATCTCAAACGGATGCCACTATCACATTCAAAGAAGCCAAGTCCATCATTAAGAGGACGTACAGTGAAAAGTGTACTGCAGACCACCCAGGAGATAAGGAAAACTGATAGTATCAACTCATGGACATAACAGTCTCAAAAAGCATATAAGTTCAATGTGTGGCAAGTTGACAGGACAGATATGTACCCATATGACGAAGCACAGATGACGACAATCCCTGTCCTACAAGACTGCAACCATTTTGCAGACACCAAAGCAAGACAAACGGTCAGTACCCCTCTCCTATCGGAACTCTACAAAGACCCATATGTTCTAATGTTATTTCAAAAAGATGTGTTAACTATGTTCTCATTTCTTTGTTAAATGCGATAGTTCAGTATTTGAAAATATATTTTTCTGTCTATAAATTGGAAAACGTAATAATAAACCTGTTTATTACGTTATCATGTTACTGTCCTATGTGTTTTTGCACTATTCTATGATTTTACTAGAGCTAACATCCTTCAATTTATATCATCTAACTTTATTTTATAATTAGTCATATAAGAACTGATAGCAATGTAAACTATTTATTTTAATTCTAAAGATATGATTGAAGCTTATAAGAAGATGAGCATCTTCATGTGAGTAATTTATTAGTGCATTTTATTTATTATTGTTTTAGCATAAACATTTGGTTTTGAACAAATTGCAACAAAATATATTTTTGTTTTATATTACTAATAGGACCGCACTGCACATTATATCCAAAATCCAACAAAGTCCGACATCGGGAAAGGGGATAATTTAGTAAAAATCCAATATGGTTGACAACACCAAATTTGAGTCCCTGTATCTTCTAAACGATTAGTTTTATACTCTATAAATGTATTATAAGTATACACCTGTGCAAAAGTTAAGCACCAGCAAAAACAATAGAACGTAGAAACATGATGGTACAACTAGGCTGGCATACTTTTTGTCCCCGCGTTAGCTGACATAATTCCAAGTACGAAATGCACATGCATGCATGACTTCACGCCGCTTGATGTCCGTGCGTGGCGGGAAACAGCACACGTGTTCAGTTATGTAAAAGTCCAGTTTGAGGTGTAGAACATTACATACAGATTTAGGCGACAAGATTAGGAATTTTGTGTTCATGACCGTGGTTTATTTGTACAGAGAGAATTAGCTCTTGATTGTGAACCGCTATGGCAAGACGAAGGTTAAGTGATCGTGTGAAATGGCAAATCATAGGCATGCATACCACTGGTATGCCATGCAGAGAGATTGGCAGACAGCTGAACATTAACCATACTGTAATCAGTCGTTTGATTGCAAAACATTGGCAAACTAACGAGGTGAAGGACAGGCCTAGATCTGGAAGACCGAAGAAGACTACTGCCCGTGATGATCGAGCCCAAGTACGCCTTGTTAGGAGATCTCCATTCACCAACAGCAGAGTGCTCAGCCAGCAATGGGAAACGCGCAATAGAGTGTCAATGTCTACCGTCAAAAGGAGACTGTATGCTGCTGGCATGAAAGCTAGGAGACCTGTCAGACGTCCTCTCCTCACTGCACACCACAAAGAGGAGCGTCTGAGGTGGTGCAACGAAAGAAGACACTGGAACATGAGATCCTGGAGACGGGTACACTGGTCCGATGAAAGTCGGTTCCTGCTTCATGCCACAGATGGTCGAACTCGTGTATGGAGGTCCAGACGCACGGCGTACGACCAACGTAACATCATGGAAGAAGTTCCATTTGGTGGAGGCTCCGTTATGATATGGGGGTGCATCTCATTTGATTGTAAGCTGGATCTGTTGACTGTACCTGGAACACTAAATGGACAAAGATATCAAGATTCCATACTGGATAGAGTTGTGGTCCCTCATTTTGTAAATCATGCACCTGGAACCCACCCTATATTCATGGATGACAACGCCCGACCACATCGTGCTAGAGCTGTGCATGAATACCTCCGCCAGAATGCCATCGAAACCCTACCATGGCCAGCAAGGAGCCCTGACATGAACCATATTGAGCATATCTGGGACATTCTGGGAAACATGGTGGGAAGGAGGGATCCTCCTGTGCAGAACCTACAGGAATTAACAGACGCACTCCATCTTGAATGGCAACGAATACCACAATGGCGTATCAGTCGGTTGGTGACCAGCATGAGACGTCGTGTCCAGGCCGTCATCCAGGCACAAGGTGGATATACCCGGTATTAATATGACGGTCTCAAACTCGTGCACAGATGTTAAACTTCGTTTTCAGACACCATTAATGACAATCTAGCCACGTGTGTCAACTGTAGGGCAATAGTTGTCAGTTGTGTCAACGTAACCATATTCAGGCCTCGTTTTCAAGTTCAAACAAAAACATACAGTGTTTCCCCACCATCATAATCAGCATTCCTCTAGTTGCATTATTACCTCTTGCACTAAGATGGATGGGTACATAAATGTTTATGCTATTGCTTTCTTCATAGCACATGAATATACCCTCGCATGTGCGTAAAAATAGGGTGGTGCTTAACTTTTGCACAGGTGTATAGATAGAAATATGATACCAAAGAATCAATTTGACTTATTATTTAGCTCAATATTATGTAATTACGCTGTATAACATAATTAAGTGTAATTATTCTGGAAATACGTCATTTGGATTACAAATAAGTTCATATGTACTTGAAAATTTGTTTTCAGTTAATGTAAAATTGCTGGAACTTTGTTATATTTTGACCAATATTTTACTAGACAAATATTAGTAGGGTATCACCATGTCTACATTTTTTCTTTCATTCAGAATTTTTGAGGATTTGTAAAACTAAATATTTTTGGAAAGTATTTAGTGTGACAATTACAAAAACCAATGTTCGCATTTGCGCAAATATCTTCATAGCGGCCATCTTGGATTTCAAAATGGCCGCCATCTAAATTCTTCCAAACTCAATATATCTGCTACCAAATGGCCCACATTCATAATTTTGATGTCTATATCTATGTTTTCTGGGTCAAGGACTGTATTGGTAACATTTCTAATAAACTTCAAGTAACAGAAATACTATCTTGGTAGATGATTTCCAATTTAATCTGTAATTTGCGTGCATTATCTGCAAATTTTACATTTTTTGTGTTACCATTGGCATGTTCAAATTTTCTTTGACATCTAACACAGTTATCTCGCCACTTTAAGTCTTTAAGCAATGTGCTGCTGTCTACATAGTAACATCGCCATCGTCTTCATCTGATAAATAGACTTCAAGGATTGAGTCGTTGTCGTTTTCACACAATATGCTGCATTGGCAAAGGTGTGTACATGGTAAATCTTTGGATTTGCATGAGAACCGATGTGAGGAACAGTTTTATTCGCATTGGCACCTAACCATCTCAGTGATAGCCATTGAAGCTGGGGAAACATATGTTGTTCTTGCCTTTAGTTGGCCACCTGTTGCCTTGTAGTATCCATTCTGCAGCGGATTAAAAAACTTGTGATGTGAAATACTTGACTGTTCCCACACATTTGCCTGAACATGCACGCTAAGGATGTGCTGCTTCAAAGCACCAATGGTAGGCAGTGGTTTTTCACTATCCGCAATCTGCTTACAGAATAAATGGCAACGTAACTCAGGGATGTTCTCAATGCTTAAAGTCTTTGGACAGTAGGCAGCACACACAAATTTTGCGAGAGTGGAAAGCAGGTTATATGTCACCTCAGTCTCTTTCGACAAGATCTTTAGCGCTTCGATGACATCACTGCCTGCCTATAAGAAGAACTTTAACCAAATTGATTTACCTATTCTAGAAAATTTGCCACTATTGTCTGCTCCAGTAAAGGAATGAAACGCGGGCAATGCTCTCGCTTTCTTCTTGCCTAGAGTTTTCTAAATATATTTAAGAGCGATTATTTATGTGAGATAGTAGTCCTATGAAGAATTTATATTAATGCCAAAAGGAGAATTAGAATAGGGATCAAAATAAGGTTTAGAAAAAGTGGAATTTTATGAACCAGATGATTCTCAATAGTAGCAGAAACCATTGAGATAGACATTTTCTTATGTAGACTGTCATAATATGCTATTGCCAACACTAAAACATCAGTGTCTGGAGAGAGAATCGTCAACTCTGCCGTATCAAGATTTCATTGCGCTGCACATATGGCGTGATAGATCATTAGTGTATCAGCTTCCACGTGATTGTTGTACTTTAATTGCTTATGGTGTGGCCTGATACTGAGGCTATGACCAATGTAGACGAGTCTTTGTTGTATGCAATAGTCTTCTCTGTCAGATACTGTGCAAGGTCAGATTTTGTTTGGTCATGAGACAAAGGCATAGTCATGGGGATGTGCTTAATACTGGTATCATCTTTGACTTGATATCTAATAGGATCCTTCCCATGCCGCCGTCTCTCTTGTGTTGGGCTTTTCAGAGTCCGCTTGATATGTATCAAAAACAAGTATTTTCTCATCGTATCCTTCTGTCAGCTTCATTAACCTGTCATTAAAACATGTACTAAGGTCATTGACTGTCACAATAGTTGCAGGCTTCTTGGTCAGCTTCTGGACAATAACCATTCCATCCACAACTTCGATTCTCCTACTGGTTTCAGCGGTTGTCAGTGCAAAGGCTTCTGCTGTGCCTAGTAACTGTGAATCATCTGTGCTCTCAGTTACACATAGATCAGTCAGAAGCTTGATTAACTTCGACTTGTCAGTACATTAGAGCACAGAGCGACATGGAGCAAACAGCGCCCGTGGTGTCAGCGTGAATTCATAGTTGTCAATCGAATATTTAAGATCTATGTCTTGACTCGAGTTTGCGAGAATCATCAGCCTCGCATATAGATCTTTTGTTTCCTTAAGATGAACAGTCTTGTCACGAATACGTACTGTTGCTTTTTGTTTCCAGATGTATACATCTTGTTTTTCTCTAATTTCACTGGTGCCCATAGGCTTACTTCGCCATTAATGCAGTCTTTCACATACACTTTATATAATTTCTGCCCTCTTTCATCTGCATTGAGGATGTGTGGTGCATAAGCAAGGGGGTGGGGGGGGGGTAATGTTGTAGATCATACCACCTTCAACAGCAAAAGGATTACCATGTGCCAATGTGGCAGCTTTTATCTTGTTGATTGCATTGCGCTCCTGTTTAACAGTACTTGCTGCAAAGCCATGGTGATCTCTGGTCTTATCCTCTTGCAAATCAAATTGACACTTGAATTGTCGAGACAGCCATAACAGTTCTGGAGCTGTGAGGAAGAATCGCGGTCTAGCATTTGCATTGTTAGATATTCCAATTAGCCCTGAGTGAACTTTCATCATTTTGTTCAGATGCTCACATGCAATGACCGCACCAATTGCAGTGAATGGAATGTCATTCTTTGTCACTGATATATTTTCAGTTTCAAATTGTCTCCATGTTTCTGGATTATTTTGCTTGAGGCCATGCATATCTGCTATGTATCTTGGCCAAAGTCGCATGTATTTGATTCTATCAAAAGAGAAGAATAACTTGCTCAGGGCTTCTCCAGCTTCAAGATGAAGGGTCCGATCAGCATTTCGTGATGCTGCAGCAAAGAAAGGAATTGTTTCCACACGGTGCAGATAGTTCATGTGACATGAACATCTCATGTTGGGACTTCTGTGCCTTCCAAGTCTGAAACAGATTTAGCACATCATTATTAGCCATCGCTGGCAGAAGATTGCTGTCAGCTGGCATCACTGACTCTGACTTGTTGGCTTGGGTTGATTTACTGCATGCTTCTTCTATGCTATCTGTAGCTGGCAGGCATGCATCTTTATGACTCGGATACGCCTTGAAGAATTCGTTAAAGACCAGTTCATACAATGCTATTTAAGAGCAGATATGGGCATGAAGAGAACGTGAGTAGTGCTTGCATTTCAGGATGTGTGTTGTTGTGGTAGAACTAAAGACATCAGCTTCAATCCATGCATCATCTATCCCTGAATTTTCAATAGATGTACCGATTTGCTCTCAAGGCAGTCGTGACAACATGCAGTTTGTCAAGTCTAGGAATAACTTCACTTTTTTTAATTGGTGCTAGCGTCTACCAACTACACTGCTTTCTCGTACAGAGCCATGCCAAAAGTAATGGCAGTTAGATGGTCTTTAGTGACTGCCATCTCCTTCAACGTGTGTGCTTGTTTAATTACAGTCATTAGCGTTGACCATTCATAGGCCAGTTCTGGGAGAAGAGGTAATGCACCAATATTGGTTACAGATCTACTTGTTGACAGGAGCGAATTATACCCAGCCCACCCAGGAACTAAACACATATATATCTTTCTTGTTATCAATTCTCGCAACAATAGATGCTACAACTCACCCCTTATGTGTCAGCTGATATGATTCTGCAACAATGCTTCCACTCATCACAAAATTGCTTTGCATTCCAGGCTGAGCCTTTGGTTTTACGCATGGCAACATAGCTGTGTGTTGTGGTGTAATGGATACACTTTTTGCATCACGTATGCTTAAAGGTGGAGCGATGGAATCCCCAAATGCAGAAGCTTTTTAATAGACAGCAACAATTCTTCCATGTGTAGTACCTTTGCCATCAACGCTGTCCTCAGCAAATTCTGTGTTGTCTACAGCAAAGAAAACAAATTCCCCTTTCTTTAGAAATGGTGGAACATACAAATTATTGAATTGTCTCATATTTTCGACAACTGCGTTTGCTATTGATGTTTCTAGAAGCATGGTACGATGATAGGATATACAGAAGACATGTGCATGAAGAAGATTTACAATTTTTTTATTCCTAGTGTCATGGTGCACAGACAATGCCAATCCAAGAGCCTTAGAATGTTCCCTTCTTTGGTGGGATCTGAATCTTTCAGAGTCAGCTTTGTGATTGTATATGACTTGCCTATTAAATTAAAACCCATACATGAGGGTCTGACAAGATGTTAGTACCGCTCTGCCAATAAGACACTCACCGGTTTTGCATTCCAAACTATCCACAGGGCCCACCATTAGCCATCGGATCAATGTGCATAGTTCATATGGGACGTCATCCATATTGCCAGCAACACAGAACCAGGCTCACCATCATTCTTAGTGAATGTTGTGACGCTTTTTCGAATTAGCTGTGCTGCCTTGTATGTAGTCCTCATGCTTTTCTTGCCATCATCTTCACACGTGATCGCAGACTGAACCATATCTTCCTCACTTGCTTCTAGAGAATCCAGAATGGCACACATGCGCCTGTCCTTCTGAAGGACAGATCTTGCACGATTTAACTCTGAAAGAATTTTGTCTTTCAGCCACTGCTTAATATATGCAGGAAAGAAAGTGATTGTGCAAGGATTCTCGGTCAAGCATGTTAATATATGTTCTTTCAATGTCATCCGTAGAAAGATAAGCCCCATTTTGGGTATGTGTATCAACGATGTGAATAATTTCAATCAAGCGTGCCATTTGCCTGGAGAGATCTTTCCAAGTGATTCTTTTATTTTCTGCATCTCGTAGAGCGTGGAAGACATGCTTCCTCCAGCATGGCTTGTGATAATGAACATCAATTGCATGGGCATCACACGGGGAAAGTGATGTGTTTAATCTAGTAATTAAATGCTGTATCTAGTGATATTTCCAATGCATCTCGTAATGCTTTACCAGCATTATCTGTTCGAAATTTGAATAACTGCTGACTAAGATCGGCGTCTGGCAAAAGAAACACAGTTCCTTACACAGTCACCACCATCATCATCATGTTTTCAGGACTAAGTCTTAGGCGTCTTATGTCCTGTTGTATTATATGTTTGTAGTTTACTGGTGTGGTCTTATTGGTAGTGATATCGGCTCTGGTGCTAGTCAAAATCGTAAATCATTTAGTCTAAGTTTTTATCTAGTCTCTGTTTGATATCCTCGCAGTCTTTTGCTTCAATGGTATGGGTGGAAAGAGAATTCCAGAGATTCACTATTCGTTTGGTAAAAAAATTTTCTTCAAATGATCGTGTTGTGCCGGTCTATTCTTACATTGTATGGGTGGCCTCGTGCTACATTTGTGTAAGGTTCTTGAAAAAAGTCTGCACTATTAATTTTGTATTTGTTTTTAATGATCTTGAAGACTTCAATTAGGTCCACATGCAACCTACGGTACTTTAATGACATTAGGTTTAGTGATCTTAATCTCATTTCGTAGCTTTGATTTCTTAGTTTTGGTATAAGTTTCATAGCCCTTCGATGTACATTTTCCAGAGTTATGGACTGTCTTTTGTATTTGGGAGACCATACAGCATTGCAATATTCCAAGACAGGTCCCACAAGTGATCTATACAGTAAACTACACAGTGGAACCGCTGAAGAACGTGTAAACACAGATGATGAAGATGAGCTCGATGGCTCAATCATCTACTGAGCTTTTCCTTTTCTTTCAACGATTCTTAGCAATGTAAGACCCAGTAGATAATGCATCCTCCTTGCGATTTCGTGCACGTCGTATTTCTTCCTTATTAATGGCAGTAGAGCACAACCTCGATGCCGACCCTCTTTATGTGAAGATAAGACGCCCTCTGGAAAATGTTTAAGTCTTTTATGAATTTCAACGCATGCACCATCTTGTAAGGTTGCTCTCTCTTCAAATGCTTGAGCAAATAGCTAAATGAGTATTCTTGGCTGCTGCACCATTGGCCCTTTAAGAGTAGCATCCGTCTGACACAACAAAATGTATAGCTTACAGTTTGCGGATGCCTGTTTTGTACACGCTGTTCCTCCCTCATGATTTACTCAATTTGAGGACAAAATAAATTAGTTTAGCCTTTATTACAAACGATATTGCTGATAATAATTGCTGTCTGATTATGGCTGTTGCAAATCTGCGAGCACACGATCATTTGAACATGTTTTTTTGCTAAAGTATGTTTTCAGTTTACTTTCACGACCAAATTTGGAAACTGCCTCGGACCATCCATTACTGTAAAATTGTTACAATTATTGGCATGGATGCGCTGGTCGGTTAACCAGTTTCACGTCGTTCACCATATGTACACTCTATCATAATATGTCTATTAATAAACGAACTGGAGTGCTGTAGTAGCCCAGCAACCTTTATTAGATATGTCCTTGTTTTAATATAATCACTGTATGAATATTCCACGTTTAATCGACTAGAATCACGTGGAAATATGATAATTTAAAATATCATTTGCTAAGACGATATTTTTATGGTATATAAAGGCACGTAAAAATCCAAATTTTGCAAAAAGAATTGTCATTAGATATCGAAAAGAAGCCAAGATTTTAAGGATTAAGTGTTCTCGATGGTGGCTGTTTTTAGCAATAAGGCATTGGGTGAAACGACGAGGACTTAATTCGTGAAGTCTATATGTTAGATGAAAATGATGACAATGTTACTACGTAGAAAAGAGTTCATTGTTTGAACACGTAATGTGTTAGAAATAACTGTGTTAGATGCCAAAGAAAATTTCAACGGTATCATAAAAGGTGCAAAATTAGCAGATGATGTCTGCGAATTACATATTAATTCGATCAAATATGTCAAAACAGCATTTCTGTTGCTTTAATGTTATTAAAAATGTCACCAAATGTCCTTGACCCAGAAAATATAGATATAGACATCAAAATTATGAATCTGGGCCATTTGGTTGCCGATATATCAGGTTTCGGAGGATATGGCTGGCAGCCATTTTTAAATCCAAGATGGTCGCCATGAAGACGTCGGTCAAAACGCAAACATTGATTTTTGGAATTGGGACACTGAATGATTTCTAAAAATCTATAGTTTTACAAATCCCAAAAAAATTTTAACGAAAATACACCGTGCACCTTACTAATAGCTAGCTCACGAGAGTCGAATAAATAACTAGAATTAATTGAATGCCTTTAATTTTAAAGTAATGTGTGGACCATTGACTGGAGTAATTTTAAACAAACTGATTGTTTTTGGGCCGGATTGCCGACAGACCTAGTGATAGAGCAAGTATGGATGATGTCTTTATGAAACGTACTGGTGGCCTTACTCGTGGACGAGACATGGATGAAAAGCAGCACACTCGTTGGCTTTTAGCCATGCATGCTTGTCCTGAGGTTAATGGAATGGTGCAAGAACTGACATAGCTATAACATAGCAACATGTGTAACATGTTCACAGTCGGAAAATAGTTTGTGGGTGCACTTGTAAGACTAATGGCAAAGGACAAAAATGACCCAAGCTGCAGAAATACCCGAAATGACTGTGTTGGATGGCGGGTGTTTGCTTCATCGGCTATCCTGAGAAAATGATTCATCTTTTAATGAGATAACCGACAAGTATGGGATCTATGTAAAGAAACACTTTACTAACCCAACCATTGTTTTTATGGTTACAAAGGACCATTAACTAACTAACATGCAACACATCAAACACGTTCAAAGGGAGTTGTTGTGCCATTGGTCCTCCTTGCTGCCAACTTGTCATTAAGAAAGAACCTTTCTTGGCTAATGCGCAAAAATTTATCAGCCTCCTTGATAGAAAGTTGCAAGCAAATGGAATACAAATGCTAAATGCAGATGATGGAGATGCTGACTTGTTAATAGCAAAGACTGGAGTCGATTATGTCACGACTGGAAATACACATGTTATTGGTGAAGACACTGCTATATTTTAGTATTTCTTTGCTACCATCTAAGGCTAGAAACAAATGGTCTTTATCTTAAGTCAGATAAATCAACAGCTAGGTATCTAGTTTGGGATATTCTGGCCATAAGGGAAAAACTCAGTGAGCAGGTTTGTTATATTCTGCCCTTCATACATGCGATATGTGGTTGTGATACCACCTGATTATTTGGAATTGGAAAAGGAAAGCCTCTTAAAATCGCACAAACTGGCAGGTTCTTCATGAAGATTACAGAGGCATTCTGCTTATCTCAGGATCGTGAGGAAATTCGCGAAGATGGTGGAAAGGCTTTGGTTTATCTGTATGGAGGTAGCGTGTATGATACCTTAGGCTCTTTGCGCAAGATTAAGTTTAACGATAAGGTTTCAAAGAGTATAGCATGCGTCAAAATATAAAAGCTTCCCAACATCAGATGCGGCCAGGTATCACACTTAATGGGTGTACTATCAGGCTGAAGTTTGGATGGGTAAAGGGAATGAATTGACGCCAGAAACCGTGGGTGGTTTTTATGAAAGAGCACATTTAAACCTCAGACAATGGACTGCTCACAAGCTCCGTACTCTCTTCTGAAGGGTATCAAATGTCAGTGTAAATAGGGCTGTGCTACTAAAAGGTGTAGCTGTAGAAAGCACGAATTTGAATGCTCTAATTTATGTGTTGATTGCCACGGCGGGAGGTGTCAAAATTCTTCGGTTGATATTGAAGAACTTGATGGCCTCGACATATGTGTGGTTTGATCCTGTTCTGTATTATTCATCAAATGCACAGAATAATTGTTAGATTCCTGCCTACAATTTTGTAACATCACATCATCAAAAATTAATACTGATTAAGAAGTCAACATATATATGATTATATTGCATCTGCCGAAAACATGGAAACAATTCGTTTATCATCAAAATATGAAGGCTTTCCAGCCCTCGTGATATATTATGACGTCATATTTAGATCATGTCGTCTACGGGAGGTCATAGTGTATTTTCAACAACTAATTTGATTCTTAGGTATCATATTTCTATCTACTTTTAATACATTTATGATGCATAAAACCAATCGTTTAGGAGATATAGGGTCTTAAATTTGGTGTAGTCGGCCATATTGGATTTTTGTTAAATTATTCCATTTCCCGGTATCTGATTTTGTCGGATTTTGGATATAATATTCAGCTTTGAAAAAAATCTTTTGTTGCAATTTGTTCTCGGTTCAACCCTATTTTTACTGGACTGTAAGGTCTGTATGCAGCTGACCAATGTCTTTATCTGACGTTATCTTTGAGAAGAACTTGGTGTCATTAGCAAACAGTTTTATCATGACGCTTACTGCTTAAAGTTCTCATCTATTCATATAATATACATATCCTAGCTAAATTTAAGACTATTTGTTACTTTATGGACACTTTAAGCAACTAGGAGTATAGCCGCCATTTTAGAAAGCTATTTGCAGGCGCCATTATTTTAGCTTCTATTGTCTTCGCCGGGTAGCAATTGTTTGTATAAAACCATTCTCGTAACGCTAATGCTATTCATTCGTCTTCTGGCGTCCACGGTGAGCACATAGTAAGTGCCTATAGTTCAATACTAGTTTATATTTCCTATGGTGCAAGTGGCATATATATGTATAACAAGTTTACTGAAAACTGTTGCTGCCTATAGCAGCAACAACTTTCCGTCAAATTATTGTCAGTATAACGAGCTGATAATACAATTGTCACTAGATAAAGATTTGATAACAATTTGGCTTTAGATCGTTGAAGCAACAACTTTCAATCTAATTGTTCTCACAATAATCAACAGGGCAGTCAGTGTTGCAAGACTTGCTGAAGATATTTCGAGCAACTTTATTGGGAGTCATTTCTGACTAAAGCAGCAACAACGTTGTCAAATTTTTCTCAGAATAATCAGCGGGCTTTCTGTTTAGTTAGCTAACAAGTGCATGCCAAAATAGTTAGGCCTATATGATATACGGAATCGAGACCCGGTCACAGATATGCGCGAACAATTTGTTCATTACATCGTTAATCAGAATGTAAGGATATTATTCTATTCACGGTAGTCAGAGGCGTGCTGCTGGATTGCAGGATCCTTGTGATTATATTTCACACTGGAATACACATATGATATAGGTCTAACTAATTGTGTATGCACTTGTTTGGTCACAAAACAGAAAGCACGCTGATCATTCTGAGAAGAATTTGACAACGCTGTTGCTGCCTTAGCCAGAAAGGTCTGTCCATAGGTTTTTTTGTTTTTTATTTTTGTTGTTTGGTCTATCAATACAGTTGCTCGAAAAATCTTCAGCAAGTCTTGCAACACTGACTGCCCTCCTGCTTAGCTTGAGAACAATTTAGGTTGATAAAGGTTAGCTAACAATATTCCGAGTCCTGCACCGATTCCTTCGAGAACACTTTGATTGAAAGTTGTCGCGGCAACGAGTTTCTATCAAATGGTTATCAAAAGATTCAAAACGTGTATTATCGGATGATTAGAAGAACAAATTGATGGGAGAACAAATTGTTTGATGGTAAGATATTTTTGCTATAAGCAGCAACACTTTTCAGTCAATTTCGATGACCATACTTAGCGCTACAGGAATGGTTTTATACTGAGCATGACAACAGGGAAAACAATAGAATCCCAAAGAATTGCGGCCACAACTATCAAACTAAAATGGCGTCTACGAAGAGGGCGATCGTCAATTGTTATCAAGCCCTTTTTTGTAAATTTACCACGGAAACGGTGGGCGATCGTCAATTGTTATCAAGAGACCTTTTTGTAAATTTACCACGGAAACAGTGCTCAATAAGCAAGCCAGTCATTTCAGTACCACAGTTTCAAAAATAGCCATAACCTATTATTAACGTGTGTATTCACCGAAGAAAATCCTTCTTGACCAATCCTAACTATTAAGGAGCTAGTAACCTTTTAATCCATGCAATGGAGGTATCCAGTTTTAGCAATTCCCCGCCCATCTATAGCTAATCTCAACCCACACTTCGCCAGTGTTGGGATCGATCGATCTCTGAACTCTCTGATTATAAATTTCCAGAAAACTTTACAGGTAAGCTGTTGAATATTTAGAAACTAATTTGACTGGTCGCTGTTGCTGCCTAGATGCATGTTTATTAAATAATAAAGATATACAATTCGTACAATAACGCTTAGTCCGTCATCAATTATGCGTTCGTGACGAAATTTGCGCCGTATTGATTATGACATCATCCTGCACGCCAGGTAGTTGGTTATGACGCAATATGATTGATGGATAAACCGGAATCCTCCATTAGAGGGTTAAGTGCCAGTGTCGGCATTTCAAAACAGCTTTATACGGGAAAGTGGTTAACTATTTTGAAAGTAATTTGACTCAGATCTGTTGCCGGTATTGGCCCAGTAACCTGCGTTATCAGGGAGTTTTACCATTTTACAAATCACTGTTTCTGTCTCTTACCTATTCCGATGTTGAAACGTATATATTAGGTTCCATCTTCACGAATAATCACGCGGTTCTACAATACCCTACGTCAATGATGGGCCAAACCTGCCTATAGCGATCACCTTGGTAGGCATCAAAGAGTGACACTTACTTCGGACAAATAGTCAAATAACCTGCAGACTTCGGAAATGTCACATATGCTGGTTCATTAAAATATTAAGGGTAAAATTTGGTCAAGAAAATCTCAAATTTCTCATAGAAAATCTCCATATGCAGACCAAGAAGACAATTTTTTTTGAAAAATTTACGACTGGAATGACTAGCTCGGTTGTCTAGCCAGTAATTCTATACTTGATAAATGTTTTTTAAAATGGTCTCTTGGTTTGGAAATTGACATTTTTGAAGACTACTGCAGAAACGTCTTACGTTCTTTAAACAGCCCTGATATTTTAGCTCCGAAAACTTAGGTGGTCGCATTATAACAGCCGTTATGAGCACCATTTTCTTCTCCACCTTAAACCCCTATGATTATTATAGAATAAAGAGTCCACTCACCATAGCGGTTATAACAGTAATCGCCTCTTATAACGAACACAGCGCAGAACAATTATTCCTAACTTATGCTCCTGTGTGTACGCTCATGCAGCCAAAACCTGTGTATAGCGGACATCTGCTTTTAGGACCAAAATAGTGTGGTCCTTTAAGACGGATGGCCGTTAGTGACCGTCGTAAAGAACCGTTTTCTTTGGGCCTCAAGATTTTTTTACCAAAGACAATGAACTGCAATATGCAGTCACCTGCTTTGGACTGTGACCGCGTTAATATGGTCATTAATGTGTCCGTTAAACAGAGGTTCTGCCAGATTGTCGTTGAAAGCCAACAACAACAATACGTACTTTGCTTACCTCCAAGCCGCCATCAATCCATGAATAGGGTGGAGTCGGATATGCTTTCGCACTGGTAACGTCTGTTAAAGCAATCTAGGGGGTATGGGTATATAAACATGTGCACCTTCGGGGCGTATCCAACGGAAACAGAATTAAAAATGAGTATTAAGCTTGAATGTAAACAAAGACTTACTATGCTCATACATTGATCTAGAGAATTAATCAGGTCATTAGTTTTGCTTCGTTCTAGTTGAAAAACAAGTAATAATTCTTCAGTTATAAAAAGAGGCAAGTTTATCGTTAGTTTCATCAGAAAAAACATCAACAGGGGGTGGCTGAACGTGGATGTGTCACCCCACCCACCAAATAATGATGTAAGCTCACCATTTGGAAGCCCCATCGGGCCAACCCTAATAAACCGTGATGCGATTCATTAATCGTTTGAAATCAATATTTTAGAATCAAGATATAAACAGATATTCCAAGGAATGAAATTTCTCGCATGTCTCTTGTTTGTCACAGTGACCTTGACCTTTGACCTTGTAACCTCAACGTTATCATGCTTTTTCCTAACGTTATAGGTAACTATTAACCAATCTGAAAGCTAAACGATTTGCTACATCGAAAATTAAAGTCAAATACCAATGTCAGAATGAGCTTGACCTTTGACCTAGTGACCTCACTATCATCACGCTGTCTTGATACCACATGCCCCTGTTTGGTTCCAGAAGGATTAGGTAATTCTAAAATATAGGCAAATACAAAACTTAATATTGGAAATACAGACATGATAGTGGTCAAATATCAAGTGTCCAAGATTAGTTCTGGTTGTATTAAATAATTCTGAAATATAAATGTAAATGATTTGCTAAAGGGAAGAACTTAAAGGTATAAATATTACTGTCAAAATGACCTTGACATTTGACCTGGTGACCGCCCTGCCAATATCCTGCATCCTCAGGGCACAAGCAACCATGCCCCCATATTGTGTTCCATTAGTCCTTCGCAATCCCGAAATATAATCTGATAAGATTTGCTAAACGCAGACTTGATGTTGAAAAATAACAAAGATTTGTAGAGATCAAAATGACATTTACCTTTGACTCAATGACATCCCTGACATCAACCTGCATCCTCGTGGTAGAAGTAACAATCCACCCATGTTGTGTTCCATTAGACTAAATCAATCCCGAAAAATAAGCTGTTCAAATTGTCTAAGCGGAAAAATCAACATTGAAATATAACCAAGTTTTGTAGAGGATACAGAGACTTTGACCTGTGACGTTGTGATGCCACTGTCAGCATGCTGCTTCATAACATTATTGGTAACCTGGTGTCCAGGTTTAGTTCCAATAGGATTAACCAATCCTGAAACATAAGCTGAGAAGTTTTGCTAAACGCAAAATCTTGCGCTGAAAAAACAGAGTGTGTGTATCAAGGTAACAGTGATCTTAAGCTTTGACCTTGTGAGTTCATTATCACCATGCCGCTTCCTAACAGTATAGGCAACGACGTAGCTAAGTTTAGTTGCAACAGCATTAACAAACTCTGAAAAATAAGTTGAGAAGTTTTTCTAAAGGCAAAAACTTAACATTGTTGATGCTGTAGGTAGAAAGGCTATGGGCTGAGCGGCTGCTTTGATTGGTCGAGAGAGTTCTGACGTCGTCTCATTTGCATAAATGGTGAGGGGACGTACGTGGCTTATTTTTATTGATTTTTGAAAGGGATACCTTGGGCAAGTGGGCATGTCCTAATATGAAGGTGTAGCGTGGATCGATCGGTCAGGTACAGACCATCCCAGCCAGTCTGGGTACGAAACCGCCAGGCAGGGTACATTCCAAAAACAACCCCTGGTTAGGACGATACGCATGTAATGAGCCATATATGTGAGGTTCGTAAAACGACTAAGTCCGCGAGATCGCATAGCACTCATGCGCTGGCATCAGAGATTGCTAGACAACTGGCGTTAGCATTGCGCAGAAAAAGCATATTATTTTTTACTGAGTTGGTACACGTAATTACTTTAAAAATTACACCTTTCTCACCGTTCTTGGTCTCGATCATGACCAGAATGAAGCGAGGATTCCAAAACTCTTTACTATTTTAAAACGGTTAAGAATTGACCGAGCTATGGCTAAATGAGCCAGCAAATTTCTTTCAAATTATTAAACCCCATAGGCTTAGCGCATGCATGCTCTCAGTGCATGGGTATGATAGCATGTCACATGGCCCGCTTCCCTGCCTCTGAAGCGTGCTCACTGATTGGCTGTGGTGCTCCAGCTGTGACATCACAGGCATTATAAAAGTGGTCGAAAAATCAGATTCATCAGCAGTCAGGAGGTGGTGATGTACCTGGTCTGAGAGGACGAATCGATAGTACTGCTAACTTCAGCAGATACTAACAGCTGCTGCGGTGCCGTTCGGTTTTCAGTATTCGTTGTCTCTGGGGCACAAGCCACTGCATCCGCATCACCACCAGTTTTTGTAATCTCCTGGAAAGATATCACGTGGGGGCATTAAAGAACTTAGTCAGGTAGCCCAAGCCACTACTTCCACAAAGGGACCTTTCATCCGGATGGGCCATTTGGCCCCGATGTAGCTCATCGTCCAGTATATGGGGTGAGTGACGTGCTCTGTGATAACTCGCCAGATCTGCCATATCACGCAACCAGTAGTGTAAAACAATTCGCACACCATGTGTTAGTCTTTTAGACATTTTCGACGACCGTTAGGGAAACATTGCATGATGCATCGTGTGAGCTATTCGATGCATCTCGTCTTATGAATCATTAGAATGCATCCGTATTATAAACTTCATCCATAGCCCTTCAAGAACTACAGGGCAGCTTTCAACTTCCGCACCAGTACAAAACCTTTGACAACACTGTTTAAATTAATAACAATTGTGTATACATGACTATCTACTAGCCATCCGCTTCCGCAAGTGTTCTTCTGCACTATTCCTGAGAGTGAGCCACATCCGCAGTAGACCTGCAGTTTTTCCTGGCAGCCAACTTCCGCATCGTGCCATCTCGCATTCTGATTATGTTATGCCACAACTATTGTGACTCTAGAACTTTTTCCGTACCAAATGACTAATAGGTACTCTGTTATTATTATATCATTATTGTATTGCTTTTGTGTAACAGGTACTGATGACAAATAGGTACCTCCCTGTCACTTGGGACCGCATTTTTATAGTTTATTATTATGTATATACTATCCTTATTTTCGTGCTCATAAGCACCTTCAAGGTCGAGTGACCTATTACTGTATTATTCAAAGTGATATGGCAGTAGCCATCCATGTTATATGTTTTGTTTATTTTATATAAAAACTCTTGAACCGCAGTATCACTAGGCTACACTATACAGCAACAACATCCACACCACCTTGTTCCCGCACAGCGTAAATCTTTCACTGAGGTCGCTATTCATGTTCTCAAGCGGTTGACTAAACCTGGACTGTTCTAGCTCGATAGGATAGGTTTACAGTTATAGGGATGATTACTCGATAGGAGACATTTCGTGTTAGTCTCATTTGTGAGTAGTGGATATGTAACACAGCACACCAGCTAGATTGTATACATTGGCCATATACCTTAAGGCCTCTGTTATATGAGTAATTGTCTCTATCTACGCCCCACCAGCCTTCAGGCTTATTAATTGTCTGGACCTCCCTCCATCATGTTATTTAGAGTTGACTCCAGAACCACTGGGGTTCCAGTGTGGCTAGAAATAAAGTGACGATTACCATATACACCCCTTGTATCTTCGGTTACTGCTTAGTTAGAAAGCCCTACCAAAGTAGGAAGCACTGCGAAAATATATATAGTTACTGGCCTGCAGTGCATCTCTGGGCGATTTTACATAACCCTAATGTCAGGTAAATGTGAGCTCCTTGGGTGCGGATCTCAACTGATCCGTACCCGACACACTGGTGACGGAAAAGATTCAGCTCTCCATCTAACTCTACAAGTGATTGGGTGCGCTCTTAGAATGCACCACGCCCTCACGGGAAGGTCGCTATAGTTGGATAGCTGCATCTTTGTCCGCACCCTAAACTTACATGTGCTATTCAATGCTTATGTATTGTGACCTGTCCTTGTGCTCTTATATGTGGTCATGACGCGGCAGTGACAGGGTCATTATATGATTCTGGAACTTTCACCTCATGATATTTGCGCACACGGACTGCTGAGGGGGATGTTCCGTAGGGTGAGCTCACGATCACTGAACATTCTCGCACGTCAGACCTATATGTAAAAACAGTTAATTTTACATTGCCATTTGCAGCTAAACCTAGACCTGGACCCAAACACTAAATGATAGGCTAGAAATTAGTAGAAGGACCACATAAATAAAGCGGCAACTACTAACACAGAATCTTGGAACTTACATAAGATGACGGTGTTGAATTCCGCAGAAATCATCCACACCATCTTCACGTAAAACACTATGCATCACAATAGACATATAACTTCACTAAGTTGACTCTTTTACATACTATGGTTTCTGGCGAGGACCACGATGATGAGTCGTCATCTTGGCCCCATGTACTAGACTTCTTCCAGGTAGCAGCAAACGAGTACGATTGTTTGACTGCTACTTAAATTAATTATTGTATGTATTTAATTACGTTCTGGCCCTAAAATGGAGCTGTGGTACTGCCACACCTGTGACACCAACGGCGAGGACGAGACTGTGAGGTTCAACTTTCGTTGCGATGGTCGCACGGTCCCACTGGAACGTGAACATTCCGCTGGCTCTAGAAGTCGGTTTTTATACCCTGCCAAAAGATTTGGTGAGGTATTATCGATGGTGGGCAGGCAGGCGGGCAGGCAGGCAGGCGGGCGGGTGGGCGGCAGAGTAGTTTCTGGATAATAACTCTGGTACCATTTGGCGGATCGCATTGAAACTTCATCGGGTGGTTGGACTAGGTCTTGGGAAGAAACCAGCGAAATCGACGATTATCCGAAATCCAAGATGGCCGCCAGCCACTGGTGGCCATCTTGAAAATTGGTTTCGGATGATGACTCTGTTACCGTTTATCGCATCGCTTTGAAACTTCATAGTGGTTGGACTAGGTCTGCGGAAGAAGCCTATCGAAATCGACAATGATCCAAAATCCAAGATGGCCACCAGCCACGGGCTGCCATCTTGAAAGTTGGTTTCTGGATGATATCTCCATTATCATTTATCGGATGCCTTCCTAGGGTCGTTGGAATATGTCTGGTGAAGAAACTTATCGAAATTTATGATAATCCAAAATCCAATATGGCCACCAGTCAGCAGCAGCCATCTTGAAAATTTGTTTCCGAACGATACCTCCTTGACCGTTTAGTGGATCGCTTTGACACTCAATAAGGATTACTGGTCTGAGGAAGAAATAAATATTTTCTGATAGCTGTCATTTATTAGTTAGTCATCATGGCGGGGTATTATGCGCCGTTTGCGGATCTCTTGTTGTACAATCCAGCAATGCAGACCAGCGCGCGGCTGGAGGCTACAAAGATGAGATCACGTCATAACTCTTTCGACCAATCATAATAGCTACCCATCCCTTCGCCGCATTTTCTCTCGGGCAATCAGCGCAGCCGCATATACAGTCACCATTGTTCGAGGTGTTAAGGCCTTTGACAATGCTGATTGATGGGCATAATGAACCGTGAAGGTGTGAGGGGTGTGACGAGGATTAGGGGGTGTAGCCAAGTTACTACTACTACTACTACTACTACTACTACTACTACTACTACTACTACTACTACTACTACTACTACTACTACTACTACTACTACTACTACTACTACTACTACTACTACTACCACTACCACCACCACCACCACCACCACCACCACTACCACCACCACCACCACTACTACTACTACTATTGAAGAGGCTATGGGCGTATAATCTAAATGATTTAACATTAAGAACATGGTTGTGTCTGAGAACAACTCAATATAGCGATGTCAATCTGTGTACATCCAACCCTGCTCCTCTTCTATCAAGAAGACAAACTCTCAAACATAACCTACAAGATCCTCCATTAATACTTCAGATGTTGACAGGACTAGTGTTTCTCATGGTATCTAATCTATTTAGGTTCTATAGGGTCCCGGCACTCTGAAAAGTGGGGATCCCAAGCTGAAATACAGGCGTCCTAAACTTGAAATCTGGGATTCCAATGCAGATTTTCTCATCCATATATATAATCAACATAATATTTAACAAATTGTGAATGAGTTCTCGAATTCGGTCTATCGTTTTCAAATGAGTAGTCCTTTAACCCTGATGCTAAAATTGTAAATTTTCAAATTAAATTAATTGATGAAATGGTGTTCATTTTTCAACAAATTTGGTGGAAGATGTTGCTGTCGTAGACAGCAACATTGTCCACCAATATTGTTGAAAAATGTATACCAGTTTCTTTGTAATTCAAATAAATATAAACTATTGACATCAGAGTGGTAATTCGCGTTAATACCTAAATTTGGAAATATTTGGTTATTGAATGTCCATTTGCAGATCAAAATAAAACTATTTTTGAAAATTTATCACGCTCAAGAAATGGCTCTGTTATTCTCAAAAGTAGTCTTCTCTTGAACTGCAAATGGACATTCGCTAAGACCACTGCCGAGACCGGCTTAGCCATGGGAGGGTTAAATAGAATTTTAATCGAGATAATCCATATATTAAGCCTACATGGTCTATATGTCCGTGTGTATGCATATACGTATTGCTTGGCCGCTCACGGCTACGCTTATATTCGGGTTGTGGCTAGAACTGCATATAAACGCGGCCATTTTGCGCAAAGGATTGTGGTCTCCAACAGCTAACTAGAGAGATAGATAGAGCGTGCCTCTATTTTTAGTTGGAACCATAGATTTAGGATATATATTGGCTTGATAGCTCATACGCATACGCTCACTATGGGGGAATGGGATAGATGTCTCGACCGCTGGATCTTCACTGACTGACATCTGACGCAGACGATCAGATATGTAGGGCCTATATAGTCTCCAAAACTCGAGTAAATAATTTTTTTGTTAATCGGAATAGAAATTCTGCTTAAATAGCATGCAAAATACGGAACTACAAAACACGGAACTACAAATCTACGGTAAAATAAATAGGGGAAATACGGTAATACTGAGAGGCAGTATGACAGAAGAATGACAGAAATGCGTTAAAACCTAACGCATACATCGCTGAAATTACAAACACTTATCTACATATGATACCTATATGATAACTTGTATTCATTTTGGAAACTGCTGCCGTAAACCGTTGCTGCACACATGTAGACAATTTTAAGCATTATTGTTTACATGATCTACACAAATCTTTCTTGTACTGACCGTGAAACAACTAGGCCTAGCCTTTGAAAGCAGAAAGATAATGGTTAGTTTTTTTATCTCCCAATTTCCGTGAAATCTGACACCGTTTGGTATAGAAGACCTAAAAAATAAATTAAAACGTTTTCAAAGCATGGTGGAATTTCTGTTTTTCTTTGCAAATATAGTGCCTTATTTACATGTATGAGCTGTACTGCAAAACCGCCTACTCGATGGTATAGAACATCTAAAGAATAAATTAACATGTTTTCAAAACAAGACAAAATTTCTGTTTATGTCTTGTAAGTATATTAACTTATTTATGACCTGTATAACGTAGCCTAATCAGTCGAATCACTTGTAATAAGTGAGCATATATTTTAGCAAGAGCGGTCAGATATTGTAGAGCCTTGTCGTTATAATCAATTAGTCTCCCCCACCCCCAACCCCGCCACCAACCCGACCCCAGGAGGGTGACGTCACAGTCAAATTACGTAATGACTGGCGTAGCTATGTCCAACCAGAACATTGAAAAGTCCTTCAGCTGTACGAATTGAAGAGCTTTACTATTTAATAAGCAGCAGCACCCAGTCAAATTAGTCTCCAAAATATTCAAAAGCTCACCCCCATAGTTACCTTGAAAATGGGATTCTGGCAAGTCATGGTTCAAAGTATGTGTATAAATCACGACGACAACGACGGATGCGCGTGTAGGCCTATCATCTCTTTCCGTGGCCGCTCAGCGCTACGCATTCACTTGGTTGTGTCTAGAATGGACCATTCCACATTCTCCATCCATCACATGATGTCATAATCAACTACGCGACGTGTAGAATGACATCATAATCAATGACGTCATCATGACGTCATGAATGACTTAGACAAGTACGTCACGGACGCATAATGGACCTTTCCAGTTTCAGCTAGTCCCCGCCCACATCTAGCTAAGCTACACCCACACCTCGCTCGTGTTGGGATCGATCGATCCCTGAAATACCTGACTATCAATTTCCAGAAAACTATACAGGTAAGCTGTTAAATATTTTGAAACTAATTTGATTGGGTGCTGTTGCTGTTTACGGCAGCAACAGCGCCCAGTCAAATTAGTTTCAAAATATTAAACAGCATGTTTATTAATTAGCAGACATACAATTCTTACAACGTGTTGGACGATTAAGAGTTAAAGACGGGCCAAATAGAATCATTTATGACGTAATGATTATGATGTCAGCATGCACGTCACTTAGTTGGCTATGACGTCATATAATCAAAGGATCAATTAGTTCCCAGGTAGGTGACGTCACAGTCAAAATACGTAATGACTGGCGTGGCTATGTCCAACAGAAACATTGAAAGTCCATCAGCTGTATGAATTGAAAAGCTTTACTATTTAACAAGCAGCTGCCAAATTAGTTCCAAAATATTCAACAGCTCACCTCCATAGTTACCGTGAAAAGGGGATTCTGGGAAGTCATGGTTAAAAGTATGTATATAAAAAATCACGACGACTACGACGAATGTGCATGTAGGCTTATCATCTCTTTCCGTGGCCGCTCAGCGCCACGCATTCACTTGGTTGTGTCTAGAATGGACCGTTCCACATTACCCATCCATCACATCACGTGACGTGTTGAATGACATCATAATCAATGACGTCATTATGACGTCATGAATGACTTAGACAAGTACGTCACGAACGCATAATGGAACTTTCCAGTTTCAGTTAGTCCCCGCCCACATCTAGCTAAGCTCCACACACACCTCGCTCGTGTTGAGATCGATCGATCCCTGAAATACATGATGATCAATTTCCAGAAAACTATACGGGTAAGCTGTTAAATATTTTGTAACTAATTTGACCTAGTACTGTTGCTGCCGTAAGGGTGCTGTTGCTGCTTACGGCAGCAACAGCGCCCAGTTAAACTTGTTTCAAAATATTAAACAGCATGTTTTTTAAAAAGCAGACATACAATTCTTACAACGTGTTGGACGATTAAGAGTTATTAAAGACGGGCCAAATAGAATAATTTATGATGTAATGATTATGATGTCAGCATGCACGTCACTTAGTTGTCTATGATGTCATATGGCGTCATATAATCGAAGGATACAATTGGAAAGGTCCATTGAAGACGGACTATGAGTTGTTGTAAGAATTGCATGTCTACTATTTAATACATATTCTGTTGAATGTTTTGAAACTAATTTGACTGGGTGCTGTTGCTACCATAGACAGCAACAGCACCCAATCAAATTAGTTACAATACATTCAACGCCTTACCTGTATAGATTTTAGGAAATTGATAGTCAGGGGATTCACGGGGATCGATCGATCCCAACACTGTCTAGTGTGGGTGGAGCTTAGCTAGAGGTGAGCGGGGCATAGCTAAGACTGGAATGGTCCAATGCCGGTGCTGCCATTTTTCACTAGGCGACAATACCAGGTACTGTGTCGGTTTCATTTCCCTTATGTATTATAGCATAAAACACTGGGCTGAACATTAGAGATAGTGTATAAATTTTAGCCAATTCACAGTCTTCACTGCCTTATTGTCTGTAGGTTATGCTCGGCCCCAGATTTTCACCCACATAAACTTGAGTTTAAAAAGCTTAAATTACTTTCAGCTGTAAGCAATATGATATCATATCATTGCTAGTTATAGTCATAATTAAAACAAATTCTACAATGAAATAATTCCATAGTCTGCAATTCCATACCGAAAATTGGCTTAAATCTTGGCAGATCAGTGATTTTCAGTACCATACAGTCTGCAATAAGTTTGGCTCATATTCGGTTCGAAATTCATACATATGGTCAGATGAATACGCTAATAAAGTATCAAGCTTAAAACTGTCTACCATGAAGTAATTTCGTAGCACATCATTCCATGGCAAAAATCGGCACAGGTTTTGGCAGATCCATGGTTTTCTTTAGCCTACTGTCTGTAATAAGTTTGGCCCCAAAATGTCAGGTAGATATTTAAATATGCTAATATAATATCGATTAAAAACAATTCCACCGTAAAATAATTTTATAATACGCAACTTAGTAGTGACCAAAAGTTGTCTGATGCCAATAATTTATGTACCGATATCTATGTACTCTGTTTGTAACCAGTTTTCGAACATCTAGACATGCAGAACTCAATATGCATTATTATGTACCAGTGCTGTACGAGATATTGCACGATTCTACAATCAAATAATATCATAATTACCAAGTATGTCCATGTAGTTACTTATTCACAATATGTCCCCATTCAAAGATAGTTGGTTCACATTAGCCACAATCGGATAGATGTCGATAGGTCCTGGCATATTGCTTGTAATAGGTTTGGCTCCAGAATTTCACTGATATGGTTACATAGATATATATGAATGCGCTAATAAAGAAGAGTTTAAAAAATTCTACTATGAAGTAATTTCTAAATACGCAATTTAGTCGTGACTGCAGTTTTCAAATACTAATAATTTACTATATATTCAGTATCAGAATCTCTGTACTCGGTTTGTAACCAGGCTTTCGAACATAATACCATCTAGAACTCACTTGATATTTCACAATTCTATCATTAAATATTTCTTGCAATAATGTGAAAATCTTTCAATATATCCTATAATTTAGCTTCAGATAGAATCTTAATTATCACATAAAAAACTCTAGAATTTATGCAAATGGTCAACAAGATGGACGGAAAGATGCACGGACTGCCCCCAAAATATAATCTGCTTCTTCCTATAGCCCATAGCTAATCCTATCCAAGGCCGATGCCATTACAACCATCTTAAAGATATGACACTACCAAGAAACTATCATTATTACAATTGCAACCACCACCACCAACACTACATGGGAAAGGTAAGAAACTGTAAATGATAGTCAGAGCCTATGCAATATTGAATGTTAATATAACAAGATAAACAAATTTCCCTCTGTCCTGCAAATATATTGTCAATTTATCACATGTCTAATGGCTATATTTTTACAGTACATTGAACTTAACTTGAAGCTCACGTCTTCCTATATTATATAGTGCCATGCCATTTTTACATGTATAATTAATTTTTTGTTCTATGTAGGGGTCTACTGTCTAGATGCCATTGATGCCTTGCATCAATATGTGTACTTGTGTACCTATTGAAAGGTATACCAATGGCATGGCAGTGTCATTCACTACTTGTTCGTCCGTCTTACTACCTAAGATACGGCATTAGACTGTTTTAATTCACTTTTCCAGAGTATCCATCTAGCATCAGACATCGTATGACGTCATGATCAGCTCAGCGCGTGTATGATGACGTCACAAATGGTTCCATATAGACCGTCACCAAATCTCAAATGCTCCGACACGTTGTTTGAATTGTATGTCTTTGTAATTCTTTGCTATTTAATAAACATGCTGTTGAATATTTTGAAACTAATTTGACTGGGCGAAGGCAGCAACAGCACCCAGTCAAATTAGTTTCAAAGTATTCAACAGCTTACCGTTGTAGTTTTTTGGAAATTGATAGTCAGGGTTTTCAGAGATCGATCGATCCCAACACGAGCGAGGTGTGGGTGGAGCTTATAACTAGAGATGGGCGGGGCGTAGCTAAAACCAGAAAGGTCCATTCAGTGAGGAGTAACTGTGATCACAGCATAGTCAGAGAAAGGTGATCATACATAGTCCGGATGGAGGAAGTCCGAATCGCGGAAGTGATATTTATACGTACATCCACTGGGGAAAATAAAGATTAACTAGGCTTATCAGGTCATAGACGATTCATAAACAATCACACTATACAAACGGAATAGTTAGAGGTTATTTTCGAAAATATGTCAAGACATAATGATGCGTTTAAGCACAGGCCTTTGAATTTTCGTTCATCCATCCCTCTACCACATATTCCCCCTACTATATATAATATACACAAGGTATGAAACCTTCATCTGTGGGCACCATTGTCAGAAAGCTGATTGGTTGGTTTGTAGTCAGAACCGTGATGTCAGCGGATTTTGACAACAAACCAACCAATCAGCTTTCTGACAATGGTGCCCACAGATGAAGGTTTCACACCTTGTGTATATTATATATAGTAGTAGGGATATGTGATAGAGGGATGGATGGACGAAAATTCAAAGGCCTGTGGTTTAAGCGCTTTAAATACAACGCAGCCTTTCGACGTTTGATGACAACCTAAAAGTAGCCCTCATAACCGACTCTACGGGTAGTAAATGTCGAGTACTCGAGCCTAGTACTCGACTGAATTACAAGCTTAAGCAAAAATAAACCTAAAGACGTGGCTTGGTGCCAATGATATGTTCATGTCTCGCGGTAGCGAGAAGTAAGGGGGGTTTTTTGGTTGAAGTTACAAATCTTTTTTAGATTTCCTTCCGCGCTAGGGTACTGAAATTCAGCACGGTGTGTATCCGTCCTCTATGTGTATTATTGGATGGTCCGTTTTTCGAGTGAAATTTGTGATGTGATGTAATCTCCGAATTTCTATTGTAGCGTGGAGGTGAAATGATGTCAACGATGTAAATGATTTGAGCAATGAGGAGTTTCAAATGCATAGGCGTAGGGTCAGGGGTGTGTGTGTGTGGGGGGGGATGGGGTGGAGGGGGGGGGGGGGGTAGAACCGGGTTTTGCTGCTCCTATAGTGTATCCCCCATAGCGCCCCCTTAGGTTTTTGGCCCTTCAGCACCCCCACCCCACACCCACCCTGTCCAAGTACCTTCATACGCCACTGAAATGGGAGTTTGTAACCAACGGTAATAATATGATAAACCCATCTGATGTCAACGCAAGAGCCATTTAAAGGTGCATATTCACACCAAATGCCTGAAAATGAAATTGTTACAATTGTAGACTTTTATAGAGGCCCAAATCGTGTGCCTAGATGTAATGAAACGAAACAAATCTTAACATATGATAGTTTTATTCCGGGTAAATTATGATACTTTTTAGCTGTGAATTTGAAATAGGGACTCGATCGTGTCTCTAATTAAATTTTTGCACCTTAAAAAAATTATATTAATTTATATTTGACGAAATCATATGTTAATATTTATTTCGTTTCTTTACGTCTAAGCCCACAGTTTAAGCCTCCAAAACTATACAATTTTATTTTCAAGCATTCTGCTGTGAATATACACCTTTAAAAATTATACAAAGCCAAGTACAGAGTGTGTGCGTGATATAAACATAAGCGGTCAGCGGTGCAGATCATCACTAGGGGGAGGGATGTTTATAATACTATTACATGAAAGCACCGAGTTATACATTTTGACATAAATATATTTTGAATTGTAAGCTCAACGAAACAGCTGAATGATAATTAACCCTTCAGATGTCACATGACCAACGGAGGTATCTTAAGGCAATAGAAAAATCTTTTACAAGTGAGGAAAATTTTATTTTGGAACAATCCCCCTGTTAAAGTTGCATATTCACACTAAACTGCTTTAAAATAAATTTATTAAAATTGTAGACTTTTAGAGGATTAAATTGTGTGCCTATATGAATGAAACAAGATAAATCTTAACATATACGGTGATTTCACATAATTTCTTTAAGTTGCGAAATTGAATTAGAGACACGCGTACATATTTCAGCTCCACAAATAAAAATATTATATTAATTTATACGTAATGAAATCATCAAATGTTTAGGTGCACATTCACACCAAAATGCTCTAAGATAACATTTACAAACGGGCCAAATTGGTTATTCGTTACATCCACACATGTAAGCCTATATAAATCTCATTGATGATAGTAGTTAAGGGTGCGGCTGTGCGTCATTGTTCTTTTCGTTGGAATGTGGTTTTAACCAATCAAAACGCTCCATTTCATTTGCTAGCGTTTGGAGAACAATGACGCTCAGGGGCACATGCATTCTAGAGAACAATGGCGAACAGCGGCACACGTTTTTCTCGATAACAATGACGAACAGCCGCACACGTATTTGAGAATCTGCAACACTGGAATGTTCTATTATTTTGAATGAGTTAACCCTTAAAGGTATAAAAAGTTGTGTATTTTACGTTTGAACGTAGTGGCGGCGCGCCACCCCCCCCCCCCCCCCCCCCCTCCGCGGTTATCTACCGTTGTAAAAATAATAGAGTTTGATGAGTGATAATAGTAAAATAGTAGTGAGTATGGAATGGTTACCAAGACATGGTGGTGATGGAATGTATCATGGGTTAAAAAGAAGTTAACCCTTTCACCGATGAATATATATCTCATTTTCATCGATACCATACAGGAAAACTGTTGAATATTTTGAAAATAATTTGACTGGCTGTGTCAGTTGAGGCGGAATGCTATAGTATTCCTCCTCAGTTGATATTGCTGGATGATTATGAGGGCGATGCTAGCGTACTTGTTTACAAGGTATGCCCGATGTACGAATATTTTGATAATTTGTTGCTGAATATTTTGATAATTTGAGTGGTAGCTGAATATTTTGATAATTGGTTGCTGAATATTATGATAATCGGTTGCTGAATATTTTGATTGGTTGCTGAATAAATTGATTGGTTGCTGAATATTTTGAAAACGATTTGACTGTGTAAATTTCTTATTAGGCGATGTTAGGTAAGAGGGAGGTGGTCTTATAACGGAGGTCGAAGGCCAGCAAAATGTGTTCCCCAGTCATTTAATTTTCAAAAATCAGACACGTACACAGTAATTTTTCCTATGCTATTATATAGATAGTGTTATCTATCGTATTTATGTCTCTAAAATGGCAGTCATTTAATTATTAAATTTTCAAAAACATGGACAAAATGCATTCCTTGTCAATGGCAATGCATTAATCGACCACGAACAATAGCGTACAGATGCCCATTTAGAACAGTAGCGTCGGTATTGATAATAGTAAAATAATAGAGTTTAAGAGGTGGTCTGATAATGGAGGTCGTATGAGGTTGAGGATGTATGAGGAATTACGGTATTGATGTTTGAAAATAATTTGACTGTTTCGTCGCTAACGTTATTAGTATACTGTAGAATATTTAGAGACTGTCCGTAAGCTGTTAGTAAGCAACAGCTACCATACAGATTAGTAACAAAATATTAAAAATAAAATGAGAAAATGGATTGAATTCGCAACACGGGCCCGCAGGCGGCCGCACATGTATGCATGCATTTTGGCATGTATGTGTGTTCAGGCATGTGCATATAGTTGTTGCCATGCGCAACACGCGCCCGCAAATCCGCAACACATTTTAGCCGAATGTACATTAACATTTACATTTATACCACATCGCTCTACTACAAAAAATGTAAGGAATATCGCGTGAGATGACTAGCGTCCTATCAAAAACTGTCACGTACTGACCTCCATATAATGACACATACATGCAGGCGAAAATCTTGGATATGTTCACGGGCTAGACGCGATGGATCAGTTTGTTAAATGGTTTATGCGCATAAAAATCTGTGAGCGTTAAAAAAGTATCCAGGGAAATATGTTTTCTCTGACCACCTCGTTATTGTGCATAAAGCATCTATGATTCGCTTTTAATCCTTCAATTTGTATGCAAACGCGTTAACCTTCATCTAAAACCCTCAAAACTAAGCGGCTTCCTACCAGTCATTTAATTTTTTTAAAAGAGAGCAAAGTACATCTCTATGCGGGTAATATATAGCTAAGCCAAGCGATGTTGTATGCATAATATTATATAGATAATAATCATGCATCTCGTATTTAAGGAGTGGTCTTTAAAGCGGCAGTCATTTAATTATTAAAATTTAAAAATTATTATAAAAATGGTGGGAACAATGTCCACCATCATCATCGTTGACGAATAATGATGAGCACCCTTGTATCGTTTAACGTCTTAGGTGGTCGATGCGGTCCCTCGTGGTTGTAGTAAAAACTTATTTTGAAACTAAGCGGAATCGTGGCTTCCTATGTCAAATTGTCGCATTGAACAGCACTTTTTTAAGAGTTTGTGCGCACGAATGCGCTAGTGCGAATTGTAGCTTCCTATGTCAAATTAGTATCAAAACTATTCGCTTAAACTACCAATGCGCCATGATTTAGGTTTGAAAAATCAGAAAATAACATCCCTGGAATGAGTGTAAGGGGGGGGGGGGTCGCATAATTGAGGTCGAACGAGTTAGGAGGAGGAGGGATGAGGTATGCTAGCGTGGTGCTGCCTGGCATGAGGGATGAGGTATACTAGCATACTTGTTTACAAGGCCGACAATGCGCGTTGTACGAATATTTTGAAAATAATTTGACTGTGGTGTTAGCGACAACTTTCTATCAAATCATTTCCATGATATTTAGTGAATATTTCGAAAATAATTTGTCTGTCTGCATCAACTTTTGCTAAAATCGTTTCCATAATATTTTGCTAGGAAGTAGATCCCTGGATGTCTGAAACACCTCGCCAGTCACCCAGTTAAAGGTAATAAAACTAGGAAAAATTACCATGTCCGGGTACACGCATATGAGTACCTTGTCAATGAGACCTGACAACAAAAATAATACATTATTAATACATTGTGGCCGCAATCACCTACTACCAATACCGACCAACATCACCATCACCACCACCATCACCATCCCTCTATCACCACCATCACCACCACCCACTAAGCACCAACACCCACCACCAAGCATTAACCCCACCACCATCATCCACCACAACACCTAGTTTCATCAACCGCCAACCCCATCACCGCCACCACCACCAACAGCATCAGCACTCCAATTTGTATATCGAGGGGTGTGGGGGGACCCGGCTGGGAAGCTATAATCATCAAACACACGCATAAAGAACCAATGTTTTATTTGTATACATATTTTCACATTGAAGTAAATATTACATATGATAAAACGTATAGTTGCAGTAGCATAAACAAATAGTCAATGTTCTGGAGATCCATTTATCGATGACTGATTCCTTATGGATCGGATCTATCGCCGACAGAATCATCATCATTATCCTCAGCATCTGGATGGTTCCTTATGTACTTCTTGGTCAGAAACTCTCTTTTTCGAAAAGCTGAGAAGACTGCTTCATCATATGCGTACCCCTCGTCGACAAAATCTTTAATTTCCTGACGAATTATTTTAATGAGCGTAGAGTTCTGTAATCTTCTCGACTGGAGCATTATGTCTATACACTTTGTAACTAAAGCATCAGCATATACGGAAATAGGCACATTGCCTACACCATGCGGGTCTGTGTCCACTTCGCCATCCTCATCTTCTAAACCTGATTGTTCAGCGTCTAAGGCCTGCTTAATATTTTGGAATATGGTAAATAGTTCCTCATTGCCTATGTCTTCTTTTTCATCTTCACCTTCACCTTCACTCACAGTCTCTGCTGAGTCATTACCGGCTTCACTCTCCGACTCCGCTGGCGCATCATCTTCACCCTTCATCTCTGTCATTTCTTCATCTTCACTGTCTAGATTTTTGCTATCTTCATCGTTATGGAATCGGATCTTATGCCGCTTCAGGTCATTGACCTATTAAAAGTTGAACCACATTCAAAACATTTATGACTCGGCATATTGATTATATGCTAAATCTAGCAAGTATTTAAGTTACAAGGTTCTTCAAAGAAATCTGACTGCATTACTACTCTGCAGTTACATGTCCAACCACTTTGCGATGTTTAAACTGGAATGAGAAAAGGGATTGAATTTGTACCGTTTATAGGATTATATGTACTGCGGCCGCAAATCCGCATCATACGCCCGCAATCCGCAACATACGCCCGCAATCCGCATCATGCGCCCACAATCTGCAACATATGCCCGCAAATCCACAAATGCGGCCCGCACGTGGCCGCACATGTATGCATGCATTTTGGCGTGCATGCATGTTCAGGCATGTACATACACTTGGTGCCATCCACACCACACACCCGCAAATCCGCATCATGCGCCCGCAATCCGCAACATACGCCCGCAAATCCGCATCATACGCCCGCAATCCGCAACATACGCCCGCAATTCGCATCATGCGCCCGCAATCCGCAACATACGCCCGCAAATCCACAAATGCGGCCCGCACACGGCCGCACATGTATGCATGCATTTTGGCATGTATGCGTGTTCAGGCATGTACATACACTTGGTGCCATCCGCAACACACACCCGCAAATCCGCATCATGCGCCCGCAATCCGCAACATACGCACGCAAATCCGCATCATACGCCCGCAATCCCCAACATACGCCCGCAAATCCGCAAATGCGGATAGCATGCGTTCGCAAATGTACGTATGCATTTTGGCGTGTATGCGTGTTCAGGCATGTACATACACTTGGTGCCATCCGCAACATGCACCCACAAATCCGCAACACATGCCCGCAATCCGCAACATACACCCGCAATCCGCAACATACGCCCGCAAATTCACAACATGCAGACCGCATGCGTTCGCACATGTACGTATACATTTTAGCCAGCAGAGCCAGTCATTCCGATGATAAATTTTCAAAGATAGTCTTCTGGCGCATGCATGCGCACAAGGGCGCACACCGCGGCACGCACGTACACACAAGGGTACAACGTATAACTAGCAGTATCGCGTATTAGTACGTGTTCATACGAGCGTGACCTATATTAAACCCTCATGACATACCCTCTCCAACATACATATCATTTTTCAGACACCTCGCTCTCACACATTACGACCACAATGTCTAGACAAATGGATAGCTGTCAGAGTCAGTCATTCCGATGATAAATTTTCAAAGATAGTCTTCTCTAGGGCTGCAAGTATGAATATTAAGAAATTCGCTATGGGTTGTCGGGTGGGTGGGTGGGTGTTGGTGGTGGGGTTAATGCCTGGTGTTGGGTGTAGGTCGTAGTGTTGCACGCACGCACCTACGCACAACGTATAACTAGCAGTATCGCGTATTAGCACGTGTGCATATGAGCGAGATGTTTATTAAATCCTCATGACCCTCTCCAACCTATATGCCATTTTTCCAAACACAGAGCTCTCACACATTGCGACCACAATGTCTAGATAAATGGATAGCTGTCAAAGTCAGTCGTTCCGGTGATAAATTTTCAAAAATAGTCTTCTCTAAGGATGCAAGTATGAATATGAAGAAATTCGCTATGGGTTGGCGGGTGCGTGGGTGGTGGTGGTGGTGGGGTTAATGCATGGTGTTGGGCGTAGGTCGTAGTGGTGGTAGTGGTGGTGGTGTTGGGTGTTGGTGATGATGATGGTGGTTGGTGGGGGGTGTTTGCCGGCGCAATGACTAGACAAATGGATAGCCTGCAGTGCCAGTCATTCCGATAATAAATTTTCAAAAATAGTCTTCTCTTGTACTATGATGAAGAAAATGGACATTTTCTTGAAGAAATTCGAGGGTTAAAAGGGTTAAGAAAGTCTCTAGCGTCCATGTAATGGCACAACACGAGGTGGTCGCTTAGGGCAGGACTGAATTATATAGTAAAAAACATGGTTGTAATGTATCACTGCTCTGTAGCCAAAAGGATATATTTATATTTGTAGTAAATGGTCATCTATGATTATGCTACTACGCTCAAAATGTTGCTCTTAATTGTCGTATCTTTAAGCGTCGGTAAACAGCAATAGCCGGTGAGCGGGCGTTATTATCGATTTTTACAAACTCTCGGCGAGGACATTGTAATATCCCATGGTTAGAACCAGACGGGTGGTATATTCTTATAGTATTCCTTAACACATGACATGTTTGTATCTCGATTTAAGATTGATCTTGGTGCTTTAACATTCTTTCGTTATTAACACGTGCCATGTTTGTAACTCGATTAAGGACCGATCTCATGGCTATTCAAGACCTATGGATAAATCATACCCACCAAATAATCTTTTTAGCATAAGTACGCTCAACATACAATTCTATAAACGGACCCCTCAGAGACATAATTACCGTATCTAAAACGATTGACGTTATTGCAAAGTATTTAAACACAATTTGTGCGTAATGCCGGTTAAAAGTCAATAAAAATATTCGACAAAAATAGTTTACTAATAACGTTAGCGTCATCAAATTAATTTCAAAATATTCAACAGTTTTCCTGTATGTTATCGATGAAAATGAGATATAGATTCATCGGTGAAAGGGTTAACTATTTTAACCCAGGATACAATCCATCACCACCAAGTCTTGGTTACCATTCCATCCGTACATACCATTAATACATTATTTTTAATATTTTGTTGCTAATCTGTCTGGTAGCTGTTGCTTACTAACAGCTTACGGACAGTCTCTAAATATTCTACAGTTTACTAATAACGATAGCGACGAAACAGTCAAATTATTTTCAAACATCAATACCGTAATTCCTAATACATCCTCAACCTCTTACGACTTCCATTATCGGACCACCTCTTAAACTCTATTATTTTACATTACTCTCTTATTATTTTTACAACGGTAGATAACCGCGGAGGGGGGCGCGCCGCCACAACGTTCAAACGTAAAATACACAACTTTTATACTTTTAATGGTTAACTCATTCAAAATAATAGAACATTCCAGTGTTGCAGATTCTCAAATACATGTGCGGCTGTTCGTCATTGTTATCGAGAAAAACGTGTGCCGCTGTTCGCCATTGTTCTCTAGAATGCGTGTGCCCCTGAGTGTCATTGTTCTCCAAACGCTAGCAAATGAAATGGAGTGTTTTGATTGGTTAAAACCACATTCCAACGAAAAGAACAATGACGCACAGCCGCACCCTTAACTACTGATGATGTCCATACAATGGACGTGTCCAGTTTAGATATGTCCCGCCCATCTCTAGCTAGGCTTCACACACACCTCGCTCGTGTTGGGATCGGCCGATCCCTGAACTCCATGACTATCAGTTTCCAGAAAACTATACAGGTAAACTGTTAAATATTCTGAAACTACTTTGACTGTGTGCTGTTGCTCAGAATGTGTATTAAATGGTAAAGACAATTCGTACAACGTGTCGGACTATTAAGCTTTAAAGCCTGACTTAAAATTAATCGGGGTCTCAAAACTACATAAGGATCTTTAATGCTTCTGGAGAAATAAGTTGTCGTCATGGCGGCATATCCGCTATATAGTTGGAATATGTAGGGCATACAATTTTCCTGGCACCACTCTTCTTGCGGTGTCTTTTTAAGCCCTTCATGGTGAAGCCACAAAAAAACCCGGCCAATGCAGTGGTCTTCAAGATAGTGAATGCCAATTTGCAGGCCAAGAGAATACTATTTTCAAATTCTTTGAACATGTACCACTTCAATGGCTGTGGCCGAGTGCATAAAACGATCGTAAGACTACGTCCGACGTATCTCCATATGCCGCTAGCGTTAAATTTTCAAAATAGTCTCCTAAGGAAATAACTCAATATTTTAATTTCCTTGATAAAATTAAGTCATTAAGACGTTAAAATTTGCAGATGCAGTGCTAAATACTGTCTTCTTTTTTTAAAAACCATGATTTGCTCATTTTGCTGCCACAACCTACACTTGACAAAGCGCACAATGAGAGTGTAAAAAGACCAACACTCAAAATCACATGATCCTCAAAAACACCTTAATTCCCATTCAGACCGTGCGCGTGCGGCGCGTGCAGCGCGACAACTCAGTTCACCTGCACCCTACTTGACAAAACAGTATTCAGACCAAGCGCGTACGCGATAGTAATTTTGACATTATCAAGGTGGAATATGTAAGTTGAAAGGTCCCAATTATTTCGGGTTGGATAGGTCACACCCATTTAGACCGCATACGGTCCACCGTCCGTGAGAGGTGCATTCAACTTGCTGACCATAAAAAAAATAAAACGACTGTAAAGGTGACTGACACAGCGAGATTCTGGGGGTAGGGGTGAGGACGCTATGAGGTTGGTTCATATAGCGTGTAGGGTAAACCAGTTATTAACCATTTCAGCCCCAAATTAAAATTTTATACTAGGAAATGTCCATTTGAAGACCAAGAAGTTAATTATTAACAGTCAGTATGAATGGCTTGATCGGTTATCTAACACGTTACGTGGTCTCCCTCTTAATGAAGGTTGTCTTTAGAGCAGGTTCGATTATATGGTTGTGCGCCAGATCGAAGTCTGGCAGCGCGTTGCTTTAAATATGTATGTAAAAGGAAGGCAATCTGCAATCAGACCGTCTTCGCTTTTGATACTCTGTCCTCAGCCAAAATCTTTAGCTTCCCCAGGTCCTTTCTTGATCTAAGCGTACCGAGTTATGTTTGCTTGAGGCAAGCATCATCATACATACAGAGCTGTAGAACTCCCATCCAGAGAAATATACTCCCTGAGTGTACTAAACGATTTCCAACACACGTTCACACTACTGTCCACAGAACAGCATCAGACACCCACCCGACACCACCCCACCCCAACTAATAGATGTATGTGTTGTGGCTTCCCCTTCCCTTAATTCTAAAAGACTTGATCTAATAAGGAAGAGTGCTGTCCCACAACTGGCGATTATGCGTGTGTACCATGATGTAAGACTAAGTGGTCCTAATGTTTGAATGCAATTAATGCAATTACCCACACACGCACGCACACACACACGCTTATGTATAATCAGTATCATTAAGTTCACATTCACATATAAACTCCCTCGTAGATATCATATGTCATGTCAGTCTCAACCACTTTCTTTATTGAAATTCCAGATAACAAAGGTAAAAATAATATATTTGGAATCATTTATAGACCATCTGAACATATTTGAAGACATTCTCAAAATTATACAAAAGGAAAATAAATTAGGTTATCTTGCAGGTGATTTTAATGTCAATTTACTATTTACTAATTCAATGCATACCCAGAACTTTACTAACTTGTTAAACTCTTATTCCTTCATACCAACAATAACAAAAACCAACAAGAATAACATAATTTACTGCAACACTAATTGACAACATTTTTACCAACAACATCTTCTCAGAATGTAGCAGATCAGGCATTTTTGTGTCTGATGTCTCTGATCATTTCCCTGTTTTTCTTCTAGAATTAAAATCAGTTGCCAATATTAAAATCATAAAAAGTGAAATTATTAATTGCAGCGATTTTAGTAGCTCCAACATGGATGCATTTAAACTCAAAATTATGGAACAGAATTGGGATGAAGTAGTGTCACGATGTTCTTGTGAAGATGCCTACAATGCATTTAATAGCACTTGTACACACATCTTTGAACAATGTTTTTCTTTTAATCAAATAAAACGATATAAGAGAAATCAAAAAAACCCATGGCTTACAAATGGAATTCTAGCAGCATGTCATAAGAAACAAGCTGTATCTTCAATTTTTTAAATGTCAAACTAGCAACAACCAATAAAAATACAAACAATATAGAAATAAACACAATCAAATAATCAGAAGCTCTAAAAGAAATTACTTTTACAACAAGTTAGAGGAATTAGAAGGTGGCATAAATGGCACATGGAAAGTAATCAAGTTAATTCTAAATAAAAATAGGCAAAGCACGACAAGCACACAATTTATGTACAATGATAAATTATTAACAAATGAAAAGGAGATTGCAAATAAATTCAATGATTATTTTATAAACATAGGCTCAACATTAGCTAATACAATCAAATCAAGCGCAACTTTTGGCCAATATCTGAATGATAGGTATATGTCCTCACTATTAGTAAGCCCTACAAATCATGAAGAAATCATTTAAGTAATGATTAATTTTAAGCTAGGAAAAGTGCAGGTATTGATATGTTTAAACGGCGACTTTTCAAACCATGCACTGCAGGAATTTTATTACCATTAAGCCATATTTGCAATCTCTCTCTCTCTTACCTAGGGAATGTTTCCATCTATGCTGAAAATCACATGGGTCACTCCTCTGTATAAAGCCAAAGACGCCTCACTATTTAGCAATTACAGGCCTGTATCAATATTACCTATATTTTCAAAATTACTAGAAAGACGTATGTATAACCGTTTAATGAAATATACACCTGTGCAAAAGTTAAGCACCAGCAAAAACAATAGAACGTAGAAACATGATGGTACAACTAGGCTGCCATACTTTTTGTCCCCGCATTAGCTGACACAATTCCAAGTACGAAATGCACATGCATGCATGACTTCACCCCGCTTGATGTCCGTGCGTGGCGGGAAACAGCACACGTGTTCAGTTATGTAAAAGTCCAGTTTGAGGTGTAGAACATTACATACAGATTTAGGCGACAAGATTAGGAATTTTGTGTTCATGACCGTGGTTTATTTGTACAGAGAGAATTAGCTCTTGATTGTGAACCGCTATGGCAAGACGAAGGTTAAGTGATCGTGTGAAATGGCAAATCATAGGCATGCATACCACTGGTATGTCATGCAGAGAGATTGGCAGACAGCTGAACATTAACCATACTGTAATCAGTCGTTTGATTGCAAAACATGGGCAAACTAACGAGGTGAAGGACAGGCCTAGTTCTGGAAGACCGAAGAAGACTACTGCCCGTGATGATCGAGCCCTAGTACGCCTTGTTAGGAGATCTCCATTCACCAACAGCAGAGTGCTCAGCCAGCAATGGGAAACGCGCAATAGAGTGTCAATGTCTACCGTCAAAAGGAGACTGTATGCTGCTGGCATGAAAGCTAGGAGACCTGTCAGACGTCCTCTCCTCACTGCTCACCACAAAGAGGAGCGTCTGAGGTGGTGCAACAAAAGAAGACACTGGAACATGAGATCCTGGAGACGGGTACACTGGTCCGATGAAAGTCGGTTCCTGCTTCATGCCACAGATGGTCGAACTCGTGTATGGAGGTCCAGACGCACGGCGTACGACCAACGTAACATCATGGAAGAAGTTCCATTTGGTGGAGGTTCCGTTATGATATGGGGGTGCATCTCATTTGATTGTAAGCTGGATCTGTTGACTGTACCTGGAACACTAAATGGACAACGATATCAGGATTCCATACTGGATAGAGTTGTGGTCCCTCATTTTGTAAATCATGCACCTGGAACCCACCCTATATTCATGGATGACAACGCCCGACCACATCGTGCTAGAGCTGTGCATGAATACCTCCGCCAGAATGCCATCGAAACCCTACCATGGCCAGCAAGGAGCCCTGACATGAACCCTATTGAGCATATCTGGGACATTCTGGGAAACATGGTGAGAAGGAGGGATCCTCCTGTGCAGAACCTACAGGAATTAACAGACGCACTCCATCTTGAATGGCAACGAATACCACAATGGCGTATCAGTCGGTTGGTGACCAGCATGAGACGTCGTGCCCAGGCCGTCATCCAGGCACAAGGTGGATATACCCGGTATTAATAATGACAGTCTCAAACTCGTGCACAGATGTTAAACTTCGTTTTCAGACACCATTAATGACAATCTAGCCACGTGTGTCAACTGTAGGGCAATAGTTGTCAGTTGTGTCAACGTAACCATATTCAGGCCTCGTTTTCAAGTTCAAACAAAAACATACAGTGTTTCCCCACCATCATAATCAGCATTCCTCTAGTTGCATTATTACCTCTTGCACTAAGATGGATGGGTACATAAATGTTTATGCTATTGCTTTCTTCATAGCACATGAATATACCCTCGCATGTGCGTAAAAATAGGGTGGTGCTTAACTTTTGCACAGGTGTATATTTAGATAAGTAGAAAATACTATGTTCAAGACAAAAGGGATTCAGAAAGAAACACTCTACTATGCTGGCTTTAATAGATATATTAGAAAAGATTAATGAATCATTGGAAAATAAACAACACGTCATTGGCATTTTCTTGGATCTTTTAAAAGCATTTGATATGAATGACCATCAAATTTAGGTTATACCTGTCTGACAGGACACAATATGGTCAATACAATGTACACATTTCTGATCCAGCACATGTAGTTTGTGGTGTTCCACAAGGATCGATTCTTGGCCCCTTACTCATTCTTATATATATATAAATGTTGTACCTAAAATATGCAACCAGGTCTCTCTCTCTCTCTCTCTTTCTCTCTCTCCGCAGATGATACTAATGCCTTTAGTTTTCACAAAGACATAAATACACTATATGACAGAGTAAATGAGGAAATGGGCATACTTATAGTGGTTTGCGCCCAATAAACTCTTATTAAGTGTAGACAAACCATCACATATGTTATTCATATACAGCAACAAATTTGACAGAAGTAAAACACCAAAACTCCTGATCAACAACAAAGAAATTGCGCAAACAAATTCGGCTAGATTTCTAGGTGTTCTTTTGGACATCGACTTATTCTAGAGCTGCCACATAGATTATATTAGCAAAAAGTCACAACACACCTAGGTGTGTTACGACGACTAAAACCATTTATCCCAAATAAAACACTTAAGACACTGTACACAACACTCATTATTCCACACCTAACATATTGCAATGCAATCTGGACAAATATACACAAAACAAAACTCAGCAAGTTGGTTGGATTGCAAAAGAGAAGCATCAAATTATTCACAGACAAAAAAGTACACCAAAATATCTTTAAAAAAGAGAATTTATTAAAGCTGACAGATATTGGTAGAATGCAGCTGTATACCATGGTATATGACTTCCATCACAATATCTTGCCCAGCTCAATATCACAGATTTTCATAAAAACCGAAAACATCCATGTTTTATTAATTGTCTTTGTATGATATATGTATTATAGTGTGAAGATACACGAATATTAATCTAGGTGCTTGTAAGCCTCATAGCCAATGCCTTAATTACAAGCAACCTATAATGTATATATCATACTGTGTTTAATCTGAAAAAATAAAAGTAACTAACTAAAAAAACAATCATTGGTTATTCTGTAGTCACGTGGACGAGACAAAGCATTGCACATCACAATAATGCTGTATTTTCCATTAATGTCTCATAGAAACATGAACAATCATTGGTTATTATGTAGTCACATGGACAAAACAAGGGATTGTGTATCACATTGATGTTGTGTTTTCCATTAATGTCTCACAGGAACATGAACAATCATTGGTTATGTAGCTCGCTGGGTAGTGTCGGGCCGTTCCGGTGTATCATGTCGACTCGCCACACCGCAAGTGCGCGACGAGTGATGACGCTGGTTAGCATCTGGTCTCGGGGTGACGGATCTTGTACGAGACTGCCCTGCGGGAAACAAAAACCGGCTCCTAAGGCCGGTGGAACTCAATCGTTCCGGTGGGGCCGTGCAACCATTCGCGAACATTAAACACAATGGTCTCATCCCAAGAATTTGTGTCACCAGTATGCCTGTCCATAGCAATTTCGTGATCTATGGACTTACAAGATTTGATTTGGTGACCTAAAAATATAAGTCTATACAATGAATTTATCTAAACAATTAAAAATATGCTAGATAAAACTACAATAAGAGCATACGAAAATACGAGACATAGAGACAGGTAGATGAACTTTTAAACATGGGGCTCCCGGAGGTACCACACAGACTCGTAGGTCCGCAGAGGTATCCCCACAAGGGAGGCTCCCGTACAAGAGACTTAACTAATTAACTTAATATACGTTATTATACCTCTATGCTGAAAGGAAGAAGGTTATCTCGGACGAAAAATTATGTGCCTCACGCGGGCACTACCCCTAGTGCTAGTTTGGGTGAGGAGTATTATCCTGGTGTGGACCGTCGTCGCTGAATCCTTGCAAGAGGCAAGTGCCTCGCGTGGGCCTCCGTCTCGGGAAGGTGTCACCACTGCTTAAAGCGGAAGAAGACAAGTAGGTAAAAATGGGCCTACCCTAATATTTCAATCAAAAATGCCTTAGAAAGAAAAGACCATACCTAGTGAGATTATGACTATAGGGATGCGCACTGTTTTACGTGAAGACGGGACGAAGGATTCCCGATGGATTCCCTTGTCACTGTCTTATGTAGTTCTTGGTCTGCTGTATTAGTAGTTGCCGCTTTATTTATGCGGGCCTTCTGCTTTGCTTAATTCGCTTTTAGTAGTTTTCAAAACAAGAACTATTTTTGGCCGCAACTGGCTGGTATCTACCTAGCTATTAGACACAGCTGTCACCGAGAACAGATGCCCTAAGACATCGATACTGAAGACAGTGCTCATACATGTTACGTAGCAAGATCTCCGAACTGGATAAGAATCCGGACATCCCGCCCCATAACCACATAAAACGTTACAGGACATTATTAGACCATTGTTCTATCGTTATGGTGGGGGTAAGAGAGACGAATACCCACCGTAAATGTCCTTCCCGCAAGGGCATGGCAGATCTAAATATCATGCCCAGACATTCTTATGGAATTCGGTGGGGGTACATATCTCGCCCGTCACCGGTCCTATGGAACTAACTGTTTAACCTGTTGTTAGGTCTATATACAAGTTGCCCTGTTTTGCACTGCGGTGCGGGAGGTTTGTTCAGTAATAAAAATAATAATTAATATATGTTTTCGCAGTTCTTTCCTACATGGGTTAAAGTGCTAACTACTAAGTATCCAAAGATACAAGGGAAATGTATGTGACACCACACCCTGGCCATCACCGCTCGGAAACCCCAATAGTTTCCCAGAGTCGGATCAGCCCATGGTGTGGATAGGGACATGCAAACAATTAAGAAGCACAAGGCTGAGTGGAACATGAAGAGAGACACAATCTTGGAGTTATGAGTCTTACCGGAGTGTGGGGCTAGATTATCACACTACCGGAAGAGAAGAGTATATTCCAGAGTATGTAATGAAGAAAGTGTCTCTAATCATTTTGAACCTATCCTATTGTGCTGAATAGAAAAGGTTTAGTCAGTAGCATGCCGGGCTAAACAGAGTTATAGCATGGACAGCGACCTCAGTGAAAAATTGTTCGTGGCGGGAGAAAATGTTGCATGTATAAGTGTTGCTGTATAGTGTTTCCTACGTGCACTGCAGTCCTATATTTTTTCCTATGAATAAACAAAACATATGAACGGATGGCCACTGGCCCTATATATACATAATCTAACCAGAACAATCAATACGGTGTCGATTGATCAAAATATATATGACAGTACAGGTTAACGAACCTACCATAGTGCAGTTAGCAACACATTGAGGAAAATGAGAATAATTATTAACAAATACAGAAACTATAACTAGCGGTCCTAAGACCGTTGCGGTTTCTTTTAGTCATCGGGAGCATTATTGCGGATACACTATAATTAACAAAATCTATATAGAGAAATAATTAAACTGTGAGGTATAGTTACTTGAATACTTGGTAGTCATTCCTAAGTTAGGCTACTGTGTTACTGAAATTGATACGTCGATCCGTAGTCGACGTGAAATGATACACTCTCCGGAAGCTGGAAAGTTCCTGCAGGTTGGTTCCCGCAAGCTGTTTTCCGCAAACAAGACTTCCGCAAGAACACTCATGGCGGGAGTGCATCGCTTAGTGCTGTAGGCCTAATAGAATGTCTAACAAGCAGTCAGTAAACGATACGATAGTACTATGTGGTGAAGAAAGTTCCCATACACTGATGGCATGGATGGAAGGTGTAAACAACCTGTCACTAGCGGGGGTTGTCAGAGGCAAACGAGGATACAAAACAAAGCTTCACGGTGCTGGGTACGTCAACCAGCTCTGAAGACGCACCGGGCAGAGTTTACTTGCTGCGGTCGAAAATGTCGAAAGAATCAACACGATATTAGTGCGGCGGCGATTGAAATACCCCTTTTAGGCGAGTCATCCATCAAAGAACATCCTGTCTCTACATCTGTAGACTCACATATTCAGGCCGTAAAGGCCTCACCACAAATTTGTGTTCCGAATGTGGCTGTTGGTATTCGTGAACAATTATCAGAAGTTCCAAATTACTCCCGTAAAGGGGGAGTTACAAAATTGATTTAGTGCGGTGGGTTGGAGAACTGAATGTTACAGGATAAAAACCCGACACATAGCGAAGAAAGACGCATATTGTCTGTCACGCTTATTAGTAGCCGGTACAGATCCGTGTTCGGCCCCTGGCCGAGGATGCTCTCGATCACTGGATCGCTTCTCCTTTTATACTCCTCGCGACGTCACAGGCGCAGGCTTCGTCCAATCATTGTTCGAGCAAGAGCCAATCGGCGCGCAGCTAATAATAGTGCAGTCGAACGTTCTAGAACATTCTAGAAGCCTTGAGTCCACGTGGTTATGACGTCACGGCAATATTTTGAAGAAAATCATGAAGAGTTTTCCCTGGATAACTCAGCCATTTCTCAACCGATTTTGAAATGGTTTACAGATTTGAAAAGCCAGTTGAATTCTGGTCTTGATTAATGCCAGATTTAACGGAAACAGGCAATCAATAATGATTACAGGGTACCATCTCGGTACACTAAAAGTGCCATCCTATCTAGGTCGTAACTACGCGCTCCATATAAACAGCGTCCTAGCGCGCATGCGCATCATGCGTTTTAATGAACTTAGTCGGTTTTTTCGACACGCTATCTCTCCCATAGGCCTATATATGCTTATGGCTCTACCCAGAGGGGCGTGTTCAGGAAACGAATCCAGGATGGGCGGCGCGTACCCAGCTCAGCTGGTACGGCCGGTATCCGACCGGTCGATCCGAACTACAGTTATTATGTAGTCACGTGGACAAAACAAGGGATTGTGTATCACATTGATGTTGTGTTTTCCATTAATGTCTCACAGAAACATGAACAATCATTGGTTATTATGTAGTCACGTGGACAAAACAAGGGATTGTGTATCACATTGATGTTATGTTTTCCATTAATGTCTCACAGAAACATGAACAATCATTGGTTATTATGTAGTCACGTGGACAAAACAAGGGATTGTGTATCACATTGATGTTGTGTTTTCCATTAATGTCTCGGAGAAACATAAACAAGCATTGGTTATTATGCAATCACGTGGACAAAACAAGGCAGTGTAAATCACATTGACGTTGTGTTTCCCAGTAATGCTCCGCCCCTCCTCCCCAACCCCCCCCCCCCCCCCCCCCCCTCAAAAGGACCAAAAATGTATTGTAATACAACCAAATCTCGTATGTGGGTTAACCATATCAATGTGGAGTGGATGTGTACATTTACATTTGGGCCCGCCGCCGCCACCAACCCCACCCCATCAACAACCACCCCCACCCCCCTGGGATAGGGGTGTCAAAAGGTCATGAAATTCATTGTAATGCAACTCCTCCGAAACTGTTTGACGGATTTAAATCAAATTTGGTATGAGTTACCCATATCACTGTGGAGTGGTTGAGCACATTTACGTATGGCTCTGCCCCCCAGTGTGGTGGTGGATGGGGTCAAAGGGTCATAAAATTGATAGTAATGCCACTCCTCTGACTATGTTGGATGAAATTCAACCAAATTGGATATGTGAGTATTTATACAATATATAATATAATATAATATCCAATTACCCATATAATTGCGGACTGCAAAAGGACATTTACATTTGGCTCCACCCCAAGGGGTTGTTTTCAGGAGTGTCAAAAGGTCAAAGCAGTGAACATGGAGATTTGCGATTATGCGTCTTCGACCAGGCAATCTAGTTTAAGAATTGTAATGTGCATGCTATGAACCGAATTCGCCTTGAAAGCTGTTTGTTGCTTATGGCACACCAACTTCCAGTCCTATTATAGTTCGTGCATCATACATATATTTCTACTTCTTATATCTTGTTGAAAGGGTTAGAAACTGGACAATGGTCTTACATCATATATCTTGTTGAAAGGGTTAGAAACTGGACAATGGTTTGACTTCATATATCTTGTTGAAATGGTTCGGAACCGGACAATGGTCTGACTTCATATATCTCATTGAAAGGGTTAGAAACTGGACAATGGTCTGACTTCATATATCTTGTTGAAAGGGTTAGAAACTGGACAATGGTCTGACTTCATATATCTTGTTGAAAGGATTATGAACTGGACAATGGTCTGACTTCATATATCTTGTTGAACGGGTTAGAAACTGGACCTCCGCTTTAACAAAGTGTCTTACGAGGTTCAAACGGTTATTTTATGATTCATGATTCAACATTATTTATTCCTATAATCCATACCTACACAATGATAAGGCATATAACATTGTAACGATGTAGACTAAAACATGTATAAAAATATCCAAACCAATATCAATATGTCATACAAGAAAGAATGGAAATGTATACATTTAATACGAATTCGCAAAGGTGAATTACTAGGCCTACAATCAATCACGTAATCAGGCCGTCTACACCAGTCCACACTAAGTTCTCATTCATTCTCGTTGCCTTTGCCGCGTTGTCGCCGCTGCATTGCCGTTGTCATTGAAGCATTATCATTGCCTTTGCCGCGTTGTCGTCGCCGCATTGCCGTTGCCGGGAAAATGCATGCATGTGTACTAAGCTTAGGCAACAGTATGCGATTAGGTTTGCGTGCGTCACTGTATCATCCGGACGTGTTATACGAAGTAGATAGTTTTTGCTGGGAGATGTACACTAGTTTCTTTGCTATTGACTCAGTAAAGGATAAAATATTGACACGAGGGTTGCCAGCAGTAACAAATACCACCACATTGTATAATACTCTTAATAGCAGTAATGTGATATAACCACCATTGAAGCGAAGAGAATTATCATCCGGGTTACCCGTGATTGTTCAAATTGACTTAATAATGGTAACAATCATGATAACAACAAAGACGTCTGCACATGTCTCTGGATAAGGTGACATGAAGAAATCCCGCGAAAACATGCTTGCAATAAACACCTGTAATCTAGATATCTGTCCAGGTGAGACGCCTAATAACAGAGATACACAATATAGCTTGCGTGTCTGCGGAAGACATTGTTTGCCATCTAAGTTTAATTCCATCAAGGCGTGTTTGCAGCTAGTGTTATGTAACTCTATGATCAAAGCCAATGTTAAAGATCTCCCATTAAATAGAAACATGTTTGCACGAGATATGAGATGGTTGTTGATTTTTGTTCAATTTACCTAGCATGCAATACTAACCAGCGTGTATGAATCGTTGCTCTAATTGGACGCCATATTCTTTGCATCTATTGTCAGTAAAAGTCGGGAATTTTCAAAGAAAGGTCCCCACCTGCAAATTGTTATTTCCCCGACGAAACGCAATTTACTTCAATTTTAATCCAACATATACGAAAGCTCTAGAAGATTTTGAGCTGAGGCCGTTCTGGCCTTAGATAGCAACAGCTTCAAGGGATTTTAATTTCCAAATATTCGACATCATACAATGTTGTCATATCAGGTCTGTATAACATAGAGTTAGCATATATAATGGATGGATCCGACCTAACACTCAAGTATCCGACATAATAATCACACGCATCTCAAGTTAGCTGATGTCACTCTCATAATTTCACGTAGGCTACCTGGCTTCGTCATGAACATCGAATCGTTCGTCAAGTGTACGAATTGTATATATGTTTGATCGACCTACTAGACTGTTAAATATTGTAAAAGTAATTTGACTGGGCAGACTCAAGTCAAATTAGTTTCAAAATATTAACAATTTACCTGTCCTTGAAAATTACTCTGGGAATTCAGGTTTAAAAGCGATTCCAATAAGCGTAAATAGCAACGGCTTTCAGCAACATTGTTTTCAAAATAGACTTCCTTGTAGCGTTTTCAATAACGCTAATGGAGCGATTTTCCGCACTTGGGTTGATGACTGTCTGTGGGGGCGTGTGGGAGCCCTAACTCGTATGCTAATTTTGTGGTTAAAAACTAAAACGCAACAGCTTTCGTCAACGTTATTTCCAAGATAGACACGTGGTTGACCTTACGCCGGCCCGGCGGAAGAAATATATCAACAACACAACACGGGGACAAATTTGTCCTTTTATCCAGCATATAATTGTTGACTTTTACAGCATATAATCCTATGCCGTGCACCTGTAGTTTCCGAAATATTCATAGTAATAAGCATCGTAGGAGGGCTCAATATAAAAATAGAGGCGTGATGTCGTGTCTTTATCACGCCGAATCTCGAATGTACGACTCTAAGTTGGATTACCGCGAGTCCAATATCGAATACCCGCCACGGCCGCGAGTCCTAACTGACTTCCACGAGTCGGACTTCCGCGAGACGGACTAGGTATGATCATATTATTCCATAGTCAAGGTTTCTTCTTCTTTTCGTTCGCTGATCATACACCGGCAGTCCTGTAAGTGACTATCGACATGATCATAAGCGTTAAGTGCGTGGATCCATGGTTTATTAGAGTGCGCCGTGCGGCCTGGAACCTCCGTCTTCAGCACTCGAGGTTTCTGTCAGGGTTACATCACCCGTACCTCCTTTAGTCGCCTCTTACGACACGCAGAGGATACGGAAGGTGTATTCTAAGCCCCACCTACAGGGCCAATAGTCAAGGTCATATGTTCTTTCCGACACATAACGTGACGGAATTAATGGATATTTTTATTTTGACAGATAAATGCACGAAGCACATATAGGTGGAAAATACACAAGACACAGCTATGAGACAAGTTCATGTATGTATGATTATTGTATTTTGTGGCTGTACTGGGCTAGTTAGTAGAAACATTCTACAGAGGTAATCAGTCCTTCTTCGATTTTGACCATTGTGTCTTGTCCTCCAGTCAAAATATTTAGTTTCCTCATGTCCATTCTTGACTTGAGTGTACCGAGTCCTGCTTTCTTGAGGTCACCTCGCACCACTCTTAACAGATTTATGAAATGGCATCCTCTCTTGGCGTTATATTTGCTGGCTCCCAGTAGGCGAATTCCAAGGCTCTCTGTGCTGGTGTGCCTTCTGGCATCCTTAACACATGGACCATCTTTTCGGGGTGACTTTTACGGAGAGCGGCGATGTATTATACATCTTGTATAGTGCGTAGTTGGAAATTATACTGGCTGGCCATTTGTGTCCAGTGATGGTGCGAAGGTGTTTGCGGTGGCATGCATCAAATTTATCTAGAGCTGCATCTGGAGCTGTGTTACAGCTGGACAGCATCAAGGATACACCGGGTTCGTTGGCTAGTGTTTTTGTCAAGGCATCTTTGATCTACGAATCCACAGCTTTCAGACGGTATGGAAAGCTATGTAATATCGCATAAATGTTGAACAGTGATCGCCACCATTTTGTCTCCTCAAGCAACTGTTTGATGTCATGGAAGTGCCAATTCATTACATTCTTTATTATGTATTAGTTTCAAAATATTCTACAATTTACCTGTATGATTGCTGTTACACAAATGGCCAATCCATAGATGCCACCTCTATGACGGAAAGCATACATCGAGGCAGACACACTATAGGGTCTTTCTAATTGTTTGAAAAGGAAATCATGACAGCCATCATATATTATGCTGTAGAAATGTATCAACATTTAACTACTAAAGCCTGAATATCTTTCATTGCCAGCATGATAAACAGTTAAAATGCCAGTGATGGATAATGTGTGACAAATTCTATCACCTGAATCGTTAGTTTAAGATAAGGTGAGGTTTCCTTTAAGCGCTTAATGATAATGATGAGAATGTATTATATTCTGCGGCTGTAGTAGTAGAAACATCCGACAACTGCAATCCCTCCTTCGTCGTCTTACCACTGCTTCTTGTCCTCAGACAAAATCTTTAGCTTCCTCAGGCTCATTCTTGATCTGAGGATACCGAGTCATCATCATCATTTTCAGGCCAAGCGATTATCTTTTCAAATGTACCACTGGAATGGCTGGCCGATTCGGTCATACCCCTGGTAAATTTTCAAAAATAGTCTTCTCTTGGCCAGTGACGGGACTAAGAAAAAAACTTGAATTTTCTTGAACATTACCACCTTGATGGCACAGGTCATCCAAAAGATTTTCATAAAGTTAAGTGGTAACTGTACAAAAATAGCCATCTATGTGACGTGTAGGATGACGTCACACTCAATTACGCCATGAATGATGTAGATAAGTTCGTCAGGAACAATTAACTAATGACGGACTACGCGTTGTTGTACAAAATTGTATGTCTTTACTATTTAATAAACATGCTGTTGAATATATTTGAAACTAATTTGACTGGGCGTTGTTACCGGCTTTGGTTATCAGTTTAAATGGGATTCTGAGAATTCAGGGTTCACAGTATACAATGTATACGTGTAAATTTATCCCAAGTATGGGCGGAGCTTAGCTAGAAATATGCAGGGCATGGATAGACATGGATCAATCAATAGACCAAAGGCGAAGTGTATGCGGAGCTTAGCTAAAGATGGACAGAGCATAGCTAAAACTGCATTCATCCATCGATATGAGTTTCAGATGCTGTTGAGACAAGAGGGGTTAATTAAAGGGAAAGATTATCTTGCATAACATATGAATATGGTATAAGATGGAATTGAACCTAGATTGATCGGTCAATGACGCGTCATCGCAAATCCACACGTTCACTTTTTACACCCTCCCCACCCACAACCCACCCCCGGGGACGGAGCCTAATGTAAATGTCCTTTTGCACTGCACAATCATATGGGTAACTCACATAACAAATCTTGTCTAATTTCCAACAGTGTCAGAGGAGTTGCAGTACAATCAATTCCATGACCTTTTAAACCCTATCCCACACACCCTGGGGGCGGGGCCAAATGTAAATGTGCTCATTCACTCCACATTGATATGGTTAACTGACATACTAAATTTGGTTGAATTCCGTCTAACAGTGTCAGAGGAGTTGCATTACAATCAATTCCATGACCTTTTAAACCATCTCCAAATCAATTTCATGACCTTTTAAACCCTCCCACCCACACCTTTGGGCGGGGCCAAATGTAAATGTACTCCACATTGATATGGGTAATGCACATACCAAATTTGGTTGAATTCTGTCCAAAGTTTTCGGAGGAGATGCGTTACAATCAATTTCCGCAGGTTAAAATTTGACCTTTTGACCACTCCCCCACCCACTGAGGACGGAGCCAAATCTAAATGGCCTCCTGCACTCTGCAATCATTTGTGTAACTCAAATATCAAATTTGGTTGAGTTCCGTCTAACGATTTCAGAGGAGTTGCATATTTCAGAGGAATTGCGTTACAAGTGATATGACCTTTTTGACCGATGCCCCCCCCCCCCAACCGCCTGAGGGCAGGGCCAAAACTAAATATCGTCTTACATGCGGGAATCATATGGGTAACCCACACACCAAATTTGATTTAATTCCACCCAATGGTTTGGGAGGAGGTAGCGTGGCGGACGGACGGATAAACAAACGGATGGAGGCGATTACAATATCCCCAACATTTTTTTAAAAACGTGTGGATAATAATCTGCTAAAAGTTTGTCATTGTTGGATGGTGTACTCACCTGCTTACAGTGACTCTCGTTAATGTCACCTCTACTTCTACTTGAATCATGTTAGCATCGAACAATTGAAAATGCTTAATATTAAATTATGATACATGATAATAATTATATGCGTGCGCATGCGCCAGTATACAGTACTCACAATATCCCGTTAACCCTTTAACCCTCAAATTTATTCAAGAAAAATTCAATTTTCTCATAGAAAATGTCCATTTGCAGACCAAGAGACTATTTTTGAAAATTTACCACTGGAATGACTGGCTCGGTTATCGAGCCAGTCATTCCAGTGGTAAAATTTCAAAAATAGTCTTCTCTTGGTCTGCAAATGGACATTTCCCAAGACCACTACAGAAGCCGTTTTTGGCTCATATGAGTGTTAAAGGATTAAACCTTAGCACTCTGATGTCAATATTCTATCTTTTATTGTGGCAATTGATAGCAAAGAAACTGGTGTATACATTTTTCAACAATTTTCCTGGGACAATATTGCATTCGTTGAAAAATGCACACGAGTTCATCTTTAAAATTTAATTTGAAAATTTAAAATTTTGACGTCAGAGTGGTAAGGGTTAAGAGATTACACAGATTTAGTACCACAGGTATGAATAAATGAATTCATGATTATTTATTTTCAGGTCGCTTCTAATAACTACCCAATATAGTTGTATCTCGTTACGTTTTCTATCACGTGAGTTGGATCAGCGGGAGCTAATTCTAGCTACTCTCGCCAATGGGCGTTTTCACTATATCAATCCATTATATGACATCATAATCAACTATGTGAAATGCAGAAAGACATCACAATCAATTACGTCATTATGACATCATGAATGACCTAGGGTAAGTACATCAAGACATAATTGAAGACGGACTATGCGTTGTTGTATGAATTATTTGTCTACTATTTAATAAATATCCTGCTGAATATTTTGAAACTAATTTGACTGGGTGCTTTTGCTGCCATAGGCAACAACAGCACACAGTCAAATTAGTTGCAAAATATTCAACAACTTACCTGTATAGTTTTCAGGAAATTGATAGTAAGGGTATTCGGGGATCGATCGATCCCAACACGGAGAAGTGTGGGTGGAGCTTAGCTAGAGGTGGGCGGGGAATATCTAAAACTGGAAAGGTCTATTTCTAGCTAACCTCCGCCCCACCCCTATTTATGAGTGTTGAAAGCAGTTTGAAATTGGAATTCTCAGAATCTAAATTTCAAAACTGACATATTTTGACTCTAATTTAGCTGGGTGATAGGCAGCAACATCCCCCAGTCAAATTAGATTTGAAAAAATTCAACAATGTTTAGTAAATTGTAAATTCATCAAAGACACCATTTGTACACTAGTGAGACATTTCGATTTTATGACAGAGCTATAGGCCGACGTCATTATGATTGTGACGTCACTAGCGACTTATTTGATCATGACGTCAGATACATGAGTGGCAGATCACATCCCTCCATTGGGTGTGTAGAAAATATATACAGTCAAGCCTGTAGGACAGATGGTCACTAAGGACAGGTGGCCACTAAGGACAGGTGGCCACTAAGTACAGGTGGCCACTAAGGACCACCTGGTCATTAAAGACAGTTGGTCACTAAAGACAGGTGGTCACTAAAGACAGGTGGTCGCATAATATAGCACATTATTATCATAAATAGCTCTTGGACAATGGTTCCTTAACCGTTTTACCCTTACTGAATGGAAACGACAAATTCTCTGTAATGTACCAAACATTCTCCTGAATATTTTGAAACTAATTTGACTGGGAGCTGTTCCAGTTCAATTAGTTTTTCAAATATTCAACAATTCTCCTTAACCCTTTAATGGTCATGCCGGCCAAAACTGCCCTCTGCAGTGGTCTTGCGGCATGTCCAGTTACAGGCCAAGAGAATAAAATTTTTGACAGTTTATGACTGGAATGACTGATAAATTTTCAAAAATTGTATTCTCTTGGCCGGTAAATCTATATTTAAATTTTCTTGACCATATTTGACCGTTAAAGGGTTAATAGGTGTGTTGAAATTCAGACATTGTTATTAAATGGTTAAAGGGTTAAGACAACCCTGATAACGCAGCTTACTGGGCCGATGCTGAACGTATCAACGCGGTATCGGCCCAGCACTGGCCCAGAAAACGACGTTGTCTGGGTACACGCCAAAAGCAAGTATCAGAAAAACAGGAATAAAGACGAGTAACCAGAGATTTCAGAACCTTGCCTTCCCATTGTTGTTTATGTGGTCACATCCTTTCTTGTGCTAAAATATGAACCAAATTAGACTAGTAGTTTCCGAAATATCAATAGATCTGAAGCAATATGGGCGGTGACCATCTTCGATTTTGGCCAATGTTTAGAAACATCTTTTAAAATCTTCTCTGAAACCGCTGGAGGGATCAATTCAAAGCTCATGAAACATCTAGGGCAACAGCTGAGTCAAGTTCGTTCAAGGGAACTGGATTTGCCACATGCTTCGGTGTCCATTTTCCATGACCTAGTTTTTGTGAAAATGACTTCAACAGAACCACTGAACAGATCAGCCTTATGTAAAACTAGCATACACAAAGACCTATATGAACCAATCTCGGCTTCAAAATCCATCAAATAAAAGATTCAATATGGCCATCAAACACACTACATTTTGATTGGTCCACTGTGGCCATGTTTTTTTACGCATCAACTTCGCTTGTCCAAACTTTAATGGCTATGAGTGCCAAATCTTATCTCCTAAATTTCTGCATGATCCATTCAGTGGTTCTGGAGAAGTCCTTTTCATAAAAACTAGGTCATCCAATATGGCTGTCAAAGCATTTGACTAATCAAGTTGCCTCGAATAAACTTAGTTCAACTGTTGCCCTAGACTGTTTCATGATTTCATTCGATCCTCTAAGCGGTTTCTGAGATTTAAGGACATTTCTAAAAATCGGCCAAAATCCAAGATGGCTGCCAGCCAAACTGACTAATTGGCTTCGTTTGATCGAACTTAGATCTCTGTGCCCCAAGGATGCTTCCTGCCAAATATAATTAAAACAAGAGGCCCAAGGGGCCTGTGTCGCTCACCTGGAGCACTGTGCATTTTTGTCCAAATTGTTGGTGGGTGGTTTAGGAATATCTTTTAAATGAGATTGTGGACATTTTTGCATGTCCAATATGGCCGGCAAACACGCTACATTTTAATTGGTCCACTGCGTCCATGTTCCTGATGTAGCTCCTTCCCTTGAAAAAACTTTAATGGCACTCGGTGCCTAGTCATATCTCCCAAATTTCGGCCTAACCCGCTCAGTGGTTCTGGAGTTGTTTTGGCAAAAAATAGGTTATCCAAGATAGCCGCCAAACCATTTGCCCAATCAAGTTCCCATGAACAAACTTGGTGCAGTTCTTACCCTAGATGACATTTCATGCGCTTTGAATTGATCCCCCTAGCGGTTTTGGAGGAGATTTTAAAAAACATTTCTAAAAATTGACCAAAATCCAAGGTGGCGCGAGAATACATTTTAAATTTCCCATTGCTTTTGTATGGGAGATTTTGGTGGGTAAATGATCAAAGATGGCCGCTATACCGTTTATCTGAGTCTCGAAAATGGCAAATTTGAAATCACAATACGCAAAACCAACTTAGGCCTCAAAATCCATCAAATTAAAAAATTCAATATGGCCGCCAAACACGCAGCCAGGTTTTTTGACGTATCAACTTCCCTTGAACAAAGTTTAATGGCCCTTAGTGCCTCATCATATATCACAAATTTCGGCCTGATCGCTTCAGCGGTTCTGGGGAAGAAGTCGTTTGTGCGAAAATGAGGTCATCCAAGATGGCCGCTGAACCATTTGGTCAATCAAGTTCTCTTGAACAAACTTGGGTCAGTTTTTTCCCTAGATCATATTTCATGAGATCTGAATTGATCCCTCAAAAGATTTCGCAAAAGATTTTTAAAGACATGAAAAAAAATGGGCCAAAATCCAAGATGGTCGCCAGCCAAATTAGCCGATCGGCTTCATTTCAACAAAATGGAATCTTTATGCCCTAAGGATGCTTCCTGCCAAATATAATTGAAATCGACTCAGTAGTTCTCGAGATGACATTTCCCATTGCTTTAGTATGGGAGCTTTTGGCGGGAAAATGATCCAAGATGGTCACCAAACCGTTTATCCGACAGTTTAAAAAATTGCAAATTTGAGATTGGTGGCCATCTTGGATTTCGGATCATTGTCAATCTATATAGGTTTCTTCACCAGACATAGTTGAACCACCCTATGAAGTTTCATAGCGATCCGATAAATGATAACAGAGTTATCATCTGGAAACCAATTTTCAAGATGGCCCCCGATGGCTGGCAGCCATCTTGGATTTCGGATCATTGTCGATTTCAATAGCTTTCTTCCTCAGACCTAGTCCAACGACTTTATAAAGTTTCAAAGTGATCCGATAAACAGTAATGGAGTTATCATCCGGAAACCAATTTTCAAGATGGCCGCCTGTAGCTGAGCGCCATCTTGAATTTCAGATCACCAACGAGTCGGATAGGTTTCTTCCACAGACCTAATCCAACGACTCTATCAAGTTTCAAAGCGATGCGATAAGCAGTAACAGAGTTATCATCCGGAAAACAATTTTCAAGATGGCCACCGGTGATGGGTTTCGTCCCAAGACCTAGTCTAACCACTCCATGAAGTTTCAAAGCAATCCGATAAACGGTAACGGAGTTGTCATCCGGAAACCAATTTTCAAGATGGCCACCGGTGGCTGGCAGCCATCTTGGATGTCGGATCATCGTCAATTTTGATGGGTTTCTTCCCAAGACCTAGTCCAATCACCCTATGAAGTTTCAATGCGATCCGACAAACGGTAATGGAGTTATCATCGGGAAACCACTCTGCCACCCGCACGCCCGACCGCTTGCCCGGACGGCGCCATTATTACATAATACCCCGCCAAATTTTTGGGCGGGTTATAAAAACTGGCCAAAATCCAAGATGGCCACCAGCCAAATTGGCAGATCGGCTTCATTTGAACAAACTTGGATCCCTATGCCCTAAGGATGCTTCCTGCCAAATATAATTGAAATCGGCCCCACGGTTGATAAGTCATTTAAAGGAAAAGTTGATGGATGACGGACGGATGACTGATGGACAGACAATGGATGGTCGCCACGGCATAAGCTCACTTGGCCTTTCAGGCCAGGTGAGCTAAAAACGGCCCTAGGATTCTTGAGTTGTTTTAAGAAAAGGTTAACACTGACGGACAGGTGCCATGACGTAAGTTCCCATGGCCTTCAGGCCACGTGAGGCCATGTGTGCTAATAAAGCAGACAGCAGCGATTGCAATGTTGAAATTTGAGCAAAATTGGATCAGTAGATTCTGAGATGCTGCTTTGAATGGGCGGATGGACAGATGCATGGATACACGCCCGGCCACTTGCGCACACACACACATCAAACCATTAGGAAGAGATGGTAATAAGAAATTGAATATCTTAGAGTGGACAAATATATCCTAGCACCAATTAACTGAATATCTTCTAAAATATGTAAACACTTCAAATGTACAGTATTAGCAATACATGTTTCATATAAATAACCTTCATAATGTCGTGTGTAATTAACATATAATAGATAAGATTTAATATTGTAACGGACACATGCTTAACCTATTCATTAGCTAGCCATGCAAACACTGGCTTCTGTCGTGGTCTTGAGAACAAAGAGGACGGTTTTCTTAAAACTTTACCAACATGACCCAAAGAATAACTCTGCTAATCTAACCCTTTAATCCTCACATTTGTTAAATTAAATTTGAATTTTCTCATAGAAAATGTCCATTTGCAGACCAATAGAATTTATTTTGTTAATGACTCTCTTGGTTATCGAGTCAGTCACTCCAGTGAAACTAGTATTCTGTTGGTCTGCAAGTTGATATATTCTGTTGTCCGTTTTGCACTAGATGATGTACATCACACAATCCCCCGCACAATCCCCCGCAAATGACAGCCATTTTCGAAATCATGTTTGCCAAAGTGATTGACAGATAGATTGTACTGGACGGTAAATGGACAAATAAATGAAATGAATTCATCCATTATAAGTGAAGTTAATCACTGGAAACCAAATGCATGGACATTTTGGATAAATTTTAAGTATTTCAAGGGAGATCACTACAGTGAATCTGGAAACATTTTGCCGATACGCAATCCCCACTGAGAACTTTCCATCAGGATTAGACATACCAAATTTGAAATGAATCCATCCATTATAAGTGAAGTTATTGAGCGGAAACCAAATGCAGACACTTTTGACAAATTTTTAAGTATTTCAATAGAGATAACTACCGTGAATCTGGACGCGTTTCACTGATAAACAAACTGCAAATGGTGCATAATACCGCACCATGATGACAAACTAATGAATGAGAGTGATCCGAAGAGAACGATTTCTTACTCAGAATGAGTCCAATTATCCTCTGAACTTTCAACACAATCACATAAATGGTAATGGAGTATTATCCGGAAAACTATTTTCTTTGTGTCATTGTCGATTTCGATAGATTTCTTCCTTAGACCTACTCCAATCATCCTATGAAGTCTCAAAGTGATCCACTAAACTTTACTGGAGTTATCATCCGGAAACCAATTTTCAAGTTGGCTGTCGGTCATATAGGATTTTGGATCATAGTCAAATTTCGATAGGTCTTTTCCTCAGACTTAGTCCAGTATTATTTAATGAAGATTCATAACTGAAGCGATCTACTAAACAGTAATAGAGTTATCATCTGGAAACATATTTTCAAGATGACCGCCGGTTGCACACGGCCATATTGGATATCGGATCATCATTAATTTTGATAAGTCTCTTCCTCAGACCTAGTCCATTCATTCTATCAAGTTTCAAAGTGTTGCTATAAACGGCAACAGACATATCATCAGGAGACCACTCTCCCACGCACCCACCAGGACAGCGCCATCACATTATATCCAGCCAATTTTTTGTGTGGGTATAAAAATCCAACGCTTTCCTGTGTGGCTGTCTTGAAATTAATACATAGAAATTTCAAATGGTTATGGTAGGTCATGCGGTGTATTTGGCAGGTTATGCAGTGATCAGTCTGGTTACTAGGCGGAATACTTCAAATAGTTATGGCAGGTCATGCAGGGTGTTTGGCAGGTTATGCAGTGATCAGTCTGGTTACTAGGCGGAATACTCTGTAATTTTTGGAACCAATAGAGGGATCTAGCTGAGATCCACAAATTTCTAGCTAAGCTCCACCCAATTTTTACGCATGCTGGAATCAATTTTAAACTTTCAAACCTGAACGCCCAGATTCTAAATTTCAAGGTAACTATACAGATGAGCTGTTGAATATTTTAAAACTAATTTGAAAGCTCCAATTCAAATTAGTTTCAAAATGTTAAACAAAATGTTTGCTAAATTGTAAATTCATCAAAGACACTAGTGATTTCGTGATGGAGTGAAATGATATACATCATTACGACTGTGACGTCACGGAACATTTGATGTAATGGAAGATTCCAGTTTATGCATCAATCATATGAAGTGATAATCAACTACCTGACGCGTAGGCGGATGTCATATTCAATTACATCATGAATGACGCAGCTAGCTTTGTCACAGACGCTTATTTGATGACAGACTAAACGTTGTTGTACGAATTGTACGTCTTTACTATTTAAAAAAGATGCTGTTAAATATTTTGAAACTAATTTGGCTGGTTGCTGTTGCTGCCATAGGTAACAACAGCACCCAGTCAAATTAGTTTCAAAATACTCAACAGCTTACATGTATAGTTTTCTGGAAATTGATAGTCAGGCAGTTCAGGGATTGAGTGATCACAACACAAACGAGGTGTGGGTGGAGCTTAGCTAGAGATGAGCGGGGCATAGTTAAAACTGGATTCCTCCATTGATAATGACCCCTGATACTTGAGTGACATCTCACATCCGTCTATTCAAACAATTCATAAGTTTTAAGAAAATAAGTCATGTGGACTTTATATAAATGTAGCTTTGGTGACCATCTCCGGCAGCACTAACTGACGGTCACTGGTTACGTCACTCTGGAGTCATGTGACAGTATTAGTTGGTAGACCGCTGGTATACGGTATCCCTCGTCCCAGTTGATGGTTGGTTGGTGTGTATAAATCTTTATTACAACTCCACAAGAAACGACGTAACCAGCGACTGTCAGTTAGTGCTGAAGGAGTGGCCAAGATGATCATAAAAGCTACAACTCAAAACAAATTCCACATCGCGGAGGGTTAACTAATTTTCTTTATTTAAAAAAAGATTCAAAATCATTTACAGAGACGATTTGACTCGCTGTTTGCCTGGTGAATGCACCCTTCCTGTTCACAGTACTACACGCATGCAAAAACCACAACGAAATTTAATGACAGTTAAAATAGTTTTATTCAAAGTTGCAAAATATTCGAAACAAATTATCATCTTTATACATTTAGTGAAGGCAATGCTGGAAATAATTTATTTCATTGGCAATGTCAAAGTCTATATATAAATGAGCAATGAATTGAAATAATAACAAGAAGAACAATGAGAACTTGCTGAGGACTATGATTGGTCTTGATGATTGCCAATTTACAATAAACAGAAGGCTGCCAATTAACAAAGTTCTGGAATAACTGTCTCAATAAATATGTAGGCTATGATTACCTGGGAGGTGGTGGTGGGGGTGGGAAGGGGTGGGGGGGGGGTGGATGGTGTGTGATGATAGAGATGCATTGGACATGGTTCTACTTTTTCTCACTAATTCTAAGACTTTCACCCAAAAATAACCAATCAAAATTCTGAATAGAAGTTCTCGAGCCTAGCAACATAGAATCCCTACAGCCAAATTTGGTTGAGATCCATCAAGGGTTAAGGAATGGCTTTTACAGTTTCCGGAAAATTTTGCCTAAAATCTAACATTTATCGCAGCAACAGCTCCCAGTTAAATTAGTTTCAAAATATTCAACAGCTTACCTGCGCAGTTTTCTAGAAATTGCTGTGTGCGTGCGAGCGTGTGGAGTTTAGCTAGAGATGGGTGGGGTGTAGCTAAAACTGGGTTCCTCCATTGAATCAGTCATTTCTGAGCTGCAGCTCTCAGCAGACAGACACATGCAGACAGACAGACACACATGCAGACAGACAGACACACATGAATGGATTGCATGTACCAGCTTCCCATTTCAGGACGAGGGTAAAGAATCACCAGCTGCTGTGTAAGCTTGCACTTAAATAGTGATATGTGTAGTTCATGGGTCAGTGGTTTGTTTCTCATGCCGTGATTTGCTGCTGTTCTGCAGTGGCATTGAGAAAGCATACACACATGTCAGTTTTACTGACCAGGAGAAAGGCTTGACCATCAGGATGCCATGTGACGGACTGGACCAGAAATGTGCCTATAAATAAGGATACAGATTTACATAAGTAGTGGTATCTAGCTCACGGATGTACACAAATAAATTGATAACATGACTGTAGGGCTTCATGATATACTGATATCATATTGAATACCGGTATCACAGCTATACCATTAGTCATATCGGAATGGTTTTTCCAATACCAAAATATCGATATATAACCTAAAACCAGTATAACATTCTGTTTAGAATCAGCTTTCCATTAGCAATATTTAAAAGTAAACTTGTCTTACGTTGTCAGCGTCTCTTCCTCATATGTGGAAATGATATTTTACCTGTATTTAGCGACTACCTATAGTATCTACACTACATTGTCTTATTTCTCAGGACCTGCCAAATTGTTGTTTGGAGGCCAGAGACACTGATATGTTAATGATTACAGCTACAAAGATTCACTATTTATAAGAAGGCACGTCTTGTAAAAAATAAAACAAAACTTCTTTTAATTAACCTGGCTAAAAACATCTAAAATTTTATTTTTCTTGTACCAATATTTTATAATTTCGGCCATACTGTTCGCTAGAAAATCCCAATTTCAAATTAATATTTTATGTCAACATATTTGATCTAATCCATTACAATGTAGCCTGGTTAGTTAGATACTTCTAGGAGTGTACAACTCCTTTACTTGCACCATTGGGTGGTCACTACAAAGCTGTACAAGCTTTGTAGTGACCAGCCAATGTATGTATGTATGATTACTGTATTTTGCGGCTGTAGTAGTAGAAACATCCTACAGCTGCAATCAGTCCTTCGCTTTTGCCCACTGTGTCTTGTCCTCAGCCCAAATCCTTAGCTTCCTCAGGTCCATTCTTGACTTGAGTGTACCTAATCCTGCTTTCTTGAGGTCACCTCGTAGCACGCTTAGCAGATTTATGCAATGACGTCCTCTCCTGGCTCTATTTGCTGGCTCCGAGTAGGGCGAATTCCAAGACTCTGTGCTGGTGTGTCTTCTGGCATCCTTAGCACATGGCCAAACATGGACCATCTTTGCTGGGCAACTTTTACAGACAGCGACGGCGTATTACACATCTTGTATAGTGCATCATTGGAAATTATGCTCTCTGGCCATCGGTGTCCAGTGATGGTGCGTATGTGTTTTGTGGTTGCAGACATCAAGTTTGTCTAGAGCTGCCTTTGGAGCTGCCCAGCTGTTACAGTTATACATCATCAAGGATACGTAGGTTGCATTGTTTAGTCCTTTTACCCTAGGCATCTTTGATCTACGAATCCATAGCTTCCAGAATGACTGGAAAGCTATGTTCCCCATGATGCAGCAATGTCAGCAGTACTGCAAAGCAGTGAGCCCAGGATTTTACTTTTCCTCCATGGTTCGCCGCCACGGAGTGGATCATCATTTTCTTTAGTTTCATGCTTTGTAGATAGGTATATGTGGGTGAACTCTGTTTTGGATTCATTCATAAAGTGATTCTCAATTTTTAGTTTGCTTGCAGCTATTGGGAGAAGTTCGTCAAGGGGTTTCGCTTCCTCATCTATAAAGTCCACATCGTCGGCATATTCGATCTCTAACGGCATGCACAGCATTGACATGGGGGGGGGGGGTTTGGTCTTGTGGAATTTTCCTGAACGGATTTCAATGAATGCAGCAGCCAGGTAACAGGTGAAGAGCACAGGGGATAGACCATCTCCCTGTGGGGAGCCGATTGATGTCTCAAACTCTACAGACTTCACTGACTTGACTTGTACTTTCAGCTTACTCTCAGTCTGCAAGCAGTAGTCTCACTAGTCCTAGCTCATCTTCATTGCAACTGACCAGCCAATGGTCCTCACCTGGAGCACTGTGCATTTTTGTCCAAATTGTTGGTGGGTGGTTTAGGAATATCTTTTAAATGAGTTTGTGGACATTTTTGCATGTACAATATGGCCGGCAAACACGCTACATTTTAATTGGTCCACTGCGTCCATGTTCCTGATGTAGCTCCTTCCCTTGAAAAAACTTTAATGGCACTCGGTGCCTAGTCATATCTCCCAAATTTCGGACTAACCCGCTCAGTGGTTCTGGAGTTGTTTTGGCAAATAATAGGTTATCCAAGATAGCCGCCAAACCATTTGCCCAATCAAGTTCCCATGAACAAACTTGGTGCAGTTCTTACCCTAGATGACATTTCATGCGCTTTGAATTGATCCCCCCAGCGGTTTTGGAGGAGATTTTTAAAACATTTCTAAAAATTGACCAAAATCCAAGGTGGCGCGAGAATACATTTTAAATTTCCCATTGCTTTTGTATGGGAGATTTTGGTTGGTAAATGATCCAAGATGGCCGCTAAACTGTTTATCTGAGTCTCGAAAATGGCAAATTTGAAATCACAATACGCAAAACCAACTTAGGCCTCAAAATCCATCAAATCAAAAAATTCAATATGGCCGCCAAACACGCAGCCAGGTTTTTTGACGTATCAACTTCCCTTGAACAAAGTTTAATGGCCCTTAGTGCCTCATCATATATCACAAATTTCGGCCTGATCGCTTCAGCTGTTCTGGGGAAGAAGTCGTTTGTGCGAAAATGAGGTCATCCAAGATGGCCGCTGAACCATTTGGTCAATCAAGTTCTCTTGAACAAACTTGGGTCAGTTTTTTCCCTAGATCATATTTCATGAGATCTGAATTGATCACTCAAAAGATTTCTAGACATGAAAAAAAAGGGGGCCAAAATCCAAGATGGTCGCCAGCCAAATTAGCCGATCGGCTTCATTTCAACAAAATGGATTCTCTATGCCCCAAGGATGCTTCCTGCTTCCTGCCAAATATAATTGAAATCGACTCAGTAGTTCTCGAGATGACATTTCCCATTGCTTTAGTATGGGAGCTTTTGGCGGGAAAATGATCCAAGATGGTCACCAAACCGTTTATCCGACAGTTTAAAAAATTGCAAATTTGAGATTGGTGGCCATCTTGGATTTCGGATCATTGTCAATCTATATAGGTTTCTTCACCAGACATAGTTGAACCACCCTATGAAGTTTCATAGCGATCCGATAAATGATAACAGAGTTAGCATCTGGAAACCAATTTTCAAGATGGCCCCCGATGGCTGGCAGCCATCTTGGATTTCGGATCATTGTCGATTTCAATAGCTTTCTTCCTCAGACCTAGTCCAACGACTTTATAAAGTTTCAAAGTGATCCGATAAACAGTAACGGAGTTATCATCCGGAAACCAATTTTCAAGATGGCCGCCTGTAGCTGAGCGCCATCTTGAATTTCAGATCACCATCGAGTCGGATAGGTTTCTTCCCCAGACCTAATCCAACGACTCTATGAAGTTTCAAAGCGATGCGATAAGCAGTAACAGAGTTATCATCCGGAAAACAATTTTCAAGATGGCCACCGTGATGGGTTTCGTCCCAAGACCTAGTCTAACCACTCCATGAAGTTTCAAAGCAATCCGATAAACGGTAACGGAGTTATCATCCGGAAACCAATTTTCAAGATGGCCACCGGTGGCTGGCAGCCATCTTGGATGTCGGATCATCGTCAATTTTGATGGGTTTCTTCCCAAGACCTAGTCCAATCACCCTATGAAGTTTCAATGCGATCCGACAAACGGTAATGGAGTTATCATCGGGAAACCACTCTGCCACCCGCACGCCCGACCGCTTGCCCGGACGGCGCCATTATTACATAATACCCCGCCAAATTTTTGGGCGGGGTATAAAAACTGGCCAAAATCCAAGATGGCCACCAGCCAAATTGGCAGATCGGCTTCATTTGAACAAACTTGGATCCCTATGCCCTAAGGATGCTTCCTGCCAAATATAATTGAAATCGGCCCCACGGTTGATAAGTCATTTAAAGGAAAAGTTGATGGATGACGGACGGATGACTGATGGACAGACAATGGATGGTCGCCACGGCATAAGCTCACTTGGCCTTTCAGGCCAGGTGAGCTAAAAACGGCCCTAGGGTTCTTGAGTTGTTTTAAGAAAAGGTTAACACTGACGGACAGGTGCCATGACGTAAGTTCCCATGGCCTTCAGGCCACGTGAGGACATGTGTGCTAATAAAGCAGACAGCAGCGATTGCAATGTTGAAATTTGAGCAAAATTGGATCAGCAGATTCTGAGATGCTGCTTTGAATGGGCGGATGGACAGATGCATGCATACACGCCCGGCCACTTGCGCACACACACACACACACACACACATCAAACCATTAGGAAGAGATGGTAATAAGAAATTGAATATCTTAGAGTGGACAAATATATCCCAGCACCAATTAACTGAATATCTTCTAAAATATGTAAACACTTCAAATGTACAGTATTAGCAATACATGTTTCATATAAATAACCTTCATAATGTTGTGTGTAATTAACATATAATAGATAAGATTTAATATTGTAACGGACACATGCTTAACCTATTCATTAGCTAGCCATGCAAAGACTGGCTTCTGTCGTGGTCTTGAGAACAAAGAGGACGGTTTTCTTAAAACTTTACCAACATGACCCAAAGAATAACTCTGCTAATCTAACCCTTTAATCCTCACATTTGTTAAATTAAATTTGAATTTTCTCATAGAAAATGTCCATTTGCAGACCAATAGAATTTATTTTGTTAATGACTCTCTTGGTTATCGAGTCAGTCACTCCAGTGAAACTAGTATTCTGTTGGTCTGCAAGTTGATATATTCTGTTGTCCGTTTTGCACTAGATGATGTACATCACACAATCCCCCGCAAATGACAGCCATTTTCGAAATCATGTTTGCCAAAGTGATTGACAGATAGATTGTACTGGACGGTAAATGGACAAATAAATGAAATGAATTCATCCATTATAAGTGAAGTTAATCACTGGAAACCAAATGCATGGACATTTTGGACAAATTTTAAGTATTTCAAGGGAGATCACTACAGTGAATCTGGAAACAATTTGCCGATACGCAATCCCCACTGAGAACTTTCCATCAGGATTAGACATACCAAATTTGAAATAAATCCATCCATTATAAGTGAAGTTATTGAGCGGAAACCAAATGCAGACACTTTTGACAAATTTTAAGTATTTCAATAGAGATAACTACCGTGAATCTGGACGCGTTTCATTGATACACAAACTGCAAATGGTGCATAATACCGCACCATGATGACAAACTAATGAATGAGAGTGATCCGAAGAGAACGATTTCTTACTCAGAATGAGTCCAATTATCCTCTGAACTTTCAACACAATCACATAAATGGTAATGGAGTATTATCCGGAAAACTATTTTCTTTGTGTCATTGTCGATTTCGATAGATTTCTTCCTTAGACCTACTACAATCATCCTATGAAGTCTCAAAGTGATCCACTAAACTTTACTGGAGTTATCATCCGGAAACCAATTTTCAAGTTGGCTGTCGGTCATATAGGATTTTGGATCATAGTCTAATTTTGATAGGTCTTTTCCTCAGACTTAGTCCAGTATTATTTAATGAAGATTCATAACTGAAGCGATCTGCTAAACAGTAATAGAGTTATCATCTGGAAACATATTTTCAAGATGACCACCGGTTGCAGACGGCCATATTGGATATCGGATCATCATTAATTTTGATGTCTCTTCCTCAGACCTAGTCCATTCATTCTATCAAGTTTGAAAGTGTTCCTATAAACGGCAACAGACATATCATCAGGAGACCACTCTCCCACGCACCCACCAGGACAGCGCCATCACATTATATCCAGCCAATTTTTTGTGTGGGTATAAAAATCCAATGCTTTCCTGTGTGGCTGTCTTGAAATTAATACATAGAAATTTCAAATGGTTATGGTAGGTCATGCGGGGTATTTGGCAGGTTATGCAGTGATCAGTCTGGTTACTAGGCGGAATACTTCAAATAGTTATGGCAGGTCATGCAGGGTGTTTGGCAGGTTATGCAGTGATCAGTCTGGTTACTAGGCGGAATACTCTGTAATTTTTGGAACCAATAGAGGGATCTAGCTGAGATCCACAAATTTCTAGCTAAGCTCCACCCAATTTTTACGCATGGTGGAATCAATTTTAAACTTTCAAACCTGAACGCCCAGATTCTAAATTTCAAGGTAACTATACAGATGAGCTGTTGAATATTTTAAAACTAATTTGAAAGCTCCAATTCAAATTAGTTTCAAAATGTTATACAAAATGTTTGCTAAATTGTAAATTCATCAAAGACACTAGTGATTTCGTGATGGAGTGAAATGATATACATCATTACGACTGTGACGTCACGGAACATTTGATGTAATGGAAGATTCCAGTTTATGCATCAATCATATGAAGTGATAATCAACTACCTGACGCGTAGACGGATGTCATATTCAATTACATCATGAATGACGCAGCTAGCTTTGTCACAGACGCTTATTTGATGACAGACTAAACGTTGTTGTACGAATTGTACGGCTTTACTATTTAAAAAAGATGCTGTTAAATATTTTGAAACTAATTTGGTTGGTTGCTGTTGCTGCCATAGGTAACAACAGCACCCAGTCAAATTAGTTTCAAAATATTCAACAGCTTACATGTATAGTTTTCTGGAAATTGATAGTCAGGCAGTTCAGGGATTGAGTGATCACAACACAAACGAGGTGTGGGTGGAGCTTATCTAGAGATGAGCGGGGCATAGTTAAAACTGGATTCCTCCATTGATAATGACCCCTGATACTTGAGTGACATCTCACATCCGTCTATTCAAACAATTCATAAGTTTTAAGAAAATAAGTCATGTGGACTTTATATAAATGTAGCTTTGGTGACCATCTCCGGCAGCACTAACTGACGGTCACTGGTTACGTCACTCTGGAGTCATGTGACAGTATTAGTTGGTAGACCGCTGGTATACGGTATCCCTCGTCCCAGTTGATGGTTGGTTGGTGTGTATAAATCTTTATTACAACTCCACAAGAAACGACGTAACCAGCGACTGTCAGTTAGTGCTGAAGGAGTGGCCAAGATGATCATAAAAGCTACAACTCAAAACAAATTCCACATCGCGGAGGGTTAACTAATTTTCTTTATTTAAAAAAAGATTCAAAATCATTTACAGAGACGATTTGACTCGCTGTTTGCCTGGTGAATGCACCCTTCCTGTTCACAGTACTACACGCATGCAAAAACCACAACGAAATTTAATGACAGTTAAAATAGTTTTATTCAAAGTTGCAAAATATTCGAAACAAATTATCATCTTTATACATTTAGTGAAGGCAATGCTGGAAATAATTTATTTCATTGGCAATGTCAAAGTCTATATATAAATGAGCAATGAATTGAAATAATAACAAGAAGAACAATGAGAACTTGCTGAGGACTATGATTGGTCTTGATGATTGCCAATTTACAATAAACAGAAGGCTGCCAATTAACAAAGTTCTGGAATAACTGTCTCAATAAATATGTAGGCTATGATTACCTGGGAGGTGGTGGTGGGGGTGGGAAGGGGTGGGGGTGGGGGGGGGGGGGGGGGTGGATGGTGTGTGATGATAGAGATGCATTGGACATGGTTCTACTTTTTCTCACTAATTCTAAGACTTTCACCCAAAAATTAACCAATCAAAATTCTGAATAGAAGTTCTCGAGCCTAGCAACATAGAATCCCTACAGCCAAATTTGGTTGAGATCCATCAAGGGTTAAGGAATGGCTTTTACAGTTTCCGGAAAATTTTGCCTAAAATCTATCATTTATCGCAGCAACAGCTCCCAGTTAAATTAGTTTCAAAATATTCAACAGCTTACCTGCGCAGTTTTCTAGAAATTGCTGTGTGCGTGCGAGCGTGTGGAGTTTAGCTAGAGATGGGTGGGGCGTAGCTAAAACTGGGTTCCTCCATTGAATCAGTCATTTCTGAGCTGCAGCTCTCAGCAGACAGACACATGCAGACAGACAGACACACATGCAGACAGACAGACACACATGAATGGATTGCATGTACCAGCTTCCCCTTTCAGGACGAGGGTAAAGAATCACCAGCTGCTGTGTAAGCTTGCACTTAAATAGTGATATGTGTAGTTCATGGGTCAGTGGTTTGTTTCTCATGCCGTGATTTGCTGCTGTTGCTGCTGCTGTTCTGCAGTGGCATTGAGAAAGCATACACACATGTCAGTTTTACTGACCAGGAGAAAGGCTTGACCATCAGGATGCCATGTGACGGACTGGACCAGAAATGTGCCTATAAATAAGGATACAGATTTACATAAGTAGTGGTATCTAGCTCATGGATGTACACAAATAAATTGATAACATGACTGTAGGGCTTCATGATATACTGATATCATATTGAATACCGGTATCATAGCTATACCATTAGTCATATCGGAATGGTTTTGCCAATACCAAAATATCGATATATAACCTAAAACCAGTATAACATTCTGTTTAGAATCAGCTTTCCATTAGCAACATTTAAAAGTAAACTTGTCTTACGTGGTCAGCGTCTCTTCCTCATATGTGGAAATGATATTTTACCTGTATTTAGCGACTACCTATAGTATCTACACTACATTGTCTTATTTCTCAGGACCTGCCAAATTGTCGTTTGGAGGCCAGAGAAACTGATAAGTTAATGATTACAGCTACAAAGATTCACTATTTATAAGAAGGCACTTCTTGTAAAAAATAAAATAAAACTTCTTTTAATTAACCTGGCTAAAAACATCTAAAATTTTATTTTTCTTGCGCCAATATTTTATAATTTCGGCCCACTGTTCGCTAGAAAATCCCAATTTCAAATTAATATTTTATGTCAACATATTTGATCTTCTAATCCATTACAATGTAGTCTTGTTAGTTAGATACTTCTAGGAGTGTACAACTCCTTTACTTGCACCATTGGGTGGTCACTACAAAGCTGTACCAGCCAATGTATGTATGTATGTATGATTACTGTATTTTGCGGCTGTAGTAGTAGAAACATCCTACAGCTGCAATCAGTCCTTCGCTTTTGCCCACTGTGTCTTGTCCTCAGCCCAAATCCTTAGCTTCCTCAGGTCCATTCTTGACTTGAGTGTACCTAATCCTGCTTTCTTGAGGTCACCTCGTAGCACGCTTAGCAGATTTATGCAATGACGTCCTCTCCTGGCTCTATTTGCTGACTCCGAGTAGGGCGAATTCCAAGACTCTGTGCTGGTGTGTCTTCTGGCATCCTTAGCACATGGCCAAACATGGACCATCTTTGCTGGGCAACTTTTACAGACAGCGACGGCGTATTACACATCTTGTATAGTGCATCATTGGAAATTATGCTCTCTGGCCATCGGTGTCCAGTGATGGTGCGTATGTGTTTTGTGGTTGCAGACATCAAGTTTGTCTAGAGCTGCCTTTGGAGCTGCCCAGCTGTTACAGTTATACATCATCAAGGATACGTAGGTTGCATTGTTTAGTCCTTTTACCCTAGGCATCTTTGATCTACGAATCCATAGCTTCCAGAATGACTGGAAAGCTATGTTCCCCATGATGCAGCAATGTCAGCAGTACTGCAAAGCAGTGAGCCCAGGATTTTACTTTTCCTCCATGGTTCGCCGCCACGGAGTGGATCATCATTTTCTTTAGTTTCATGCTTTGTAGATAGGTATATGTGGGTGAACTCTGTTCTGGATTCATTCATAAAGAGATTCCCAATTTTTAGTTTGCTTGCAGCTATTGGGAGAAGTTCGTCAAGGGGTTTCGCTTCCTCATCTATAAAGTCCACATCGTCGGCATATTCGATCTTTAACGGCATGCACAGCATTGACACGGGGGGGTGTTTGGTCTTGTGGAATTTTCCTGAACGGATTTCAATGCAGCAGCCAGGTAACAGGTGAAGAGCACAGGGGAGCCGATTGATGTCTCAAACTCTACAGACTTCACTGACTTGACTTGTACTTTCAGCTTACTCTCAGTCTGCAAGCAGTAGTCTCACTAGTCCTAGCTCATCTTCATTGCAACTGACCAGCCAATGGTCCAAGTAAAGCGGAACCGATGATATGAGACAAACTTCTCAATCCCTGTGAGCTCTATTCCCTTCTCATGTTGGCGGGTTGCTAGACAAACTACTTTAACGGGAGCGAGCATAGGCCTATATATTCTCAGCATATAGTGGACTATTTATCTAGTGGTATAATGGCTAAGTTGTACCCATGCATGGATAATGATTACTGATGGTTTCGTCCCATTGCAAATTCATCCTATAAAGCAGGCTTTCGTGGAAAATGTATTCATTATTCTGGCATATATTAATACAGGGAGCTAGAAAAATGAGCAAAACATAGCTTTACATGCATATTCAATGTTTTTGACTCATAACATTGATGTTTACATGTCAAATTTCAACAGGTTTGGGATGAGATGCTCACTTCTGCTTATTTCCCGATTTCCACGCAGGGGCTATTTAAACAACAATCTCTGCGCAGGTTATGGAAATGGTTGTAATTTCGTGGCAAATTCGAATCGTTTGTAGGGCTGATTTTGTTTTGATTTAAGCCGTTTTAACTGAATAGTTATAATTTTGTGCTAAATTGGGGGATTCGTGCAATTTTTGTGTTTTATTGTGAAAATTTTAACGTTCAGCGACTATTTCAGGAGCGCTGATATACATTGAATTTGGTATGCCATCACTATTTTGTCCATTGCAATAAAAATTATTTAAATACCGATATTAACCCTAAGGAACCTACGAGCCGTCTAGACGGCGCGCAAAAAGCGTACAAATAAACCTACGAGCCGTCTGGACGGTTTTCAATAAACTTGCCTAGAGACCTACGCGCCGTCTGGACGGTTTTAAGAGCACCAGTTTTCGATCGCTAAATACGCAAGCATTACGGGCGTTTTATCCAATCAAACGTAGCGTTACATTACGGCAGATGACTGAATTTTATAAATCCACTGTTGATTGGTTAATTCAGTTTGTTTACAAATTTCTACGGGAAAATATAAATAGTTTTCTGTGAATGAAATTCCTAGCGTAAAATCGTCAACGATAGCGTGTCGATTCCTTTATTTAACCGAGTACTCGATTCCTTGATGGCCGGAATCGCTTAGTGAGAATGTCTAACCTAATTTATAATTGCGTCGGTAAAATATTACATACAGCTGAACAGCTACACTGACGCCTACAAAATTTAAAGTGTGCATCCTTACATAGCTTGCCCATTAATACCATTATATCACACCCGTCATTTAGCTTCTAGGGAGATATTGGCCTGCATCTACGGTCTAATTTCTGTTCCTCAATCATCTATCATGATACCGCATGTTACGGGGCTGCTACTGGGTCAATACGGGCCCGTAACATGCATTATTAAAGTAATGCCAGTCATGAGACATATTAGCTCTTTGAAATCACCTTTGTTGACTGTTCCAGTTTTATTTCCGTTTTCTATTGTTCTTTCATCTTGTAAATGTTTCTCCTCTTTTTTTCTTCAGGATCATATGGCGAATAGGACAGTTATCTGGTTGAGATTTCATGAAAATGATGATTCTGTAATTCTATCTTCTGCCACTATTTTATTAACCTCTACCATTCTGTCAAAATTTTAAATTTTCAAATTAAATTAAAAGAACTGGTGTTCTTGTCTCAACAGATTTGGTGGAAGATGTTGCTGTCATAGATAGCAACATCATCTACCAAACCAAAGTTGTTAAAAAATGTACACCAGTTTCTATTAGTAGAAGTAGAACAGCACCAGTTTTCCAGGCTATTGGCACATTAAAAGATAGAATATTGACATAAGAGTGGTAAGGGTTAAATCTGATGCGCTTGATGTAAATCTACTGTACCATTTTATTTCGATTCACTTATTGTATAAGCTGCCATTGTAAACTACATGTATGTCAAATACAGTTTCTTCTATGTAAGAGTGTCATATTACTTAGTAGGACTGGTGATTAAATTGTTGAATATTTTGAGATCGATTGGACTGGAAGATGTTGCTGCATTAGGTGACAACATGTTCCAGTGGTAAAGCTTGCGTATTAAAGGGTTGAATACTGTATTATTTGTAAGCTATCAGTGTAAATATCAAATAAAGTTTACTCGAAGTGAGAGGGAGAGAGAGAATCTCATCTTAGGTAATCAGACTGGACTATGTATAGTAGATTTGTTGAATATATCGAGTCCAATTTGATTGGAAACTGGTGTTTTGGACAACAATAGATTCCAATTGAATTTGTCAAAATATACTCAACAGATTGTTTCTTTAGATTGCAGGTACTTTTGATCTTTATTGCTATTCATTCCTGGATTATTACCCTTGCCCTAAGGGGAAAGGGTATTATGTGTGTGCATGCATCCAGTATTGCATCTAAAAAACTACTGATCCGATTCGTTTAAAATTTTAACACAACAAACCAACATAACCTATACAAGAGTTTCCAGACTTTGTGTGATCATACATAAAGATTTAAGAAATTTGGATATGACAAAAACGGTAGGGTGGTCTCGGCGGTGGTTTACAATCTCTGATTACTCCTGTTCATAATGTTATTTATCAAGCATCAAGTCTTCGACAATGATGGTAAGTGAGTGATAACTAGATTGCTTGGTCGATGACGCATTATAGCAAATCCCCATGCTCACCACTTTGACCTCTTTACCCATCCCATCCCTGGGGGAGTCTCCTCTGCACTCCATAATCACATACCAAATTTGTTTTAATTAGTTTCATTACACAGAGACGAGTGGATTGATTTGAAAAATCTGGATGTCATCAGAGGAAGTGATCTGTGAGAGCAGGAGTTAAAATTAACATGAGCCAGAGGCTAGTAGAAATTGACCAGGGTTAATACAATGACCAGCCCAATGGCAACAATTTCATTTGTCAACCCTTTAATGGTCATGGTGGCCAATGAATGCCTCTGCTGTGATCTTAAGAAATGTTGATTAACAGAGCAAGACTTTTTGAAAATTTACCACTAGAATGCTCGGTAATTGAGCCAGTCATTCCAGTTGTAAAATTTCAAAAATAGTCTTCCCTTGGTCTGTATAGAAAATTTGAAGGGCTAAAGTAGAATCTAGTAATCACTAGTCCTATCTGAACATAGTGGCTCATTTGGCTTAATTTCAATTCATGGAGAGGGTGTCAACTAGTGTGCGAGAGTGGTCTATGAAAAATCCAGAAATCTAGATAAATCTGGAAGACTCCAATCTCTGCTTACAATAAATTTCCTTTTCAAAACATGGAGATAATGAATGGACTCGAGGAGACAAGGTAGGTATGGGGATAATGAATGGACTCAAAGAGACAAGGTTGGTAGATATAATTAATTCAGTCATCATACTAAAATGTAATTTTCTTTCGGATTGAGAAATTAGGCTACAACCATCATTTGCCATGCCACATTGTTTTCAGGACTTGTCACGAAAGGGTTAAACATAGTAAAAACTGGAATTGACAAAGGGAAGGGGAGCAGAAATTTTGATTTTCTAATGGATAATTTTTTAGCTTTGCCCCGCCCATCTCTACATAAGCTCCATCGATGATTTGCACGTGTTGGGATCAGTTTATATACTTTGAATCCTGAATTCCAAATTTCATGGTAACCATAGATACAGCTAACTTGGTGAATATTTTGAAACCAATTTCAAGTACTTTGATTTGACGGGAAACTGTTGCTGCCCAACTCACCAGGTCAGCAAAGGCAAACTAATTCTAAAATATTCACCAGCTTTCCTTTATAAATTTTAATTTTTTCCCATTAAAATGAGATATGGGCAATTCATCTCTTACCTTTATCTTGTGCACGTTACATTGTGTAGATTTCACTCTGCTGTCGCCGCTACTCACATAACAAATTCAGTTGACATTTTGCCCCTCCCCCATCAGCCTCTTCCGACCCGAGCAGTGTCACAGCCTAATGTATTAGGTTGTCTCACATTCTACACCCATAGGGCCATGATATGGTAAATCACCAGATTTGGTTATATTCCTTTAACTTTGACAGTCTTCCATCAACCCTATACCCCCCCCCCCCCCCCTCCCCACCCACACCCCTCTGGGAATGGAGCCTAATGTAAATGGTGTCTCCCAATCCACAAGCATATCGGTAATTTACACAATAATTTTGATTGAATTCTACCAAAAGCTTTCTGAGGAGATGGATGGACAGACACACAGATGGAGGCGATTGTAATATCCCTGCAGTTTTTTCAAAACGTGTGGGTATAACTAAGAGATTAAATTTAATTTATTGATATTTGATTCAAATCCCACCCAATCTCAAATGATACATAGAGCTTATGTGAGATGCACATTAGCTGAGCCCTCAGGAATACGGTTGATAACAGTCAGCAGTCGATCCAGAACAGCCGCCGGCATAGCTGTCAGCCATTGATGTGTGTAGTAGCCGATCATGTTTCGAACGTACATCATCATGTTTTAGTTCAAATATACTGTTTCCATACAAAAATTAGATTATAGAGTAACACAGGTCATCAAATTTTTATTTTTATAAAATCCATGTTAGTAAATCCATTAGGCGTAGCAGGAAAAACTGAGTCCGTTTAGAGTTTAGAAGCCATCGCCCATCAGTCACCTGCAAAAAATAGGAAGGATAAATTAGAAATATCCAAATGCTAGAAGTGTTATATTAAGACTTTAACAATCCAATTTTTTCATGAAAATTTAAATTTTCTCATAGACAATGCCCATATGCAGACCAAGAGCAAGTCATTCCAGTGATACATTTTCAAAAATAATCTTACTTTGGTCGGAAAATTTACATTTTCCTCGACAACTGCAGCAGTTTTGGTCTGACTCAAATGTTAAATGGTTAACAATATACATGTACGGCGCAAGGTCATAGGGATATACTGTATAGTCCGAGTCTGCTCTGACTCAACCCTTCCCAGTGACAGATATTTGGACAGACTGTCACAGACTGACAGTCTGTCCAAATATCTGTCACAGGGGCAGGTTGAGTCAGAGCAGACTCAGACTAAGGGATATACTGGTAAACTAGTCCGAGTCTGCTCTGACTCAACCCTTCCCAGTGACAGATATTTGGACAGACTGTCACAGACTGACAGTCTGTCCAAATATCTGTCACAGGGGCAGGTTGAGTCAGAGCAGACTCAGACTAAGGGATATACTGGTAAACTAGTCCGAGTCTGCTCTGACTCAACCCTTCCCAGTGACAGATATTTGGACAGACTGTCACAGACTGACAGTCTGTCCAAATATCTGTCACAGGGGCAGGTTGAGTCAGAGCAGACTCAGACTAAGGGATATACTGGTAAACATTATGACCCGACAACGGGTGTTATGGTCATACACCACCCTCAGATTTTAGCGCATAAATGAAATGAATAATATAATAAATGGTGGGCATATATCGTCCAAGGAGGGAGTATGACTACTAGTTACTGGATTAACCTTTTCAATCGACAAGAGCGAATAATAAATTTGCTACGAAATGTTTCAAAGTTCTGTTGAATATTTTGAAACTAATTAAACTGGCTACGGCAGCACCAGCTTCACATTGGATTCCAAATATTCAACATCTTACATTTATAATGACTGTAAATGTGGAGTTCTGGAATTTCAGGTTCAAATGTGACAATTGTTTTTGATTTTGGGCACACAAGTTTATTTCAGGGCCCCGGTTCTCTATATCTTTGATCAGAGGATACTGGCCACACAGTAAATGGTGATAGAATGTTTGTAACCAGGGCAATAGTGAAATATTTGTTTTCTAAGGAATTATTTGTAAGTTCCAGTCATCAATGATTATTAGTAAATGTGCTGTTACTTGTAAGTTTTCAGTTACTCAATGACTAATTTAACCGAGAAAGTTATAGATTGTGTTAAGAGAGCAGCTGAACCAAAAATATATAAATCAATTTCGTTTACCTCTGGTCGCGAAATCACAATAAGGTTATAGACAAACAATCCGATAATCTCAATCATCGATGCGTGTCTTTCAACTCTTTGTTTACAATTTCCGAGATAACTTACTCTTCAAATTACTAGCATTAATTAGGCCGAGTTGAGATGCGAAAGTTGTCAAATATATCGGCATCCCACTTCCCGATTGGCAATATCGTTAATCTAGTGATCTGTCTACTTTTTAGTTTGTGGCGTACAAGAAATATGCATAGATTGACATATTTGAACACACAACTATTTTGCAAAACAGCTGATCGTCACCGTGTCGCCATCTTGCCGGAAAAATTAATATTCATGTATTCCCGACCAATCAGACGCATCAATCTTATAGTACGCGATACGGTGTTGCCAATAACGGGTAATGAGCTTGGTACTCGTATATTATATACGGGTACAATTCTACAAATTCCTGTCGTTCTCTGGCGATCTTTCACGATAAACGATTCCTATTTGGGACGCCGCTACGAAAAAATGTCCGATGCTATAGAATCTTAGTGTAAAACATTCGCGTTCGCTTTTTAAACGGCTGAGTGGACCCAGTAATGCTACATAGCATAAAATTTGCCATTTATTCGCTGTCAACGCTGAGAAACCCTGGTATGTGTTCGATTATGTATAAAGGAATTATTCAACATTGAATGAGGCTCCCCCCCCAAATCATGACCGGAATTTCTCGAAATCTTACGGTACCGTGACATAATATAATTGTCATTTTCACATCTTATCGGATGAAAACCTTCACGAAACTTTGGTATCTGTTAGTTTTAATACCATTGTGATTAATTTTATCAATGGCATTTGTAAAATTAAAAAAAAATTCGATAAACTTTGCAAAAATAGACCAATGTATTTATCCTATAAGGTGTGGCCATTTTGAGAGGCACGTTGACTAACTAAAATATATTTTATTCATACAAATTTTATATGTACTTAAAGGTATTTTATTGCCCTTTCTAATGATATATAGTTTTATATATAGTAATCTGTGACTTTGCCAAAAATAGTTAATATAGTTGGCATGGTAGCACTACGCCGCTATCACTCCACTACCGCTAACAGGCTAGGTTTCTAAGCAAGTTTCTAGCTTTTGGCTGTAGGGTCTCTAGCACTTTTTTGTAAATTCTTGGTAGGGCCCAGAGGGTTAAAGGTATACCGGTAAGACAATTGATATCTATACTGGTACTTTTGTATTCATTTTTCTAATACTATGAAGCCCATGACTGCAAAACGTAAGCTAGAACATGCAGTCAATGACATACACACACTGTACCATCACAAATCCCCACGTTATCGCTAACTTGTACATTTTTGACACCCCACCCCCACAGGGGGCTGACGTTATATATCGCAAGCCACAATCATAGGGCTAACTCAGCAAACAAATATGCTTGAATTCCACCAAAACGTTTTGGGCAAAATATGATACATGAAATCTTTATATTTGAACTTTTGACCCTGTCCTCTGGCTCCCCAGGGGGGGGGGGGGGCACAGCACAATGCAAATGTTACCTGACAATTGTCAACAAGATGGCCGCCAGCCACATTTGCCGATCGACTTCGTTTAAACAAACTTTGATCCCTATGGCCTAAAGATGCTTCCTGCCAAATATAATTGAAATCGGCCCAGTGGTTCTTGAGAAGAATTTGTTTAAAGGAAAAGTTGACGGATGGACGGTCGCCATGGCATAAGCTCACTTGGCCTTTCAGGGCAGGTGAGCTAATAATATGGATCTCATAAATAATTTGATTGAATTCCACCAACTAGTTTCGGTCTAGATCATGTGGTAGACTGAATTTGTAAGATATTTTCTCTTTGACTCTGCATTCTGGACCACCACCCCAACCCCCAAGAGGATGGAGCCAAACAGAAATGTCATCTCGCAATGATATGAATAACTCATATAATAAGTTTTATTGAATTCCACCAAACCACTTCCAAGGAGATATCATCATAGACAATAATTGTTTGAGATATGCATAGATGGATGGATGTTTGTTTGAGGCAAGTTAGTTGCAATATATTCAACAGAATATTTCTGACTTCATCACTGCATCTCGTCATTAGCGTGCAAAATCCTAACCATTTAAAACTAAAGCATCCAATATCTCGAATACAGGACAATTATTACAGGTACACCGTTGAATATTTTGAAACTAGTTTGACTGGAAGCTGTTTCTGAGTACCTACCCTGTACAGGAACTTCGACGCAGAGGCTACCAGCAGGAGACCACATGTATACTTTATTATTACCGGTACACAGAGCGAGGCGTGACTGGCGAGGGTCCCAGGATACGGCTGTAATAATAATATAGATAGATGTACATACACAATAATGCCTAACAAACAAGGATGCTGAAGATAGGGGATATGACTCATCTCTAGAGCTGTACTGGATAGCGAAGTTTTGTCAAAGACAACATAATAATGGCTCTGATTATATACTCATTCATTAACTGTCTCACCGCTGCAAGCCACCAGACAATAATTTCAATGGGCAATAACTCTGGACATGTTAAAGATTTTGAAAACAATTTGACTGAAAATTGTTGGCGGCTAAGCCACCAACAACTTTCAGTCAATTTGTTTTCAAAATATTTAGCATGTCCAGATTTATAATCCTTGGAAAGTCGTCTGCAAAAACTCAGCAATCAGACAGTTAAGGAGCATTGGTATGCCCATGTTGAACATATTTTTGTCGATTTTAACACGGAACCTAGAATCTCTATTTTAAGGTAACTAACTATACACTCAGGTAAGATGTTTAATATTTTGAAACCATTTAAAGGGCACCTGTTGTTCGCCAAACTACACACAAAGTTTTATCTACATACTATACTCTGCTCGGGTTGTGCGAGTATTGCTTTGAGTGATCACGATCGATTATTTAAGAATTGTTGCGATTAGTTGATTAATCAGGCTAGATACAAATTACTCAGACATAGCAACAATGGCATATCCATTTGCAGGCCAAAATACAATTTTTTGAAAATGTATCACAGTAATGCCTGGCTCGATGCTTGAGCCAGTCATTCTGGTGATACATTTTCAAAAATAGTCTTCTTTTGGCCTGCAAATGGACATACATTCGCTGAGTAAAATGTTTATTTTCGTGACAGATTGCACTAACGAGTAATTAAAAGCAGGTTTTGAAATATGTTATGCAGTAAAAATTATGCACGATTATTCAATTATTTAATTTCTAATCATAATTTCACGATTTTAATTGTTTTTTTTATTAAATCATGTAATTGCGTAAGCTCCACTAAGTTATCGAACGAAAATAAAAAATCGGCACAGATTCAAGAGAACTGACATGGATGGAAGAATACAAGGAGACATAATTCTCCACTTACACATTTTAACCACATCTCACATAATCACGCGTGCACTGAATGCATGCGTGCGTGCGTATGGCTATATGGTCTATTCTATTCTCACCTTTAATGGGAGCTGCCTGAATGAGTATAACTGCTAGTGAGAGTTTCTGAATGTCCCAGATCCACAGTGTATGAGGCATGTTATCTGAAAATAAAACCAAAACAATAACAACCCCAATAATATACACAACTCACACACCCATAAACAAATGCACATGCACGCACGCACACAGATCGAGCTAACCTCGTCATAATTCCAAATTCATCTCAAGAAGGGTGGGGGGGGGGGGGGAAGATAAAGGACTAAAGACTAAAGGGAGATCATCCATTTACTTAAGAAGTGTTTAAACAGAAAAATCAGTTACTCCCCTTTAGTTGTACACAGTTGGGAGTTATAATCAAGAATGTTTAAACCTTTGAACCTGAAATGCCAAACATCAAAATCATTTATGTTCTAATACATAATCGGTTCAATATTTTGAAATTTCACTTGGAACTGAATTTAGTTTAGAAATTATTTTCAAAATATTCAACAGCTTACTTGAATAATTACCTTGAAATTGAGATGCTTGAGAAGCAGGGTTCAAAGCATTAAATTATATTTACACAAAAATTGTTACCCATCTTAACCCTTTATAACCTCAAATTTGTTCAAGAAAATTTCAATTTTCTCATAAAAAATATCGATTTGCGGTCTGCTAGTTGTGTGCAGAAGACTATTTTTGAAAACTTACCACTGGAATGACTGGCTCAGTAACAGAGCCAATCATTCTAGTGGTAAAATTAAAAAATAACCTCTTGGTCTAGAAATGGACATTTCTTAAGTCCAATGTAGAAGCCATATTTGGCTGATATGAGTTTTAAAGGGTTAAAGAACAACCTGGACTGGAAACTGTTGCTGGCAAAGGAATCAACAACTTCCATACAAAATAACTTTCTAAATATTTATCAGAATTAAGTAGTTTGAAGCTAAGTAGTGGTCTTAAGGCATGTCCATTTGAAGGCCAAGAGAAGAGTATTTTTTAAATATTTACCACTGGAATGACTGGCTTGGTTACCGAGCCAGTCATTCCAATGTTAAATTTTCAAAGATACTCTTCTCTTGGCCTTCAAATGGACACTGGCTAACCCAGACTTAAATTTTTTTAATGTTACCTTTTGGTAGTCAAGCCGGCCAAAATTCCAATGGTAAATTCAAAAATTTATAAAAATAGTCTTCTAAAATTAAAATTAATTGAAAAATGTTGCCCATTAAACAATTAATTGATATAAGTAGTATATTGAGCGCTTGGAGGCGCTGTTGACACAAGAGAGGGTAAAGTAACTAATAAACTGTCGTAAAACATGAAAATTGAAATGATAATTAATACATGTTTGTTATCAAATTTTGTCATCTGGCGTACTAATTCAGTCCATAAACGTGTAAAGAAATGGTCTTCTAAACAGGAACGAAGAGGAAAATTCTGCTCAAATTAATATCCTGTATTCCCAACTTTGACATTGCTCTAGGCTTGCACAATATTGCCCTAGGAGGTATCACGATATATGGTGGTGAGAAACTCACGATATTCCGATATATATATCGTATAGCCTATTTTATGGTATATGAATTCATGGGGTGAATTGGTCTTGGGTTGAGTTGGACTGCATGGTTTGGCTTATGTAGACTTGTCGGCTTCGCTATGAGTATTCTTATCAGTTTTAACCGAATATGACTTCTAGTTGGTAAATTTCAATAAAAACTTTAAGTCCAGTCGCCAAGATGTTTAAAGAACAATCGCTAATAACACGAAAGTAGGACATTTCCCGGTGTAAAATTTTGATGCCTTACACCTTGGCTTAATGTATACCTTGTCCATCATTGCGGGAGTGAAATTATTACATTGGACAACCTAAATATTGTGTACTCTGTTATAATCATCGTTATTACATCAAATGAATAAAAAATGAATTTTGTCTTTGTGTTAATGTACAAATCGTGTGATATTAGGAATGCACTTTAGATCTGATCCGCATTTACCGAGTACCGGTTTACTAATAATAGTTAGCCTTCAGAAACATCTCGGATAATTCACCTTGCTGGCTAAAGCGTGTATACTGTCTCATTTAGCTATTACATTTGTGAACACACCACCTCTCGCCTCCAAAAACAGGAGAGCAAGCAATATCATGTGATTTATATATTTTACTAATAACAGTTAGCCTTCAGAAACATCTCGGATAGTTCACCTTGCTGGCTAAAGCAGGTATACCGTCTCATTTAGCTATCACATTTGTGAACGCCCACCTATCACCTCCAAAACAGGAGAGCAAGCAATATCACATGATTTATATATTTTACTAATAATAGTTAGCCTTCAGAAACATCTCGGATAGTTCACCTTGCTGGCTAAAGCATGTATACCGTTTCATTTAGCTATCACATTTGTGAACACACCACCTCTCGCCTCCAAAAACAGGAGAGCAAGCAATATCATGTGATTTATATATTTTACTAATAACAGTTAGCCTTCAGAAACATCTCGGATAGTTCACCTTGCTGGCTAAAGCAGGTATACCGTCTCATTTAGCTATCACATTTGTGAACGCCCACCTATCACCTCCAAAAACAGGAGAGCAAGCAATATCACATGATTTATATATTTTACTAATAATAGTTAGCCTTCAGAAACATCTCGGATAGTTCACCTTGCTGGCTAAAGCATGTATACCGTTTCATTTAGCTATCACATTTGTGAACACACCACCTCTCGCCTCCAAAAACAGGAGCAAGCAATATCACATGATTTATATATTTTCGCGACACCATTTATTGTCAAATTTAGGATTAATTTAGATTTTATAAACCATGCTTATTAAGAAATATACAATATTTATACCGTCCCAGGTAATAATTTCACTCACGCGATCAGGGTTTTGAGGCATACAGTATGGTGACATGAAATTGTACCAGAAAATTGCATTAAATTTTCATATTATTGTCCATCTATTAAAACAATTTTAACGAATGAACTTCAACTTTTTCTTGACTTATTCCTAATATAAGCCCACCCTCGCAAAGATGTTGGTTTGAAAATAAATTTAATAGCTTGCGGTAATAGAAGACTACACCACAAACACATGACAAATAGGCAGAATATGGCGTGACAGTAAAATTTTCATGATATTTCTATTTTTTCAAAATCATCTCGCAAATAATCGTGGCTGGGAAAAAAAATCACAATTTTCGATAATATCACACAATCAAGCTCTTTTCAAGGACTTTACAAGGACTGTCTCATATTTGCAAGGCCTCTAAAACTGGGCTGTGCAGGAAATTTTGCAAATTAGGTGCTCTGAATCGCCATCTCCTACAGTATTGAGCCATATACTGTATGTAACTTAAGAATATATTGAAAAAACCCACATTTTCAAGTACTTTTCAAGACCGTGCTGCTATTTTCAAGTACATATGTACTTTTCATCGCAAATCTTTAATTCAAGCAGTTTTGCTTTTCACTTCATGAGTATACTTGTCTTCCTAATACTTTTCGATATTTCTTAAATATTGAACTGATGTCAGAATCCAAGTACATTTCAAATTTGTACGAACTCTGCTTAAGCCGTTAATGGTCATGCAATTTGCAGGTCAAGATAAGACAATTTTTGAAAATTTACCACTGGAATGCTTGGCTCGGTAACTGAGCCAGTCATTCCAGCAGTAAATATTTCAGAAACAGTCTTCTTTTGGCCTGCAAATCGACATTGATTTACCTGACCAATCTTGACCATTAAATGACTGAATCATTAATACTGACCATTGCGTGTGTACATATATCTACAATCGTGACTGAAGGCCACAATGCCCACACCAAGTTTGGGGTTGGCTTTCTCAAGATCTGGCTTCACCACAGGAACCTGGACTGGTGCTGTCTGAAGCTCATCTGAATGGTGGCAAGAAAACACAAAATAACAATTTAATATCAACCAGAAATGTGTTTGCAATGTAACCATGAAGCTCGACTTTACGACTGCAATAATAATAATAATAATAATAATAATAATAATAATAATAATAATATCTGTTTATAGAGGGTACAGTAAACTCGATCAGTACAAATATCTGTTCTTGCCCGAGGCCCTCTACTATTTACAGTTTTAATACATTTACAATCAGATATATAAACTATCTATACAAGAGTATGATACAGGTATATACAACAACCAGATGATGTACATTACCTGTTCACCCACCCACCTATCCACCCACCCATCGACGGCATGTCATCAGAAGTTGACATAACAAATTTGAAATAAATCCGTCCATTATAAGGGAAGTTATTAAGCATAAACCAAATGCAAAAAGCATAATCCCACCCTACCCGCTTTGAAAATAAAATAATAATAATACAGATACATTTGGGTAGGAGTTAGTACACAAAACAAATCCAAAAGTTTATACAGTAGTCTATGATAAAAGATGGACTACAATACAGTAAATTAAATAATATATTATCTGGCTACATGGGCCCGAAGCTCAAATTTGGAAGCTCCTAGTGAGGTTGCTTCACATACATTAATGGGTAGGCTGTTACAAATTTGTGTGCCCGTACAAGCAAAGCCATTCTTATAAATCTCAGTTTTAGACATGGGCCTTTATAGGTTAGAATTTGTTACAGATTTGAGAGGCCGACTATGTATCTCTAATGTGTATTTAAGCATATCTTTTAGATACTGTGGTGTGTGGTCATGTAGAGACATGTATACCATTGTTGCAGTGCGAATATATGTTAAATCAGAAAATGGAAGCCATTTTAATCACTGAAACAGGTCTGCACTAGGTGTGTCTTTATTTGCATCAAGAATAAGTCTTGCTGCTCTTTTTTGAAGTTTCAGTAGTCTGTCAGATTCAGTTTTAGGGCAGTTACCCCAAACAGTAAGACAGTAATTCAGGTGTGGAAGGATATAAGCATTATAATACATGATTCAACATTTTCGGTTCATTAATTTAATATTATTTCACATGAAAGCTAATAGTCCCGCTATTTTTCTACATAAGGCCCAATGGGCCTGTATCGCTCACCTGGAACATTGGCATTTCAACTAAACTTACTTAAGTTTTACATCCATCAGTGTCACTTCCAATGACTTTCAGTCAAATGATTTAGTTTTTCGAGATATTGACAACAATCTCTGGACTGTTTTTTTTGCTGCATTAGTGATTTTGAACAATGTTTAAGTGAAAATAGATGATATCAGTGCGAACAACAGCTGGTTTCTTAACTGTCTCACTGCTGCAAGCCAGTGCAGCCAATAATTTCAATTTTCAAAAGCTCTTGACTTGTTGAATATTTTGAAAACAATTTGACTGAAAGTTGTTGGCGGCTTAGCCACCAACAACTTTCAGTCCAACTGTTTTCAAAATATTTATCAGGTTCAGAGATATAACCTTTGGAATATGTCGTCTGCAAAAACTCAGTCAGACGGTTTGAAGAAAATGGTCTCTAAAGGCAGGTAGGTGGTCTTTATAGCAGGTTATCCCCCACCACCACACAATCCATTTAACACATGCGCATCTGGCTGAATCACCGAGTTAGCAGCAGGGGTAGGGTGAGCTGGAGTTGATTTAGAAAATAATTTGACTGAAAGTCATTGCTGCCTTAGGCATCAACAACTTTCAATCAAATACATTTCAAATATTTTTAAGAGCATAGATGTCAGAGCACATACAGTAATATATATCTTAAATATTTCTGCAGTATTGGAAAGGTTAATCTGTTAATTGGAATTTAATATCTAGTTTGGCAATAAAATCTGACATGGTGATAAATCAATGGACGTTGGGAACAAACCATTATTTGCCCAATGAAAGTGAGACTACAAATATTTAAGAAGTGATAACTCTGGCATTTGACGTCCTATCAGTTTCATTTTTACAACACAGATATTAGATGATTAACATTGTGACCAAGTTTGGTGTCAATCCGTCAAGAAATAACAAAATGAGCCACCATTGTTTGTGACAGACAAACAGATGGATGGACGGACATACAGAAGACGGATGGGGTTATCGCTATACGACAGCTGACTGACAAGTAAGCGGAGTTAAGAAAACCAATTTCGGCTTCAAAATCCATCAAATAAAAAAATTGAATATGGCAGCCAAACACGCTAAAATTTGATTGGTCCATGGCGGCCATGTTTTTTACCTATCAACTTCCCATGAACAAACTTAAATGGCCCTTAGTTCATAATAATATCCCCAAAATTTCAGCCCAATCCATTCAGCAGTTCTGCAGAATAAGTCGTTTTCACGAAAACTAGGTCATCCAAGATGGCCGCCAAACCATTTGGCCAATCAAGTTCCTTCGAACAAACTTGGTTCAGCTCTTGCCCTATATGATATTTCATGAGTTTTGAATCAATCCACCAAGTGATTTCGGAGAAGATTTTTTGACATTTCCTAAAATCGGCCAAAATCCAAGATGGCCACCGGCCGATCGGCTTTGTTTGAACAAACTTGGATCCCTATGCCCTAAGGATACTTCCTACCACATATAATTGAAATCGGCCCAGTGGTTATTGAGAAGAAGTCGTTTAAAGGAAAGAGTTGATGGACGGACGGATGGATGCTGGACAGACGATGGATGGTCGCCATGGCATAAGCTCACTTGGCCATTCTGGCCAGGTGAGCTAATTATCTATGTGTGTTTTCCATTTTAAATTACAATCAACAGTCACGCCTAAGAGTTTGAAGTTACTGACTTGTTCTAATGTGGCATTATTTAGCTGGAGCATGATGTCAGTGTCTGATTCTATTTTACGGTGATTACATATGAATAAAGCTTTTGTTTTCTTGCTATTAATTAACATCTTATTCGCACTGCACCAATTAACAACATCTAAAAGAGCATCCTGTAATGAAGTACCAAGTTCCTGAACACATTTCTTAGCAGTATAAATTGTTGTATTATCTGCATACATATTTAGGGTGTAATTAGTAGCAATAAGAGGTAAATCGTTGATAAATAGAACAAATAACAAGGGACCTAAAATAGAGCCTTGTGGAACACCGGAAACTATGATTTTTGGATGAGACACCTTATTTCCAATGGCCACACATTGTCTACGATGAGTGAGATATGATTGTAACCAGCCAATGGCCTCAATGAACTATGAAGCTTGAATTCAAACATAAAATAAATATAGAAGGCTTATTAATACCCTTATCAACAAGAGACCCAAGCCCCTGTAATACTCACCTGGACCATTAGCATTTGAACCATTTGCACTTAAATGGAGATTTAAAAAAATATTTACCAATCCAAAATCTACCGCCATAGGATCATTCCATCCAAGTTTCATTGAAATTAGGCTTTCCAATAAATCCAAAACGCCACTAAAAAAATTGAAAAAGAATTTCTGGAGCCTACCACCATAGAATCCTTCCAGCCAGATTTGGATAAAAATCTACCTAGTGGTTATTTTGACAATTTCTGGTAAATTTTCATAATATTTATGATTTTCACCACAAAAATTGAACCATTAAAATTCTGAATAGCTGTGAGTAGCTTACCGCGATCGAGGATGTCCAGCCAACTAGGGTTGAAATCTGTTAAGTGGTTAATGATGAGTAGCGTTTGGACAATTTTCGCTAAACTACCTAAAACCTTGAACACAGTAATAAAAATTCTGTATACAAGTTCTAAAGTCTAGCCCAAATAGGTCCTTCCCACCACAGTAAATTGAAATCTGCCAAGCAGTAAATTTCCAGTAAATCGTTCATAATATCCAAGATTTTCACACAAACAAATTGACCAATCAAAATTTTGTATATGAATTCTGAAGCCAAAAACATCAGGGTCCTTTCAGCCAAATTAGGTTGAAATCCGACAAGCGGTTAATGAGGAGTAGCATTTTGACAATTTCTGGTAAATTCGTCATAAAATCTAAGATTTTCAACCAAACGATTTACCAATCAAAATTATGTACCGTATTTCGCTTAATTGAAGCCTAGGCTTCTATTAGGACAAGAGGTGTTCAATTTCCAACCCAACATCCCTGAGAAAGGGGGTGGTCTTATATTACAGTTTTCCCAAAAAGGTTTTCTGAAACTGATACCCCGGAAATTCAACGCATTTTCTCCCGTAAAAATTCCCACCGCCTACGCCTATATTTAATGTATACCTCAAAACATCACCGGGGAAGTGAAATTATTTGATTTGAGCGCCTAAATATTGCGTATCCTTTAATAAAGGTCATTTATTACATCAAAATTAATCCACAATTTGATATAAAATGGCGTCGCAAAAAATACAAATCACGTGATTCGCCTCCAATTGAAGAGTTTATTTTAGAGCAAGTACTCGGATATAAATATTCTGGAATCGAGGACCCTGAACTCGGGAATTTCTATATATTATCATTGTGTGATAGGAACTGAGTATTATACTGATCTGAATAACGGGTACCCGTTTGATAAACTCCCGTTAGCGTATATCTCGCGAGAACACGTCGCAAGCCCATCGCAAAAGAGCCACTGGATCTTAAGAAGCCGGCTACATTGTAGTTCGTAATAATTCAATTTGGATCATTTAATGTTGATTGGCGTTACAAAATTGATGCGCATTTTCTCCCACGCTTGTTTGTTACATAAATTTGGTCTTAAAATATATTTAAAAGGAAGGTATTTAATCACGCCAAGACTGTTTTACGCGCATTTTGACTACAAAAGTGTGGAATAAACTATTATATCTTGAACATACATGACCTACTATTAGTATTAATCTAATAGGTGGTCAAGATTTACAAATCCGAGGCCTGTATTGACTTCTAGAGGGGCCAGAAATGTATCAGGGCAGAGATATCTGGTATCTGAAGTAGACAACACCCTGTGACACGATTGTTATTATTATACACGCTATTCTTAAAAATTGGCTCTTGGTGGGCTTCTAATACAGAGTTTTGCCGTTTTGAAACTGCTAAGAAATCATTGGAGCTCATATGTCAAAGTTAGGGGGTGGGCTTCTATTAGAGCATAGGCTACAATTAAGCGAAATACGGTATACAAGTTCTGATGACTACCCCTATAGGGTCCCTTCCAGCCAAAATAGGTTGAAATCTGGCAAGTGGTTAATGAGGAGTAGCGTTTTTAAACAAAGGTTGGCGGATGGACGCCATGCGTCAGTGACCGTGACCTTTGACCCAACATTATTGTGTGATGCTGTGTCATTATAAGGAGGGATGTGTCTAAGTTTGGGTCCAGTATGATTAACAAAATATGAGATATAAACAGAAAAGTTGAGCCAAACGCAACTTGGATGACGATGACGCCGCCGCATGATGTGCAGGGTATCACCATGGCTCATTTTACTTCATAAAGTCGAGACAAAAACAATTAATCAGATTATTCCAAGTCTCACATATACACCGTGCTTGATGACCTTGACATTTGAACCCTGACCAAAAATCAAGATGGTTCATCATGACTCAAATGGCATCCTCCATAACTCAATGAACCGTTCCAGTTTATCCACCCATCATATGACGTTATAATCAACTATATGGCATGTAGGATGATGTCATAATCAATCACGTAGATAAGTTCATCACGAATCCATCATTGTAGACGGACTAAATGATGTATGAATTGTATGTCTACTATTTAATAAATATGCTGTTGAGTATTTTGAAAATAATTTGACTGGGCGCTGTTGTTGTCATAGGCAAACATAAGTCAAATTAGTTTCAAAATAATCAACAGATTTTCTGGAAATTGAGTCAGGAAGTTCAGGAATCGATTGATCCCAACACGGACAAAGTGTGGGTGGAGCTTAGATAGAGATGGACTGGGCAGAGCTAAAACTGGATTCCTCCATTTTCTTGGGTTAGCATGACATAAAGCATGACGGATGGACAAATAAACAAATGTATGGATGGACGCTTTCATGGTCAAGCTTATGGCTTCCATCACCAGAAAATATAAGGCTGGCTACACCCCTGGTCGAAGCATTAAGCAATTAAACATTTCATAATGAAATCGCCCTCTGCTGTGGCCTTGAGGAATGCTAATTTGCAGGCCAAGAGAAGACTACTTTTAATCATTTACCCTAGGAATGATTGGCTCGATGATGGAACCAGTAATTCCACTGAGAAATTTTCAAAAACAATCCTCTCTTTGTCTGGAAATGGAAACTTTCTATGAGAAATCTGAAGATTAAAGAGTTAAATACTGACATTTACACTGGATGTTGAACAGTGATCCTGCAGGTGGGCGAGTCTCACCCTTCAACAAAGGTGGGCATGTCTCAGCCTCCTTGTATATAATCTGTACAGAGGAAACACATGACAGGCTAGAGTGACAATTATAGATCACATTCTATGCATATTGACATATTTCATTCTGAATTCTAAATAGAATGATCGCAACCCAGTAATTAACTAGATACTAACAGATGATTATAATCCATGTTTTTTCAGAGAAATAATCTGTGATTATACTGTCCCACTGATGTGTGTGTGTGTGTGTGCGTGCGTGCGTGCGTGCGTGCGTGCGTGCGTGCGTGCGTGCGTGTGTGTGCGTATGAGCGTGTTTATGTGTGTCTGTGTCTCACATATGTGCGTGTTTTACCGTCCCGCTGATGTGTGTGTGTGTGCGTATGAGCGTGTTTATGTGTGTCTGTGTCTCACATATGTGCGTGCATAAGCATATTTAGTGTCTGTGCTGACTGCATGAAAATCGATTTTAACTTAACTCCTCCGAAACCATTGGACGGAATTCAAACAAATTTTGTATGTGAGTACACGATTGCAGAATGCAAGAGACCATTTACATTTTGTTCCACCTCCAGGGGTGTCAATTGGTCAATGTGGTGAATGTGAGGCTTTGCGATGACACATCATCGCCCATCTAGTTAGTCAACATTTTGATGGACTGTTGATTCTGTCATAAGCAGCAAACAATATTACATTAAATGATTTTTAAAAATAACAGTAGGAAATAGGAATTTAAGCCCTAAAGCCTGGAAACGGTAAATTCTTTATAATATTCAAGTAATATTCTGTTAATAAGCTATTTTTGTTAGAACTGTCAATCTAGCCGACGGGAAATTATAATTCTCATAGTGTAGTAGCATCAACATATGGTTGACATGCACACGCGTGAAAATGACGTCACAAGGGAATTCCGTAAACCTCCTATTGTGAGTTTCATCAAGAGTAGCCTCCCCTATTGTGAACTGCATCAAGAGTAGCCCCCCCCCCCCCCCTATTGTGAGTTCCATCAAGAGTAGTCTCCTCCCTTGTGAGTTGCATCAAGAGTAGCCTCCCCTATTGTGAGTTCCATCAAGAGTAGCCTCACATATTGTGAGTTGCATCAAGAGTAGCCTCCCCTATTGTGTTACCTGAAGAGTTGCCTCCCCTACTGTGAGCTGCATCAAGAGTAGCCTCCCCTATTGTGAGTCGCATCAACAGTAGCCTCCCCCATTGAGTTGCATCAAGAGTGATAACCTCAAAAAGATTGAACTCCCTCTAATTGTGATCTTCAACTAAAGTATGTGTGGTATATATATGCAGGCTACATCATTCATACAGCCCTGTAGTAACAGTTTTAACACTAAAACAAATACCAGTTGGGTTTTTGGTATTTGTTTTAGTGTTAAAACTGTTACTACAGGGCTGTATGAATGATGTAGCCTGCATATATATTGATATTATGTTGAATATTTGGAACTTAATTTAAATTGGAGTTGATGCTGTCAATGGCAGAAATGTCTCCCAGTCAAAGCACTTTCAGAATATTCAACAGCTTACGTGTATAAATGTACTCAAACTGAGAATCGTTGTCTTTGTGTTTGAAGAAGGGATCAAATACGCCATTTATGAAGTCAAAGGAATTGTCACAGAGCTTTAGCTCTTTAACCATGTAGCCACAATGCCCCCCCCCCCTAAATGCAAAACTTAAGAGCCCAGTCACTTCTTCAAGGGCCCAATCTTAAAATTAAGATGCATCGGCACACAAGTTCACACATTTAAAAACACATGATATAATAATTCAGTACATGGTCTAACCTAGAATGTGTTAAATACGCTGCTTTCAAGTTTAACTCTTTTATGGATAAATGACATTATCTTAATTTCACGGTAAACAAACAGAAAATATGTTGAATATTTTGAAATTATTATGACTGGAAGCCATTGCTGCCGTAAGAAGAAATGGCTTCAAGTCATATTAATTTCAAAATATTCAACAGAATACATATACATACTATACATTGTAAAAAATTTACTTTTTAAGGATTGATGAAACTGGTTCAACCTGCAATAAAGTCATCAGATATATCAATCATCTTCTGTTGACAATCATTAAATAGAAATGGAACAATTTAGGTCCCCACCTGGGCTAGAGTTTGAAATTTTGGTAGCCCAGCCTAAAATCTAGTGGCCATATATAGGAGCACTCAGGGCAACTGCTAATCTTCATTGCTTGTCACCAAGACTGGTGGCTTATTAAAGGTAAATCAGTTGCCATAAAGAATATATTTATAAGCCCACAAGAATGTATCAGCTGACCACCTCTCTAATAGAACCCCCTTACCACCTCTCTAATAGAACCCCCTTACCACCTCTCTAATAGAACCCCCTTACCACCTCTCTAATAGAACCCCCTTACCACCTCTCTAATAGAACCCCCTTCAAATGTCGTAAAAATGCAAATGGTCTCTCGATTGTATTATAATTCTGGTTACAACAGATTGGGAACTTACAACATTGTCGCTATCAATAACAGGTTTGTGTGAAAACTCAGCCACCGTCCTCCATGTCACATGATTCAAGAGACGCACCTGTCAAAAAAACAGTTACATAATTAACCTGAGTAATCAGACATTGTAGACTATTGCCATACCAAATGATGAATCCAGTTTCCCAGTCAATTATATGATGTCATAATCCAAGTCACATGTCTGCTTAATAGTCCGTCAAGTTGTACAAATTGTATATATTTACTATTTATTCTGTTGAATATTTTGAAACTAATTTGACTGGACGCTGTTGCTGCCTATGGCAGCAACAGCACCCAGTTAAATTTGTTTCAAAATATTCAACAGCTTACTTGTATAGTTTTCTTGAAACTGAGATTCAGAATGCAGGGATCGAGTGAGCCCAACATGGGCATAAACGTGGGTATACGGTAGCTAAAATTAGATTCCTCCATCCTTTTCAGATTTTACTTCTTCTTTGATCAAGAACTGCTAGTGGCCGATTACCGAATATGGTGCTAAGATTTGAGTCAAATTGGATCAGTAGTGTTTCCAAGTCACAGAACTGGACATACAGGCAGGCAGGTAGGCAGCCAAGCAAAATTGTCATAAATAAAGATCATTTCTAAGGCCTGGAGAAGACTACTGTATTTCTTTTGAAAATTGACCACTGGATGTTAGATTTTCTAAAAGAATCTTCTCTCTGTCTGTAAACAGACATTCACGATGTAAAAAGCCATCTACTCGCTTGACCACTAAAGGGTTAAATCAGATCCAGGACTTATGACTACCTGTCTTAAAGAAACACCTGTTTCTGGCCGACATAGACATGTGGTCTTTCAAGCAGTTTTGAGTGTACATAAAGTTTATTTGAAATCACCAGTTAACAGAACTTGAAGGTGTAATCACGCTACGCCAAGAAAATAACAATTGTTGAACTTTTTCAGGCCAGAGAGGATTATTTTTCAAAATTTACCATTAAAATCACTGGCTAACTTATCAGTTGTTACAAGGATAAATTCTCAAAAATAATTTTCTTTTGGCATGCGATTTGGACATTTATCAAGACCTGTTTGATGGAAAATCTACCAATAAAGGGAGATTACTCCGAACAGGCCAAGATACTGAATACATGGTTATCTCCCTTATGAATGAAGGGCATGAATCTTTTAAATAGCATTTCTCCTGCTGTCTACAAATAACTCTGAGAGTTCAGAGACAGAGAAAAGTCAGTTAATTCCAATATTTCAACCATAATCCACCCAAATAATTAACCTAAATATGGAAGTGCTTGTAACTGATTTGACTGGAACCTGTTGCTGCAACATCTTCCATGCAAATCAGTAACAAACTGTTCAAGAGAATATATGGTTTTCAGCTAGAATTTTGTTGATAATGATAGCATGTAGGCTTGAAAGAAGGATACATTTCTATTTATTGCCCTGTCCATTTTCATCCAGAATATAAATTTCAAAGTATACAGGTAAGCTGTAAGCAGGTAAGCTGTTGAATATTTTGAAACTAATTTGACTGGTGGCTGTTGCAAATTAGTTTTTATGAAACTGTAAATTCCTCAGACATTCAATTTGTACAGGTTAGCAACAGAATTTTCGATTTTCATGCTGTAGCTACTTCTTTATGACTATGACATCAGCTAACAAGTGACGTATTTGATTATGACATCCAGACCCTGAAACAACTTCTTCAACAGTGTCTGACACTTTGTCAGCCACCAGTTACTTAGTACCTGACATATAGAATTTGTTGCCTGTCAACACTTCTATTAAGCACTATTTTTACTTGAACATGTTAGAAAGTAGTTAGAATCCAGTGTCATTAATGATTATGACACACATTTGGAAGCTAAATATCTTATGGATTTGTCAACACATGTATGCACTATCTTTTGCTAGCATTGAAACTACTGCAAATTTGTTAATCTGAACCTGTCAAAATAACAGGAAGCGGAACAGCTGTGCCTAACATTTGATAGTTTTGTGCCTGACAATGTCCTTGGAAGGCACATTATTTCCAGGCTTAACATCAGATACTTGAGTGACAGACCTGATTCCAATATTGCTATAACAACAAGCATCCCAGAGAAGTTCAAGTCTCACTGTCCCGCCTGTTTAGTTGACCTTGACATTTGACCCTACTGCCATCAACCTTCCAGCTAAAGTTGACCAGTATGCATTTCAGTAGATAATCAGGTTTGTATCCTGTCCAAAAACATTGACTTTTGACCTTATGACCTAAAAATTTATACACATCATCAGGAGCCTTTAGCGGGCCTAGAACAAACTCACATCCCACGCGCGCACACCCCACACCCACATGCACACACACACTGTAACCAAAGCTACAAGTCACATTAGCACTTAGCACTCTGATGTCAATATTCTGTCTTTTTACTTTATCAATAGCAAAGAAACTGGTGCACCAGTTCAGCTTTTACTTTAATTTGAAAATTTAAAATTTTAACATCGGAGTGGTAAGCTTTAATTTCATATTATTCAACAGTTACTTGCATGTCCCTTGAAATTGGAATTCTAGGAATTGATTGTTTAGTGTTAGAATCAATTCATGCACACATACAAAGTGGCCGGGTCTTAGCTTGAAATGGCCGGGAACTAGCTAGAAATGGCCAGGGCATAGCTAGAAATGGGCGGGACATAGCTACAAACAGGCGGGGCATAGGTAGAAATGGACGGGGTATAGCTACAAACAGATGGGGCATAATGTTAGCTAGAAACAGGTGGGGCATAGCTAGAAACAGGCAGGTTTAGCTAGAAATGGGCAGGGCACAGATAGAAACAGGCTGGTCTAATAGGCTATCGTAGACACACATGTAGGCGAGGCATGTATAGAAATGGGCAGGGCATAGCTAGAAATTGACATGGTATAGTAACGGGTGGGCATAGATAGAAACAGATGAGGTATAGCTAGAAATGGGTGGGACACAGATAGAAATGGGCAGAGCATAGATAGAAATGGGCGGGGTATAAATAGAAATGGGCAGGGTACATGTATAGCAAAAAATGGGCAGGGTACAGATAGAAACAGGCAGGGAATAACTAGAAATGGGCGGAGTATAGCTAGAAATGGGCGGGGTATAGCTAGAAATGGGCAGGGCATAGCTAGAAATGGACAGGTATAGCTAGAAATGGACGGGGCATAGATAGAAACAGGCAGGGATTAAATAGAAATGGGCGGGGTATATCTAGAAATGGGCGAGCCATAGATAGAAATGGGTGGGGTATAGATAGAAATGGGCGGGGCATAGCTAGAAATGGATGGGTATAACCAGAAATGGGTGGGGCATAGATAGAAATGGGCAGGGCATAGCTAGAAATGGGCGGGCATAGATAGAAACCGGCAGGGAATAACTAGAAATTGGCGGGGCATAGCGAGAAATGGGCGGGGTATAGCTAGAAATGGGTGGGTATAGCTAGAAATGGGTGGGGTATAGCTAGAAATGGGTGGGTATAGATAGAAATGGTCGGGTATAGCTAGAAATAGTCAGGGTAGATAGAAATGGGTGGGGTATAGCTAGAAATTGGAGGGGTATAGCTAGAAATTGGCAGGGTACAGCTAGAAATGCCAGAGCATAGCTAGAAATAGGCGGGGCATAGCTAGAAATGGGTGGGGTATGGATAGAAATGGGCGGGGTATAGATAGAAATCAGTGGGTAGATAGAAATGGGCGGGGTATAGCTAGAAATGGGCGGGGTATAGCTAGAAATAGGTGGGGTATAGCAAGAAATGGACAGGGCATAGATAGAAACAGGCAGGGAATAACTAGAAATGGGCAGGGCATAGCTAGAAATGGTCGGGTTATTGCTAGAAATGGTCGGGTATAGCTAGAAATGGTCGGGGTATAGATAGAAATGGGTGGGGTATAGCTAGAAATTGGAGGGGTATACCTAGAAATTGGCGGGGTACAGCTAGAAATGCCAGAGCATAGCTAGAAATAGGCGGGGCATAGCTAGAAATGGGTGGGGTATGGATAGAAATGGGCGGGGTATAGATAGAAATGGGTGGGTAGATAGAAATAGGTGGGACATAGCAAGAAATGGACAGGGCATAGATAGAAACAGGCAGGGAATAACTAGAAATGGGCAGGGCAGACGTAGAAATTGGCAGGGTATAGCTAGAAATTGGTGGGGCATAGATAGAAATGTTTCCCTATATGAATGCATCATGCAAAACAAAATACATGTAATGGTGTATGCAGGAGGGAGGGGGGGGGGGATGAATTAAAATCAGTCAAACATGTCAAATAAAATTACAGAACATTCTTTGAAACATAATACCTATGCATGTGTAATAATTCACTTTTAATTAATCTGTGCCGTGCTGAGTAAGTCGCATTGGATGGTGGGGTGTGTTTTAACATGCCTTCCTCTCCCACGGCACCCTAAACCTATGGCGCCACCCACATTCTAGTTCTATGTCTCACGCAAAACTGTTTTATACCTGCCTAGATATTGAACGCCTATTTTGAACAACAACGCCCAAAGACCTGATGAAGCTTGACACCCACCCCCCACCCACATTCCACCCCAACCCATTCCAGCCCAACCTACAACTTATGCCCTCTTCAGCCAACCTAAAACAAATTTCATAATCAGGTTTACAATTATAATCCAATTCACATGTCATATGTTACATGTATATATATGTGCATATACTTTGTTGTTCGTTGAGTCAACTTTATGAAGTTCAAGTCTGAGGAAAATATAGGTCAGGAAGCGTCCCTCTATGTTCTGTTTAAAATCTTTCTGCTAATCAATTCCGGCAAGCAAGACGTGCACAAATCTGTGCAAACATGCTCATTGCTGTACAGCGACAGAAAATTTAAATATCATATTAAAGTTTAAAAACTTAATAACGCTGTTCAATCTAAATCGAAAAAATACCGTAGAAGAAATCGCCAAAATGATATATAATTAAAATCAAGCTTATGAATTTGCAAACAGCAGCAACACCTTTCAGTCAAATCGCTTGCAAAATATTTTGCATACTTATATTTATCTTTATGAAAACAAACTCTCCAGAAAGCTAGATGGAAAATCGTTTAAGACCATAAAGGTTTGTGAAGAGAGCCGGTTACATGGTCATATTTGTTCATGACATGGCTTGTTTTGTTGCTTATTAAAATCCTGGTCACCAAAGTAACTTCAAGAGGGGTTTTTCAACAATGCTATACACCTACATCTATTATTAATGCACGCCAAATTTCAGATGAATATCGACTAAATTTTCACGACACAATACGATTTGGATGAGGAAATACGGGACAAAGAAATGTTGTTATAAACCAATAATAAAAAGGGTTGAAATGTAGATTTTATTCCTTTTAACGGTGTCATCTATACTGTAAGCTTATATGATAATACATGAGTACATACACACATACATGCACGCACACACATGGATGCACACACCTACACACAGACAAGTATTTGCATGTACATGGAGGTACAGACATATACACACACATACAGACTCATACACGCACATGCATATGCACGCACGCACGCAGACAAACACACTCATGTACGCACACACACATGTGCAGACAAACATACACAAACACACACGCACGCACGCGCGCATGCATGCACGCACACACACCATGAGTTGTTGTTGTCTTCTGTGGTAGTTGTTTCTGTCATCTTGTCTCACTGCTGTTGTCATCCTGCTTTGTCATCATTGCAATTGTTATTGTTGTGGTTTTGTAGTTGTCAACAATGATGACAATGACAAGAACAGCAACAACAGCCTGTTCTCAGTCCAGAATGCTTTTGTAATACAGTATCAATCCAGTGTGTGAGACATCAAATTACTCCCGAATTTTAATTTGTAAGCCAATTTGAGGGTTTATCCCTTGAGATGTGACTTGAAACATGAAAGTTCAAAAGTGACAAGTCACACAGGCTAATTTAACCCTTTAACTATTCAACACTTCACATGCCAATGTCTCAATTTCAAAACAACACAAAATCTGTTGAATATTTTGAAACTAATTTGACTGGAACATGTAGCAAGAGCTCCCAGTCAAATTAATTTTAAAATTGTCAATAGAAAATTTGTTCCATTATAAATATTTTACTGTTTCTGGTCCGTTACAAGGGTTAATCCTTTCACCTATAAATTCCCTATTTCTCATTTTCAAGGCAACCATACAGGAAAACGGTTAGATATTTTAAAATTAATTTGACTGGAAGTCAAATTGATTTCAAAATATTCAACGGAATAAGTTTTATATAGTAATGAATTTACTTTTTCAAGGATTTGTCATTGAAAGGGTAAAGGGTCTATACAGCTTTAAACTTGACCTTATATCACAAACACCTGAGCACTGCTGTAAATCTAACAGTTAGTCTGTTAATCTAGTCACTGATAGTCTACATTAACCCTTTCACAGACAAAATCAGTTTAATCCCAACATCAAGGCAAACATACTGGAAAACTGTTGACTATTTTGAAATTAATTTGGCAACAGCTTCCAGGAAAATTAATTTCAAATTATTCAACAGAGTACTTTAATTTCCCTGGAAACCGTTGCCAAATTAATTTCAAAATATTCAACAGTTTTGCAGTATAATTTCAAGTTATTAGACGTACTTCCTCTTTGATAAACATGTAGTTGAATCTGTAGGGGGGGGGGGGGGTGTGTGGTAACCATTACCTCATACAGGTTAAACAGAGCATGGGATTTGTGGGTAAATACATGTACCTTTTTCTGGTATGGGCAAAAGTCAATCAGATTTTATAGAATTACTTTAAAAGTAGCTTATTGCAAACTAATGTTCACTTTAATTAGATGATATACATGAATCTGAATATTGAGTCCCTGATTTCTAGGTACCATTCAGCCCATGGTTGGGATGATTTTATTTTCAGTCTATTACTTTTGCCCTAAACTTCCCCAGTTTTCCACACTGTAACCAATTTATGGGTGGAGAGACAGGGAGTGAAGAAAACTGTCCAACATCTAACCTTTTATTGGTCAAATTTTCTCAACAAAATTTAAATATTTGCTAATTGAATGTCTATTTACAGGCCAAGAGAATACAATTTTTGAAAATTTATCACTGGAATGACTGGCTCAGTTATCGAGCTGGTCATACCAGTGGTAAATTTTCAAAAATTGTATTCTCATGGCCTGTAAATGAACATTCCACAAGACCATAGCAGAGGGCAGTATTGACCGGTATGACCATTAAAGGGTTAACACTCATATCAGTCGAAAACGGCTTCTGCAGTAGTCTTCAGAAATGTCCATTTGCAGACCAAGAAGACTATTTTAGAAAATTTACTACTGGAATGACTGGCTCAATAACCGAGCCAGTCATTCCAGTGGTAAATTTTCAAAAATAGTCTTCTCTTGGTCTGCAAATGGACATTTTCTATGACGAAATTGAAATTTTCTTGAACAAATTCGAGGGTTTGAGGGTTAAGAGACACTAGTCTTTATAATCACCTCCATACACACCCCAGATATATAGATAAAATCTTAATAACACACACACTGAGAAACTGACCATCTTACTATTTTTATACAGACATTAGATACATTTACCAGTATATACAGCAGACAGACAGAGTCTAGATATTTATCTTTCAATTAGTGCATTATTTAGTAATTGTCAATATAGACTTCATGGAGAAGATAGCATTAAGATCAGCCAAAATATTGACAAACTTACCAAATGACAGCTTAACCATTTAATGCTTATAGACCAAAAACAAAACTTGTTATGATTTTAGGAATATTCCGTTGAATATTTTGAAAACAATCTGACTGCGAGCTGTTGTTGCCTTAACCCTTAAACCCTCGTATTTATTCAAGAAAATTGTCCATTTGCAGACCAAGAGAAGGCTATTTTTGAAAATTTACCACTGGAATGACTGGCTCGGTTATCGAGCCAGTCATTCCAGTGGTAAATTTTCAAAAATAGTCTTCTGTTGGTCTGCAAATGGACATTTCTCAAGACCACTGCAGAAGTCATTATTGGCTGATGAGTATTAAAGGGTTAATGGTAATAACAGGTTCCAATAAAATTAGTTTTAAAATATTCAGCAACTCTCCTAACTAGGCGTCTTGAAATTACAATACTGAATGTTCAGCAAGGGTTAACAGATGAACACTGCCACTACAGGTAAGAGACTTGAAATTTTAAAATCTAAAAAATCCACAAATTAATTCTTTATAACCAAGAAATATTCTGTTGACTATTTTGAAATTAAATCGTTTGGAAGTTGTTGCTGCCTCTAGGAAGCAACGTCTTCCAGTCAAATTATTTTCAAAATATTCAACAAATTTCCTGTATCGTAGGCCCAAAAATGTGAAAGCTTTTAGCGATAACAGGGTTAAAATTGTATGAGTATAAGCCATTCATCAGAAAGTCAAACATTTTTAATGACACTATGTGCATGAATAATACTACATAATGTTTATTGTTACTGAAGTCGTAGACATCAACACAACTAGCAGAGAAATGATTTTCAAAATAAACACAATTTTATATGCAAATGAAAAAGCGAGCTTTTAAAAGCTTTTAACGCTGAAACTGGCCACAAACTGCATCTGCAGGAGTCTTGAGAAATATCCAAGTGCAGACCAAGAGACTATTTTTGAAAATTTACCACTGGAATGACTGGCTCGATAACCGAGCCAGTCATTCCAGTGATAAATTTTCAAAAATAGTCCTCTTGGTCTGCAAATGGACATTTTCTATGAGAAAACTGCAATTTACTTGAACAAATTTGAGACGGTTAACCCTTACCACACTGATGTTCTATCTTTTACTGTGTGAAAAGCAAAGAAACTGGTGTACATTTTTCAACAATTTTAGTGGACGATGTTGCTGTCTATGACAGCAACATCTTTCAACAAATTTGTTGAAAATTGAATACCAGTTCAACTTTTAATTTAATTTGAAAATTTTGACATCAAAGTGCTAAGGGTTAAATGGTTAATTCCCACCCAGACTTCAAGAGGTAAGAGCAAATGTTAAAATTCTAAACCAACACCTTTGTAAGAAGCAGTGAAGATTTTTAACAATTTACACAAACATTGCTGAATGGCTGTCCCTCAAATGAAACACTTCTGGCTCAGGTGTTTGCATAATATCAAAAACCCTCTAAAACACATTTCATTCTGAATTTATTTCGGTGATGATATTTCCAATAAATATACATGATAAAACCCAGCTGCCAGGTTCATTGCTGTCTCAAAGACAGACAGTAACGATCTTCAGTTAAATTTTTTTTAAAATAATCCTCAGCTATCAGAGAATTAAAAAATTGTTCTCAGAATTTTAATCATTAAAAGTGTTAATGCTCTTTAGATGGTCAACACTTCTACTGGTCTGAGTTTATTTAAAGTTTTCTTGACATACCAGGATAGATAAATATTGATCTTTAGTTTGGTCATCCAATTATCTAATATTTGGATAACTTGTTCAGGTAGATACTTACCTGTGATTGCTTTATAAACAGCCTCTGCTGTCATCCTAACAACAATTAACACAGGTTTAACACCAGCGCATGCAAGGCCAGCTGAATTTAATGTGTGTTTTGGGTTTTTTACGGAAATTCACACCCAAAACACAAGATCATAGACAATAAAAATGATACACAATTTCAGCTCAGAAGTTTGAAGCTATTACAGCATTAATCCTTTCATCATGTTAATTGTCAAGATTGATCAAGAAAATACAAAACATTTTCTCAGTAAGTGTCCATTTGCAGGCCGAAGAGTTAAACGAAACACATTCCAGTTGTAAATTTTAAAAAATACACTTCCCTTGGCCAGCAAACAGATTTTTCTCATGTAACCATTGCAAAGCCATTTTGAGCGGTTTCACCATTAAAGCGTTAACAAAAAAAGTTACAGAAAATTCTGAGGAATTTCGAGTGATAATAGGATTTGGTTGCCAGAAGTTGTTAGATGGAAAGAATACTGAAAATATTGCCTTTAAAATCCCAGCCTTATTTTTATTCTATATATGCAAAAGTTAAGTTAGGAGGGTTTGCAAAGCAAAACAATTAAATTGATTAAAACAATGCAGGAAATGCACCTTATGTCATCACATCAACCTGTTAAATTTAATTCTCAATTTGTTCAAGAAAGTTTAATTTTTTTCAGAAAATCTCAATTTGCACACCAAGAGAAGACTATTTTTGAAGATTTATCACTGGAATAACGAGCGGGATTATCGAGACAGAAATTCCAGTGATAAATTTGCAAACGTAGTCTTCTCTTGGTCTGCAAATGGAGATTTCTCAAGCCCACTGCAGAAGCTGTTTAAGTGACTGGCTTGCGTCTTTAAACCTTTCACAGATGAATTCCTTATATCTCTGTTTCAAAGAGGAAATTTTGAAATTAATTTGACTGGACCACTGCTTAAGGCAAATTAGTTTCAAAATATTGAACAGAATAAGTTTTATATTGCAAAGAATATATATACTTCTTCAGGATTTGTCAGTGAAAGAGTTAATGTATTAATAAAAATGACTCATTATATGTGATAAATAACTTAGTTTTGGTGCCATTAAAGAGTGCTGGTCCATTAAGGCAGGTGGACCTGTTCAAACAGGTTTCACTGCTTGTACAGAACAATGATCAATGAGGCTTAATACCAAATTCTGTCCTCTTCAAATCTGTACGTAAATATCTAAGTGAAAATCCTTACTCTTATCCATTTTGAGCTGAATTAATTCACCTTCCATACAAATAACAGCTTATTAACCCTGTAGTGTACAAAGCAAACTAAAAAAATTCCTACATTAGTCTTGATGGATGCCCTTTTAAATAGGACAAGAAAAGAATATTTATGAAAATTTACCACTGGAATGACTGGCTCAATAATCGAGCCAGTCATTCCATTGGTAAATTTTCAAAAATACTCTATATCCTGCAAATGGACATTCAACGAGCAAGTATCGAGATTTTCCAGACCAATTTAGCCCACAAGAAGGTTAAGGATCAAGGCTGACTATCCTTTGATTAGTAGGTCTTCTAATGGAGCAGGTATTTCTACATTACCTGTAATCTTCATAGTCTATACAAACCTAACTGTGACCTGATGGTGGGAGGGTCCTAGCACACACATAATAAAAGCGGGTCTAACAATTTATACCCACCTACACTACCTAAGTAATTCACTATAGGACCCTATTGAGCTGACCACTTAGGACTGGGGACAGGGGAGTGGACAATAGAACATTAAAGAATGAATTACTAGGCTTATGGCTACCTGTATAATAGGCAATTGAAGACTTTAGGGATTTGAGCATTTAAGCCAACTGAGATATAGTCGGTCTATGCGGTGCTTTTGATCAGATGGTAAATATATAATTATTATCATGTCTGACCAGTAACATTCCTGATATACAAAACATTCATTCTGATGTAAGAATTTATTCTGTTGATCATTTTGAAACTAATTTGGCTTTTTAAACCTTTTAATGGTCACACCGGCCAAAACCAGCCTCTGTTATGGTCTTGTAGAATGTCCATTTACAGGCCAAGAGAATACATTTTTTTTTAATTTACCATTGAAATGACTGGCTCGATAATTTTCAAAAATTATATTCACTTGGCCTGTAAATGGCCATTCATTAGGCAGATATTCAAAAATTTTTGACCAAATTTGACCATTAAAGGGAAATTCCAGTGAAAATCGGGAATAAGTCAACTAAAAATATACTATAATCCGAAATAGATGCCGCAAAAAAATATAAAATACACTGTTCCATTGCCGAGAAATAATAAAATGAATATGCCCAAAACGCTCGAAAATGTGACTCCTGGGCGCATCCATTTTCTTGCAACGAGAGAGAGAAACCGCGAGATTATGACGTCAACGACACACCAGCAAAATATCGCCAGCGCTTTTAGATTTACCTGTTTACTTCGCGTTATGAAGGCCAAATATTAATTAACCCTTTAATGACCAAATTCTGTCAGGAAAATCAGAATATTTCCTTATTGAATGGCCATTTGCAGGCCAAGCGAAGACTAATTTTGAAAATTTACCACTGGAATGGCTGGTTCGGTTACTGAGACAGTCGTTTTAGTTGTAAATTCTCAAAATAGCCTTCTTTTGACCTGCGTCCCCAACTTGATGATTGCAGAGGCCAGTGCTGGTGTGAAATGGTTAAATCGCATGTCCGCATGTCAAGCATGGGCTTGCAGTAATAGAAACGATCATGGAAAGGGTACGGAAATTCACATTTTCAGATACCGGATCCACAGAAGCATCCGCATGAAAAGGGGCTAACTGAAAGATGGCTTCATAACATCGGCACTGGATGGATATCTTCCACATTTAAATTTGGATGACACAAGTTTAGAACATATAATCTGTATAATTTTAAAATAATGTGTCATGCATTTCAAAACAAAAGGTGCGGTACTTAATTTTAATATAACAGAATCAAACTCGACAATTAACGTCGTATTTGCTTGCATCAATTGTAAAATGGGATTTGCAAACCAAAATGAAACGATTTCGCTGATTTCCCGGTCGGTCAATTATAGGCAACCGCTTAGCGGCTTACTTCTTAGACGATAGTAGGTGACGGCTAGTAAATAATGACAAGTGTACGCTAGACATAATTAGTAGTTTAGTGCTTTCACACTATTGAAATCCAGCGTTATTAATCATTTACAACGTTTACTCCCAATTTTAAAATAACTACGCTGAGTGTTGAATATTCTGAATTAAATTTTCCTGGAATTATGTTGCAGTAGCTTCCAAACTAATTAGTTTCACACAATAGGCCTATGCAGGGTAAATTTTAACCTTTCTGCTTTTCTGTCCTTGAAAGGCTTAACTAATTGCTCCCAAATTTTTAACTGTTGACCCATATTTACTGCCTGTTGAATATTTTGAAACTGGAATTTGACAGGAAGCAGAAGTTGCAATAGCAACAGCTTTCAAAGAAATTACATTCAACATTTATTCAATTAACATATTTTTCAAGAATTTGTTGTAGCTGGTTGATTGCAAACACGCTCCTGGCATAACCCTTCAATGTTTTTAAAAAATAGAAATTGCCCATAAGAAATTTTTTTTTGACAATTTAGCACTACAATGACTGGCGCGATCATCGGGACACTAATTGCACTTTAATTTCCTCCAAACACTGTGGCAAAGTGTCAGTTGTTTAGCCAGTACGCTAATTATCCGCGAGATGCAAGATTTACCTCCCCTGGTTACGGCTATCCTCGGGCAAACAGAGTAGGTGTGTCGGTGACGTCAGCTGATTGTCCAAAATGGCGCCTCTATCTACTGGTTACTTTAGCAATTTAAATTGAGGATATCTTTTTTATTTGTGGCATAAAATTGTGCTCTTGGTCTCATACTAATGCGGAAAATTAGGACTTTACGTCAGATGCATAAAATCCCCCAGTGGAATATCCCTTTAAGGCGTTAACACACTATTGTTATACAAGCTTCCTTGAATATATTAAAGGATAACTAACCTCATCTCGTGATATCTATACAGATGATCCAATAGGCCACTCATAAACTATGTTTGGGATTTTAAGCTTTTTATCATCCCGTCAAAGAAAGATATTCGGGTTTTAGTAGCTAAATGTTGGTAGATTTCTACAGCTTATGATGGCTGTCATAATTTACTTTTCAACCAATCAGAAAATGCTTAGCGCGTCTGCCTCGGTATATGCTCTCAGTCATAGAGGTGCCAACTATAGCTTTACAATTTGTGGTATAAAAGCAACCCTACAGTGAAGCTGTTGAATATTTTGAAAGTAATTTGACTGGAAGTCATTGCTGCCATAGGCAGCAACAACTTTCAGTCAAATTAGTTTCAAAATATTCAACAAGATGATTACTACATAATAATGAATGTAATGCGTTGGCACATACATGACATTACACACTATCGCTAGAGACAAAATGGTGGCGATCACTCTTCAATATTTACGCAATATTACAAAGCAGATACATGTGATACAGTTAAGGGAATGCGACAGGATAAAAGTGATATGGAATCTATAAACCATAATCTATCAGTACAATACAACATTTGAGATGAGATTAGCATCCCTTTAAAGGGCTATCTAAGATTAACGCTTTAACCTCTGGGTATCAAGTGTCTCAGTTAAGACTATATAATTATACAGATGTAGAAAAATCTTACTGAATTTTACAGAGTGCTGGGAGAGATGAGCTACTGAGTTACACGAGGTCAGCATGTAAACCTTACAATGGGTCAGATTGGACAATAATACCGAAATATTTGTTTAACTCTTACTAACCTGGTGTCAAAATTAAAAATTTTCAAATTAAATTAAAAGAGGAACTGGTGCTAATTTTTCAAGAAATTTGGTGGAAGATTATTGTCCACCAAAATTCTTGAAAAATATACACCAGTTTCTTTGCAATTGACACACTAAAAATAGAATATTGACATCAGAGTGGTAAGGGTTAATATTAGAATGTCAATTTGCATGCCAAGAAGGCAATTTTAGAAAATTTTACAAATGGAATTACTGCCTCTGTAATTGAGCCTTGTCGTTCTAGTTGTAAATTTTCAGAAATAATCTTAAATCCCTATATATATGACCTGCAAAATATCTTTCAAAACCACTATACAGAAGCAATGTTGCATGGCCAACATGATGTCATGTGGGGTTACAAACAACTCAAATGAGGCTTAACCATTTAACACTCAAATTTGTTCAAGAAAATGTCCATTTGCAGACCAAGAGAAGACTGGTTTTGAAAATTTACCACTGGAATGACTGGCTCGGTTATCAAGCCAGTCATTCTAGTGGTAAATTTCCCTTGGCCTTTCCTCAAATCCACTGCAGAGGCCGGTTTGGCCATTAAAGGGTTAAGTTATAATATGCCATAAAGTATTTGTCATTTAGTGTCAATGGTTAAAGGGATAGGAATCCGCTTTTATGCAGATAAGGGCAGTAATCTATCATGTCTACAAGTTATTATTATTACTCAGAAATGACACATTCCAGGAGAAATTATATTACATCTGATGATGCAATGACACCCTCATCTCCTCATCCAGCACCAACCAGCCCCACCATAGGGGAGCCAATTCTCCAACACCTGTCCATAATGTACTGTTATATATTAACTGTGACAGATCTTAATAGTTCCCACAAGACATCCACCCTAAGGCACTGTGAAGTCCTAAATTTGTCCATAAAGTACTGTTATATTAAATGCAATCACTTTGGCCTTAGGCTATTTTCAAGATTTGACCATTTAAAATTGTGTCTGGGGTGGGGATGGGGGAGAATTACAATACACTGTTTCTTTAACCTCACTGACCAGAAAGACCAAATTCTTTATGATATAAAGTATATTTGCATTGAATATTTTGAAACTAATTTGACTGAGAGCTATTGCTGCCTAGCTCCCCACAATCAGACTAGTTTCAAAATATTCAACAGGGTTCATGTATATAATTGTCTTGAAATTGATACAATGTCATTTCAAGTTTTAATACTCCCTTAAGCTGTATGTTGAAATTGACACTTAGTAGTGAGGCCAATCTCTTTATAAAACTCTAGAAATACTATGACAATATAACTGTCTGGGGGTGGGGGGGGGGTAACTCATCTCTCTCTCTCTCTACGTGGCCATGTGGTAGATTGTAATAATAATTGAATGATTATTTTGTAAACAGATTGACTGAAAGCTGTCACTGCTTAAGTATTATTAGCCAGATAACTCAATAAAATTGTTTCAAGCATGCTCCAGTCACCCAGTCATAGGGATAAATATTTTAAGCTTCAAGGGAAACTAAATTTTATGGAATAGTGAATGAAAATGGTTAATCCCAGATTTAACAGGACAAGAAATAAGACACATTTTCAGCTAGGATGAACATAAGTTAAATGACCAGTAGTGACCATCACCTTTGACAAAAAACCCATTGAAAACTGACACCTCTTATGCCATGAGATAAGAATTTAATTGTCATTCAAGAAATATTTACTGAATAAGTATGTTTTGTTTCAACTCCACAATCCCAATGCTTCAAAGCAATTATACAGATAAACTGTAGAATAATTGGAAACTAATATAATCATAACATGTACAGCTTTTTAGGACATTGTATCCTATTATCAGCTAATTCAATAAATTTGGTGATGAGCTACATTATCTAATAGTCATTTTTGGATTACATGGTTTATCTAGAGCTCTAAAATTATAGTATACAGGATGTTGAATAAATAGTTTATCTAGTCTGGTTTTAAAACTATTTAGAGATGGAGCTTCAACCACTTCAGGCGTCAGGGAGTTCCACCAGTCTCTGACACGGTTAGAGAAAAAGCTTTGTCTAAGGGATATATTTGCTCTTGGTTTTAGTAATGTAAATTTATGACCTCTAGTTCTCTTTCTTGGAGGGATAATTAGAAGTTTTCTAGAGTCCACAGTATACAGGTTATGCATGTACTTATAGACATTTATAAGATCCACTCTTATTCTTCTGTATACTAGACTTGGTAGTTCTAAATATTCTAATCTTGCCTGGTAATTTAGATTTTTTAAGTTGGGCACCATTTTCGTAGCTCGTCTCTGAATTTTTTCAAGTTTTTCTGCTTGTTTCCATGTGTTTGATGACCATACAGGGGCAGCATACTCCAGGTGAGAGCGTATTAATGTTGGATAAAGTTTCATGAACAGGTCTTCATCTATATATTGGAATGTACGCCATATTATGCCTGTCATTTTATTAGCCTTGGAAGTTATCTTCTTTATATGGCTCTCAAATGTTAGTTTTGTATCTATTGACACGCCTAGGTCATTGATTATATTTTCGTCATGTAATTTTAGGGTTTTCCCATCATCTATCATTTGATAGGAAGTATTAAAGTGATTATGGCCTATGTGCATTACAGAACATTTTTGAGGATTAAATCGGACCTGCCATATTTCTGACCACTGCTGCAGTGAGTTAAGGTCTTGTTGTAGTTCTTTACAATCATCTGCATGTGTTATGGTTCTATAAGCTTTAGTATCATCCGCAAATAAAGAAATGTCAGATTCAATCACAGATGGCATGTCATTGATAAAAATAGTGAAAAGTACTGGACCGAGTACACTGCCCTGTGGAACTCCACTCAAAACAGGTGTCCATGATGAAAAGGCTCCATTTACTACAACCCTCTGTTGGCGATTTGTTAAAAAGGATCTTAGCCAGTTTAGTAGATTACCTGAAATTTTGTATTGGCTTAATTTACTTAGAAGGCGTTCATGAGGCACTGTGTCAAATGCCTTCATGAAATCAAGATACAGGACATCTATATCTTCACCCCTGTCTTAGCAGTCGTCCAGGCCTCTAACACTTCTAATAATTGTGTAACTGTAGATCGCCCAGCCATGAAACCATGTTGATATTCAGTAAAAAAACTGTTATTTATCATGTGGGCTACTACCTTGTCCCTCACAATGCTCTCCAGTACCTTACAGGAAATGGAAGTAAGGCTAACCGGTCTATAGTTATTTGGTTGTCTTTTTTACCCCTTCTTATGTATGGGTATGACATGGGCATATTTCCAATCTGTTGGCACTGAACCTGTGTCTAATGATTTTTGGTATATAAGTGTCAAGGGACTTGCTATGACATCCTTTAATTCTTTGAGTAGCCGAGGATGTAAACCATCAGGTCCTGGGGATTTGTTTTGCTTTAAGTTGCCTAGTTTTTCTTTCACAGTATCCAGATTCACTTTAATGTTGCTCAATGCATTGGTTTCGGTTTTAAATTTCATAATGGGAATAATATTTATATTTTCTTGGGTAAATATACTAGAAAAAAGTTGATTGAATAATTCTGCTTTATCTTGGTCTGTTACAGTAAGGTTACCATTTATGTCTTCAAGATCTCCCACACTTTCTTTTGTTTTTAGTTTATTATTGACATAGCGCCAAAATGATTTAGGGTTCTTTTTAATGTTAGTCGCGATGTTTCTTTCAAAGAGCCTGACTGACTTTTTACATTGTGCTTTTACTTGATTTCTCACACGCGCATATTTGTTATAATGATGTGTATCTTGTGTGCCCAAATATGTTTTCCAGTACTTTTCTTTTTTTCTTATTAACCTAAGTAATTGTCTATTTAGCCATGGTGGTCTATGTTTGTTTGAGGGAATTATTTTTTTGTGCGGTATATATATTGGCATTGCTTGACTTATACTCTCTTTTAACTTCACCCAGCATTGACTGATGACTGAAAATCATTGCTTCCATACAACACAACAGATTTATTAGATTTTTATTTTAACTATCTCGCTGCTACAAGCCACCAGACAATAATTTCAATGAGCAAAAACTCCTGACTTCCTCAATATTTTGTAAACAATTTGACTGAAAGTTCAGCAGATCCAGAGATATAACCCTTAGAATGTCGTCTGCAAAAACTCAGCAGTGAGACAGTTAAGCTAACTGGTGGTGCCTAGGGGGTAGAGGTGAACTGGGTGGGGGGGGGCTGTGGCTCTTCCAAGATAAACTTTGGAAAATCTAGATTCTTTCAGATGGTTAACATTTGCATATTCAAGGTAAATCTGGATATTTATGTGTTAAGTAATTGACATTATGAATTGTCCATCATATTATTGTTCACATATGACCTTGTCATTACTGTAAATTTTTAACTATATTGTATGCCTCTCTGCTGGACTACATTTACCACAGGGTTTAACTTTGGATACGCTAAATATTTTGAAAGCAATTTGACTGAAAGTTGTTGGTGGTTTTGCCACCAACAACTTTCAGTCAAACTGTTTTCAAAATATTCAGCCTATTCAGAGTTAAACCTTATGGAAAGTGGTCTGCAGAAAGTCAGCAGGCAGACTGTTAATGCCACTGATATCTGCCCTTTTCCAGAAGCTCCTGAGCAGACACTTGCCCATGTCATATACAGAATGGAGATAATTTATTCACTGTCACAGATAACAGCTAAAAACCTGTTTATTATCATCATGAAATTGTCCAAAGATGACTTCTACAGTGATCAGGATAAATGTCACCAACAACATTCAGTCAAATTGTTTTCAAAATATGCAGCAGGTCGAGAGTTATTGCCCATTGAAATTATTATCTAGTGGCTTGCAGCAGTGACAAACAGATAATTAATTCACTAATGCACTTGTTATACAATCCTATCATGTAAACTTGACTTAGAAATTATGCAAACATGTAGATTCTATGGCAGGCAAATGACCAGAAGACAAATTTTCTGCTAGGATGGACAGTCAACCAGAAGGGGGATGACTGCACTTAATGTCATGAAAGTATTATAAACTGACAGGTGAAGGCTCCCATGGAAGCTACTTTATGAGATAAAAAGTAAGGCATTGATTTGTCAATTGCAAAAATAGTCTTCGAATTACCAGATTTTTGACTGTCTAACTGATGCAAGTTACCAGATAGTAATTTCAATGGGAAATAACTCAGTCCCTGCTGAATATTTTCAAAGCAATTTGACTGAAAATTGTTGGTGGTTTTGCCACCAACAGCTTTCAGTCAAATTGTTTTCAAAATATTCAGCATATTCAGAGTTAAACCTTATGGAAAGTGTAGTCTGCAGAAATTCAGCAGGCAGACAGTTAATGCCACTGATATCTGCCCTTTTCTGAAGCTCCTGAGCAGACACTTGCCCATGTCATATACAGAATGGAGCTAATTTATTCACTGTCACAGATAACACCTAAAACCTGTTAATTATCATCATGAAACTGTCCAAAGATGACTTCTACAGTGATCAGGATAAATGTCAAGTTGCATGCCAGCTAAAGGGAAGACAATTTTTTGAAAATTTATCATTGGAATGTCTAGCTGGATGATTGAGTCAGTTATTCCAGTGATAAATTATCAAAAATAGTATTCTCACCCCAAATGGACAATTAATTCGAAATGTTCAAGTCTTGTTCTTGAAAATGCAGAAGGTTAGGCATTAGAATTAATTTGTATTTAGTAAATGCTGTTGTTAAAAAGCAACAGTCATAATGTTTCTCATAATGACAAGATATTGGCCAAGAGGGGGGGGGGGGGGGGGGGATTCAGCTCCAACCCCCAAATTTGTTCAAGAAAAATTAAATTTTTTCATAGAAAATGTCCATTTGCAAACCAAGAGATGACAATTTTTAGATTTACCACTGGAATGACTGGCTGGATTATCAAGCCAGTCATTCCAGTGGTAAATTAAAAAAGATAATCTATTTCTTGGTCTGCAAATCTACACTTCTCAAGACCACTGCATTTTAAAGATGGCGTCCATCTTTGGCTGATATAAGTGTAACAGGGTTAATCACCTATACATGTCTAAGTACCCATGACTAATGTGGACACAGGAACTGGCCTGGTCAAGCTGATCTGGACATCAAGTACCTGCATTTTCACACCTGTTCTTAATGAACTCTTCAAATGCTTCAGGTACCTGCAATGGCACTCAGGTACTCCAAAAGACATCACACCTATGTCAATGTTTTTTGTTAACTGTCTGACTGCTGAGTTTTTGCAAACAACATATTCCAAGGGCTATATTGCTAGACCTGCTAAAAATTTTGATAACAATTTGACTGAAAGTTGCTGGTGCCTAAGGCACCAACAACTTTCAGTCAAATTGTTTTCAAAATATTCAGCAGGTTCAGAGTTATTGCCCAGTGAAATTATTGTCTGGTGGCTTCCAGCTGTGAGACAGTCAAACACTGGCTCATCTATCTTACATAAACCTGTGATGATAATGTGAGAGAAGTGGGGGGGGGAATTGGGGGTGGGTGGGTGGGGGTTGGGGGGGGGGGGGGGTGTAGAGGGCTGGATGTTTAACCGTTACAACTCTGATGATCTAATTAAAAATTTTGAAATTAAATTAAAAGATGAACTGGTGTTCATTTTTCAACAAATTTGGTCGAAGATGTTGCTGTCATAGACAGCAACATCGTCCACCAAAAATTATTGAAAAATCTGCACCAGTTTCTTTGCTATTGGCATAGTAAAAGATAGAATACTGACATCAGTCTGGTAATGGTTATGTATTAACCCATTTACAATCCTGATATTTGGGATGATAATCACTACAACGCAGTCAAATTGGGATTATTTTGAAAATAGAATTACCAAAATATTTTCTCTGTATTGATAATACAGCATGAATTTTAAGTTTCATTATTTTCAAAATTGTCAACAGAATTTGTGCTTCGCTAGAATGTTTCTCAAGTATTTGGGTGAAAAGGATCTAATGATGTTTTAAATGACCAGTGGGCATGCACTTAACAACTTCAGGAATGACCAAATCACACATTTAAATGTTTCACATTGTGTACTACTCAATAAGAGCCATGGTAAACATTTAAGCTTTACTTATTCAATTTCTTACATAAATCACCTTGCTTAAGGATTTACCGTTTCATATTCTGGTATATATTTTAGAATAAATTTGTTTAAAAGAACGTTATATTTGCTACAACCACCATAAAATTTCTAAATACAGTTGAAATTAAACCCTGAATAATTTCACTGATGAAATCAATATAGGACTTCAACAAGTTTGGTGTCAATCCGTCAAGAAATAAAAAAATGAACCGCCATTGTTGGTGAGACAGATGGATGGATGGACATACAGAAGACGGATGGGGTCATCGCTATATGACAGCTGAGTGACAAGCAAGCAGAGTTAATAAAACCAATTTGGGCTTCAAAATCCATCAAATAAAAAAATCGCAGCCAAACACGCTAAAATTTGATTGGTCCACGGCGGCCATGTTTTTTACCGATCAACTTCCCATGAACAAACTTTAATGGCCCTTAATACATAATCATATCCCCAAAATTTCAGCCCGATCCGTTCAGCGGTTCTGCAGAATGTCGTTTTCATGAAAACTATGTCATCCAAGATGGCTGCCGAACCATTTGGCCAATCAAGTTCCTTCGAACAAACTTGGTTCAGATCTTGCCCTATATGATATTTCGTGAGTTTTGAATCGATCCACCAAGCCGTTTCAGAGATTTTTAATGTCATTTCCAAAAATCGGCCAAAATCCAAGATGGCCACCGGCAAAATGGCCGATCGGCTTTGTTTGAACAAACTTGGATTCCTATGCCCTAAGGATACTTCCAGCTAAATATAATTGAAATCGGCCCAGTAGTTCTTGAGAAGAAGTCGTTTAAAGAAAAGTTGACAAATGGATGGACGGACGGATGCCGGACGGTCGCCATGGCATAAGCTCACTTGGCCATTCTGGCCAGGTGAGCTAATAAATTGATAAGAAGCGAATCTTATTACCGCATTTAACTGGAAATAAGGGTTGTGTAAGCTGTTGCTGTCAATTATATAACAGCAACAGCACTGTCTATGACAGCAATGGTGTTTACAAACTGTATAGCAGCCTTTCTAATAATGGCTTTGTAACAATTAATCTTTATACATTTGTGTGACAAGGGTTGAATAGTCAGGCTGAAAACTGTTGCTGCACTTGACAGTAACAGATATCGTCAGCAAAACTATTTTCAAAATGGTCGTCACCATGCTACATGCTATCCAACAAAACTTGTGACTAACGCAATATTCAACTAAATTCATTGCTAGAATTAATTGGCTTTAACCCTTTAACCCTCAAATTTATTCAAGACAATTTAACTTTTCTCAAAGAAAATGTCCACTTGCAGACCAAGAGAAGACTATTTTTGAAAATTTATCACTGGAATGATTGGCTCGGTTATCGAGCCAGTCATTCCAGTCGAAAATTTTCAAAAACCGTCTTCTTTCAGTCGGCAAATGAACATTTCTCACGATCACTACAGAAGCCCTTTTTGCTGATATGAGTGTTAAAGGGTTAATGATGAATTAATCAAATAAATCTTTTAGAATCAGTATGTGAATATGGTACACTTCATCAGCTCACTTACCTTACAGGGTATTAATTTCATTTCAATCTTGGGAATTAGAGTTGTGGTTTTAAATTACAAGATTAAATGTTTTCCTATGCTGGCTAAATATCTAAAATATGTATTGCGTGTGCTGACATCTATAACTTTGAATATTTTGATATTTATTTGACAGAAAGTTGTTGTATTCTAAGGCAGCAATGACTTTCAGTCAAATTATAATTTTGAACTAGTGAACAACTGCTAAGTGAGTTTGGTCACTCTGTCAAATGATTACAAGGGTTTTAGAATGCAGTTACACATGCTATAAAGACCACCTGTACTAAATGCCAATTTTACTACATGCCGCCAAGCTGTTTATCTGATAGATTCAGAAATGGCATGGTTGAAATCAGCATACTCATAACCCTGTACTAAACAAATTTGGGCCTCAAAATCCATCAAATAAAAAAATCCAATATGGCCGCCAAACATGCTGTATTTTGATTGGCCCACTGCGGCCATGTTTTTTGACAGATCAACTTCCCTTGAACAAAGTTTAATGGCCCTTAGTCCCTAATCATATCTGCCAAATTTCGATCCCTTCAGCGGTTCTAGAGAAGTAATTTTTGCTAAAACTAGGTCAACCAAAATGGACGCTGAACCATTTGGCCAAGCAAGTTCCCTTGAACAAACTTAGTTCAGCTCTTGCCATAGATCATATTTCATTCGATTTGCTTCAATCCACCAAGCGGTTTCGGAGGTTTTTAAAGACGTTTAAAAAAATCGGCCAAAATTCAAGATGGCCGACCGGCTTCGTTTGAACAAATTTGAATCTCTACAACCTAAGGATGCTTCCTGCCACATATAATTGAAATCGTCCCATAAGTTCTCGAAAGGTAGACATTTTAAATTTCCCATTGATTTAGTATGGGAGCTTTTGACGGGAAAATGATCCAAGATGGCCACCAAACCGTTCATCCGACAGCTTTGAAAATTGCAAATTTGTTATCAGAATACCCAAAAAACCTATATAAAACCAATTTCAGCCTCAAAATCCATCAAATAAAAAAATCCAATATGGCCGCCAAACATGCTGTATTTTGATTGGCCGACTGCACCATGTTTTTTGAACGGATTAACTTCCCTTGAACAAACTTTAATGGCCTTTAGTCCCTAATCATATCTGACAAATTTCGGCCTGATCCCTTCAGCGGTTCTAGAGAAGAAGTCATTTTCGCTAAAACTAGGTCAACCAAAATGGCCGCTGAACCATTTGGCCAATCAAGTTCCCTTGAACAAACTTGGTTCAGCTCTTGCCCTAGATCATATTTCATGGGATTTGCTTCGATCCACCAAGCGGTTTCAAAGAAGAAGATTTTTAGACATTTCCTAAAATCGGCCGAAATCCAAATTGCCCACTGGCCAAATTGGCCGATCGGCTCCGTTTGAACAAACTTGGATCCCTATGCCCTAAGGATACTTCCTGCCACAGATAACTTATATCAGCCTAGTGGTTGTTGAGAAGAAGTCGTTTAAAGGAAAAAGTTGACGGACGGACAGACGGACGCCATGGCATAAGCTCACTTGGCCATTCTGGTCAGGTGAGCTAATAACAATTATTGACATACATGATTATTTATGCTTGTCGCTTGATGGACAATGTCAACAAATACTATTTTGAAAGTGTTCTTGAGAAACCTGTTAATTCTTAGTCTTGTCCTTGAATAATGCACATTTAAATCCCTTCAACACGAAAATTTAACCACTATGATGTCAAAATTTGAAATTGTCAAATTAAATTAAAAGATGAACTGGTGTACATTTTTCAACAAATTTGGTGGAGGTTGGTGCTGTCGTAGGTGTACACCAGTTTCTTTGTTTGAGTGACACTATAAAAGATAGAATATTGATATCAGTGTTATGGGTTAAAATTAAATATCTCCACTTCAACAAAGATGAGGGTATATGACAGGTGTTGAGGTAGACTTGAAATCATTATGACGAGCGCAATCTGAATGCTATCATGGATTAAAATAGCAAATCATTATGACAATGGAGAGATCTGATCTGTCACTCAAGTATCTGACATCATAATCAATTACGTCACCAGTTAGCTGATGTCACAATCATAATGATGTATAGCTCTGTTGTGAAAATTGAAGTCTGTTGTGAAATGCACCAATTGTATGTCTTTTGATGGATTTACAATTGAGCAAGAATGGCAATCTGCTCAAGTATGCCGCCCCCCCCCCCCCCCCCCCCCCCCCCTGGATCTGCCGTGGGAGCTTGTCCTTGGTGGTCCGATGAACGCAAGATAACGCGATCGACAAAATTTTAATTAAATTATAACCTTAACTGAATCCCTAATCTCCTATGATCTAACCGTAATCTTGTAAAATCTCGTCGATCGCGTTATTTTGTCATATTTTGTTCGCAATTATCAACGGCCCTTAAAGTGGATTATACCATTAACTTGGAACAAGTTAGACTGTGAGTCTATATTTCTTGACTGCTCTATATGTAGCGATAGTGAAATGAAAATGTGAGGGGGAAATGAACGCAACACCCGCAACAAGATCATGTTTTTACCAAGGTCATAGTGACCTTGACCTGTGACCCCAAGCTCATGATGAGATGCCATGTCATTATAAGGAAGGATGTGCCTATGTTTGGGTCCAGTATGTCATTAACCAAACCTGAGATATAAACAGAAAAGTTGAGCCAAACGCAAATTTGACAATGACGACACCACCGCCGCCGGACGACTTGGAGGGTATCACAATAGCTCGTTTAGCTTCATAAAGTCGAGCTAAAAATTAAATAATTGAATAAGCATGAATAATTTCTACCACGTATAATAGTATAATAAAATACCTTTAATTACTCTTAACTTGAATGCGATCGGTCACGAAAAGTGACATTTTGCTCAGCGTCAATGACAATGTCCATTTGCATGCCAGCAAATGACTATTTTTGAAAATAAATCCCTGGAAAGACTGCCAATTATTCTTAAGAAATCAAACGTGGAATGACTCAAAGCAATAATTGCACAGGCCCAACTCACACTGAAATGTGATGCATAGAGAGGGAATGATATATATATATATATATATATATATCATTCCCTCTCTATGCATCACATTTCAGTGTGAGTTGGGAATGATATATATATATATATATATATCATTCCCTCTCTATGCATCACATTTCAGTGTGAGTTGGGCCTGTGCAATTATTGCTTTGAGTCATTCCACGTTTGATTTCTTAAGAATAATTGGCAGTCTTTCCAGGGATTTATTTTCAAAAATATATATATATATCATTTATGTCACCAAAAGAACAATCAGAAAATGGCAAACTAGAATTTCAGTTTCAGGCCAGACATGCTATTCCGCTAAAATTCATTCAATCGACAAAAATCTATAGATTCCACTTACATATTTTATTGCGAGATAAAAGCCCATGCAATTTTAAATAATATCAATCTTGAACTACAGCCAAATGCAGAATGATAGGCAAATAAGATACCATATAAAAAATTCACCTTCACATTTTACCCACTCAAATTTCATGACGACTTCTGGAGTATAAAAAGTCACCTCAAAGAATGTAAGTATTTATGGTTTTCTGTTCATATACGCCTACGTATAAGACACATTAAGGAAATCAGTTTTGTGACAAGAATGACAAAATGTAAGACATTTCATATAAAGCTCTTCTAAATTTCTGCCTTCAGATTTCATCTTCATGCACCAGATATTCGCATACATACGTGTACAAATTGCTGATAATTTTGAAAACAAATTGACTGAAACTTGTTCCCGCCTTAGGCAGCAACAAATTTCAGTCAAATTGTTTTCAGAACATTGAATAGATTCCATATAGGTACATGTAGTCCTAAAGACCTGTAAAGTTATCAGAATGAAAGGGAGTACAGTTATCTATTTAACAGCTTTGATTTCTACATTTATAACATGCTTGATAAAAAGGAGTCCTTGAGTTGTGGAAGGAAGCTGCACAAAGGAAACTGAAGGATTATGGGTAAAATTCATCTCCATGAGTTAAAGTGCTTGATGAGAAAGCCATACTTAGGCGTGGCTTCCACTGACTCCAGACCTAATCACTAACAGTCCCTATCAGTAATATATTTCACACACTATCTTGCCATGCAGAAATCAATATCCAATATTTTAACGTTTTAAGCTTTTATCGGTCAAGGTGGTCAAAAACGGCTTCTTGAGGAATGTCCATTTGCACGGCGAGATTAGACTATTTTTAAAATTCTACCACTGGAATGACTGGCTCAATAAACAAGCCAGTCATTCCAGTTGTAAATTGTCCAAAATATTTTCAAAAATAGTCATCTGTTGACCTGCAAATAGGTGTTCAATAATTCAATATTTGCATTTTCTCGACCAAATTTGACCATGAATGGGTTACCCTGTGGCACACAGCTTTCTAGATGATGCCATTCAGCCATGATAGATAGAAATCTTAATGAATAATTTGCTGAATAACTTTCTGGAATTGTAAATGTACTAACAGCGTCTAGTCAAATTGTTCTCAAAATACATGTATTTATTCATTACAGTACATGTATTAATTCTTAATGCTTTTAAATCTAATTATTAACCGTTCACTGACAAATCCCTGAAAATGTATATCTTTACAATATAAAACTAATTCTGTTGAGTTTTTGAAATTAATTTGACTGAAAGCCATTGCTGTCTAAGACAGCAATGGCTTCCAGTCAAATTAATTTCAAAATAATCATGTTTTTCTGCATGGAAGAATTGAAAATGAGATATTCCTCAGTGAAAGGATTAATGTGGGTAGACTTTATAACATGCAACATTAAATAGGAGAGAGGAAATGAAGACATTAACCCTGTGATCCCTAAATTCACAGAATCTCAATTATCAGGCTTAACCATACTGGTCAAATTTGGTCAAGAAAATTCAAGTATTTCCTTATTGAATGTCCATTTGCACGCCAAGAGAGGAGTATTTACACAAATTTTCCACTGGAATGACGGCCTCGATAACCGAGCCAGTTTTTCCAGTGGTAAATTAGAAAAAAACACTTCTCTTAGCCTGCAAATGGAGATTCAATAAGGAAATACTTTATTTTTCTTGACCAAATTTTACCAGTAGAGGGTTAAAAGATTGCTGATTTTCAATACTAGTGACATATATGGTACATGTAGCCACAAATTTCATTATGATTTACCAGAACTTTTGTCAGATATTTTTTAACTAAGCTGACTGGAAGCTCTGTGGAAACCAAATCCGCAGTCAAATTAGTTCCAAATAATCATGAGTATTGGAAATGTGGTTGAAATTTGAGACAGTGTATTTTTTAGGATATCAAGGGCTAACTTTAATCATCGAATTTGGCCAAGAAAATTGAAATTTGTGCTTAGTGAATATCCATTTGCACGTCAAGAGAACATTATTTTTGAACATTTTGCACTAGAATTACTGGCTCAGTGATCTAGTCACTCATTCCAGTGGTCAATTTTTAAGAAGTCTTTTCTTGGTGTGCAAATGGACATTTATCAAGAGCACTGCAAAAGCCGTTAAAATTGGCAGACTTAAGTGTTAAAGTGTCTGACTGCTTAGTTTATGCAACCAACATATTCATGAGGTCATATCTCTGGACTGGCTGAATATTTTGAAAACAATTTGACTGAAAGTTGTTGGTGGCTAAGCCACTAACAACTTTCAGTCAAATTGTTTTCAAAATATTCAGCATGTCAGGAGTTTTTACTCACTGAAATTATTGTCTGGTGGCTTGCAGCAGTAAGACAGTTAAAATGATAAACCATAAGCAGAGGCAATCATTGATCACTACACATTTAATGCTCAGGTAGATCAAAACTCTGTCTTGAGAAATATCCACTAGGCAAGAAGACCATTGTTTTAAAATTTAGCACTGGAATGACTGTCTTGATAATCGAGCCGGTCATTTCAGTGGTAAATCTTTCTCTTGTCCTGAAATTAGACATTTTCTATGAGAAAACTGATAAGTTCTTGACTAAGTTTGATGACTATAAAGGGTTAATGAATGGAAGATATGTAAATATGTCTCACCATTAGCCACACACAGCTGAAGTATACCTGACACTTGTCTTCAGCTTCTAACCAAGGACACGCATTAGGTATACTTCATCCTCTTCGCTTATCAGGTTTTAACAGTCTAAATTAATCAGCAAAATATGGTAGGAGCCATTACAGACAATCTCCAACCAGAGATATTCCTGCTCTGTATTTCAAAGATAATTCTTCTCACAGATGATGTAGCATGAAAAGGGGATGATAAGTACACCCCCCCCCCCCCACCGACCAACATAAATGTAAGGGAAACACAAGACTTCAAAGCATCACGAACACTACAGGGATGTCCAAAAAGACTCACACACAGCTCAGCAAAATTACTTTTCCAAAACTTATGTAGGTGAAACAAAAGGACTCTTCAAACCTACGATTCAAGAGCAATACAGCAATACCTAACCTTAGGACAGAGCATGCTTCTTACTGCATTACCCAGTTTCTAAGAGAGGACCCATGTGCAAACATAAGCACTACAATCAGATGAAAAAGAATGCATACAATATATAATCTCCACACCATGGATTCTCTTAAGGCACCAGCCATATCCATGAGGCTGTTCCACCTACCCCAGCCAACTTTATAAACACTTTTAATGAGTAATAACCTCCTCTCTATTCCCTAAGCACAGAATTCTACCTAAACCTCCATCCCACATTCCTTAATTTAAATTCGGTTTTATCAAAAACTGCAAATTAAGTGTGAAATTGGAATTGTAGTTGGTAATAGCAGAGGTGTAGAAAGTAGACATTCCTACAGGGATTATAACAGGACAAAGTGTTACTAGTATTCGCTGAAATACACTTTGTCATCAAACACTGGTTATATTGAATGCCGAAGGCCTATCTTTGTAAACATGCAAAGTTAGCCCAAGGTAAAATAAAAATTCACAGGACTTTACTAATACATTTCATTCTGAATTAACTTCTTATAATCAGTTTTCAAGAGTGCTACAAATAAAACTATAACGGTTATTGCATATTTTGGAAACAACAGCAATTACTTTCAGTCAGATTGTTTTCAAAATCTTCCGCATGACCTGTAAATATATATAAATATATTTACACCTATAACATTCAGTATGATCTGATGTTTTATGCTCAGCAATGAATCCAGCTGATTTCCTTTGCCTGGTGTGGCTTAATACACTCAGGGTCAGGGGAATGTATTGACCGAGCCCACCAGCAGGTCCACATTCATTTCTCATGTCAAAAGAATAATTGAAAGGCATAAATACAGTTACATTAATTAACTGTTAAGGACAGGTATAAATATAGCCTTTGATCAGGTATGAATTCCTGCACTGGTTTATTAACATGGCTTTGTGGAAATGTGGAGCAGAGTTTTTAGGTCATTTGAATGGCCAATATATGTATGTATGTTTCAGAGTACTAAATGTGTACAACTATGCTAATAATAAAGGCTATGGATGGGTACTATCTGTCACTCAAGTATCTGACGTGATAATCAGTTATGTCACATCTTGTTAGCTGATGTCACAATCAAAATGCTCTGTCACGAAGATCTAAATGTCTGTCAAGAAGCGTAAACATTGTACATACATGTATCTCTTTGATGAATTTGCTGTACAATTTTGTAAACTTTCTGTTAAATATTATAAAACCAATTTGACGAGGAGTTGTTGCTGCCATCTAACAGGCCCCAGTCAACTTAGTTTCAAAATCCTCAACAGCTTAATTACCTGTCTAGTTGTAACATTGAAATTGCTAGGGATGGGCGGGGCTTAGCTAGGGATGGGCGGGTCTTAGCTATAGATGGGCAGGGCTTAGCTAGGGATGGGCAGGGCTTAGCTAGGGATGAAGGGGTTTAGCTAGGGATGAAGGGGTTTAGCTAGGGATGGGCAGGGCTTAGTTAGGGATGGGTGGGGCTTAGCTAGGGATGAAGGGGGCTTAGCTAGGGATGGGCAGGGTTTGGCTAGGGATGGATGGGGATTAGCTAGGGATGGACATGGCTTAGCTATTGATGGGCGGAGCATAGCTAGAAATGGGCATGACATAGCTAGAAATGGGCATGACATAGCTAGAAATGGGCAGGGCATAGCCAGAAAGGTGTCCCTCTAATTGTTTTAGTATTAATGGGAACATCAAGTTTATGACACTATATTTATCCGATATCTGGTTATATCTGGCTCAATTGTATGACAAACCAAAAGTGTACACAAAAATCCAATCAAAGCTTTTAGGCAGCCATAGAACCAAGAAAACATAAAATCAGCAGAAATACCAAGTAAAGTGAAACTTGTTGTAGCGACCAGCTGGCGGTTCTTTAAGAGAGGTGATTGTAAGACTACCTGTATTAACCATTTAACACTCATGTTAGCCAAAAATGGCTTCACCACTGCTCTTGAGAAATGTCCACTCGCAGACCAAGAGAAGTCTATTTTTGAAAATTTACCACTGGAATAACTGGTTCGATAACCGAGTCAGTCATTCCAGTGGTAAATTTTCCAAAATAGGCTTCTTTTGAACTGTAAATGGACATGGTTTATGAGAAAATGAAAATTTTCTTGAACAAATTCGAGGATAAAGGGTTAAGGAAACAGGCACACCTTATGGTTGCAAGAGAGAGTAACTTGTGTTAAGAGAACACCTATCTTTAATGACCACTTATTGACGCCACATAAGGCGGTCTCTTAAGACAGGTTTGACTACAAAAGGACCTGTATCTCTTTAACTCACAAGTTGGCAAAAAACAGCCCCTGCACTGGTCTTGCAGAATGTCCATTTGCAGTCCAAGAGAATACTATTTTTGAAAATTTCGGTAACCTGGAGCCAGTCATTTGAGTGATAAATTTTCAAAAGCAGTCTTCTCTTGGTCTCGAAATTAACAATTTCTATGATAAAATCTTAATATTCTTTAACAAATTTAAGTGGTAAACGGTTAAAACCCACACACATTTACTGAATAGCGCATATAATACATCAAATCATTCATGCAAACGCATGCTTTATTATTTTACAATATAGAAATTTCCACAATGCAAAACAAAATTTAAAGAGATGGCTGCCAGAAAGATAAATGTCCTAAAGACGTGTTTCCTGAAAAAAGCTGAGTATCGGATATCAGCGGAGGATTAATACGGTATGTGATAAACTCTGCGGCATCAGTCGGTCTAGAGATGTGTGCGCCGTGAAACTCTGCATTCCAAAAACAAGCTTTTGTATTATTTTTATCCTTCCATTCAAGGTAAGTATAGGATAATAATTACGATTTTAGATTGCGGGAGTATTAAAATCAAATTTATTCGAACGTTGGTCAATGACTTTGTAATCTAGATAATTGGTATTAGGAATGTATGTCTATATATAGACCATATAAATCATTTACTACTTGAAGGCCAAGTGTCTTAATTATACAGGAATAAAGATGTTAAATATTTTGAGTGATTTGACTGGAAGGTGTTGATGCTCATGGCATGACAGCAACTTAACTCCGAGTCAAATTAGTTTCAAAATATTCAACAGAATATTTCATACGTCAAAAATAATTTCTTGTCTTTGGTCTACAAGGGTTAAAGGGTTAACGCTTAATTAGACAAACATGTGGTGTATATTTTTGGAAACTCCGGTGCTGTTTTAGACAGCAACAGCTTACAAAGAACCTTGTTTCTAAGATGAAACCATTAAACCGATCTATTTATAGTTATGCCCTACCTATTTCTAGCTCAGCTCAGCAATGATTTGAAATTGAATCTTGAATTCCTAGAATCTAAATTTCAAGGAAGCTATACAGGAAAGCTGGTGAATATTTTGAAACCTAATTTGACTGGGGGACTTTGACACCTCCAAGTCAAATTAGATTCAAAATATTCAACAGAATGTTTATAAAATAGTAAATTCATCAAAGACATTTGGTCTGCAAATGGACATTTTCTATGAGAAAAATGAAATTTTCTTGAACAGATTCAAGGATTAAATGGTTAACCCTTACCACTCTGATGTCAAAATTCTATCATTTTCTGCATCAATAGCAAAAAACTGGTGTACATTTTTCAACAATTTTGGTGGATGATGTTACGACAGCACTATCTTCCACCAAATTTGTTGAAAAATTAACACCAGATCATCTTTTATTTGAAAATTTAAAATCTTGACATCGGAGTGGTAAGGGTTAACTATTACCGGGGACAGAACATGAAGCATTTATTCCTTTACCTTCTGATCAAAGCTTCCCATAGCTAGGAACTGGCTTGTAGCAGACCACACCGCAGACTTGATTCCTAATGCGTTCTCATAAGCTGTGTACACGGCCAAACACCGACCATCCATCGAATAAAGCAAAATTTTATACTGAAACAGAAAACAAAGCCCATACTCACCCTATAGTAGTGTTTGGGGGATTTTCCCCCTTCAAAATCTGACAGATAGACATATACTAGCTGCAAATCAAACTAAAAAGTTCTCAAACCTAAATCTGAAGTGAGTTATATATCTTGAAATATTTGCAGATACTTTATAGTGTGCTCCTACAGAGCTGGACATAGCAGTGTACAAAGGTACATATTCACACCAGAATGCTTGGAAATAAAATTGTTAAAATTGTATTCTTTTATAGGCTTAAATTATGTGTCTGTATGTAATGAAACGAAATAAATCTTAACATATGATTTCATTCCATATAAATTAATATAATTTTTCAAGTTGCGAAATTGAAATAGAGGCACGAGCCTCTATTTCAATTTCGCAACTTGAAAAATTATATTAATTTATATGGAATGAAATCATATGTTAAGATTTATTTCGTTTCATTACATACAGACACATAATTTAAGCCTCTAAAAGTATATAATTTAAACAATTTTATTTTCAGTAATTTTGCTGTGAATATGCACCATTAATTGTTGCGTTTACTGAATATAGGAGTTGTAGAGAAACGTTTGCACGATACAGATATCTCCTATCTCAATACACACCCGGGCTGGGTGCCCATAAATTCAGGCATACAACGCAGCCCATGGTCAGGGTAATCAAGTTTGATTTTAAGTTAAAAACAATATCTCAAGGTGAGTCAAATTTGAAAAGGTTTCCTTAACGACCCTAAGATTATTGGATGTACATATATTTTTTTACAGATCCGAACCCATCCTCCATGACCACTATTACGATTGGTTTAAATGATGTGGTCAATCTTATTATAAATATGTCTAGTCGATTTTGAAAGAATCTGAATGTAAGCCCCAGCTGGATTGGAGTTGAAGAGTGCATACAACGTGAGAAACATAAGCCCCAAGTCTGGAGTCAAAGGGTGCATAAATTGTGGATGTAAGCACCACATCTGGAGTCAAAGGGGCACACATTGTGATAGATGTAACACCCTAGTCTGGAGTCAAAGTGGGTGCACATTGTGATAGATGTAACACCAAAGTCTGGAGTCATAGGGTGCACAGATTGTGATAGATGTAAGCCCCACATCTGGAGTCATAGGGTGCACAGTTTGTGATAGATGTAAGCCCAACATCTGGAGTCATAGGGTGCACAGATTGTGATAGCTGTATGCACCCACTTCTGGAGCCATAGGGTGCACAGATTGTGATAGATGTAAGCCCCACATCTGGAGTCATATGGTGCACAGATTGTGATAGATGTAAGCCGCACATCTGAAGTCATAGCGTGCACAGATTATGCTAGATGGAAGCCCCACATCTGAAGTCAAAGGATGTACAGATTGTGATAGATGTAAGCCCCACATCTGAAGTCAAAGGGTGTACAGATTGTGATAGATGTAAGCCCCACATCTGAAGTCAAAGGGTGCACAGAAGTGTGATAGATGTAAGCCCCCAGTCTGGAGTCAAAGGGTGCACAGATTGTGATAGATATAAGCCCCACATCTGAAGTCAAAGGATAAACAGATTGTGATAGATGTAAGCCGCCGGTCTGGAGTCAAAGGGTGCACAGAGTATGATAGATATAAGTCCCAAACCTGGATTTAAAGGATTGTGAAGATGTAACTCTCAAACCATTTCAGCTGATGACAAGACACGCCCGTGTGAAATAAAATGCAAGTTAACTCGGATTAGCTTGGATTTTCTTGAATATCCAAGCTATTAGAAAATTATTCAACCCATACCAACTTGGATTTCCTTGAATTAGCTAGGACTTTATGTAGTAGCTTGAATATCTTGAAAATCTCACCTCTCAGAATTCAAGCTAGCTGGAATTTTCTAGGACTTTGAATGTCATCATGAAAAAGTGCAAGCTTCTTGGATTTGCTTGGACTTTTCTGATTTGACAGAATGCAAGCTAGCTTGGATTTTCTAGAACTTTGTTTTGTCAGACATAAAAGAATCCAAGCTACTTGGATATCCTTGAATTTGTAGATTCACTTACGCTACCTTGGATTATCTTGATAGCTTGCACTAAGGCAAGAACAGGTTCTGTAGTCATGTAGAAGTGACCGTGACCTGGTAAATTGGCGGGAAATTTAAAAGGTCTTTGTAAAAAAGCAAACAGTATATTCATTGCATTGATCATTACCAGCTATGGATATATAGAATATGATAGTTTGGAAACACTGACAGTACTGTTAGATAGAATGCTTAGCATCAGTAACCTTAAATGGAAAGAGAACTGTATTTTGAGATATGTATTCTATTGATTTCCAGAGATTTATTCAGAGTTACCAGTTTTGGTATAGTTTTTTCAGTTCTATAGAAATAATTCAGTGATCATGACTTTCTAAATAATATGGTACATTAACAATCTCTGTCTATAAGAATAGCAGACAAATCATTCAGAAATCATACATTGTTAATGTCTGGCTGAACTTGTATGTGTTATTGAGTATTACATGTAACTCAACTACCATGCAGGTGATTTTGATTTTCAAGCATACCGGTATATATTTATATATAATCTCTGTGTGGCAGCATTTATGTGTACGTGCATGCATTTTATGTTAATGTCTAACCTATTTCAAAAGCTAGGATTTGCTGGGATTTTCTCGAAGTTCTAGATAGCTGGGACTTTCTGGAATAAAATCCAAGCTAGGTAGAATTTTCCTGAACGTTCAAGCACGCTTGGATTTTCTTGAATGTTCAAGTTAGCTTGGATTTTCTTGAATGTTCAAGCTAGCTGGGATTTTCTTGAATGTTCAAGCTATCTGGAATTTTCTTGGATTTTAGATTAACTAGGCCTTTCTTGGATTTTCTTGAATTATCTTGAATTTTATGTGGCCAATACCAGCAAGCTATTCCAAGGTATTAAAAGCTGGGATTAGCTGGCATATTCAAGCTCCACAGAACTTGGATATTCATGAATATCCAAGCTTTTTTTGGCCTGGGCTGAGTGGGCAAAAGCGCAGGACTGATTGTAGCTGTAGGATGTTTCTACTACTACAGCTGCAGAATATAATCTTACATTAACCACTTCTGCTGAATGGCAAGTCTCCATTAACCTGTTGATGCCTAATGGTCAGTCTCCATTCATCTTTTGACTGCTGAATTTCAGGTGTCTCTCTCAATTAACCCTTGTACTGCTCAATAACAAGCTTTGACCAATTTACTGTTGAATGACTAATTCCAATTAACCCTTTTAATACTGCATTGGAAGTCTCAATTAATCAGCTTACTGCTGAATTACAAGTCACTATTAACCAGTTTCCTGCAAGATTATAAACCACCATTAAACCTCCTACTGCTAAAGTGCACATCTCAATTTAAACCTTTTGTTGCTGAGGTGCAAGTAACAATTAATCTTTTTATTGCCGAGTTACTAGTAACAATTAATCCTTTTATTGCCGAGTTACTAGTAACAATTAATCCTTTTATTGCCGAGTTACTAGTAACAATTAATCCTTTTATTGCCAAGTTACTAGTAACAATTAATCCTTTTATTGCCAAGTTACTAGTAACAATTAATCCTTTTATTGCCGAGTTACTAGTAACAATTAATCCTTTTATTGCCGAGTTACTAGTAACAATTAATCCTTTTATTGCCAAGTTACTAGTAACAATTAATCCTTTTATTGCTGAATTGCAAATAACAACTCATTTTTTTCTGCCGAATTACAAACCCTCATTAAGCCTTTCATGGCTGAAATGCAAGTCTCCATTCACCCATTTACTGCTGAATGGCAAGTCTCCATTAACCCATTTACTGCTGAATGGCAAGTCTCTATTAACCCATTTACTGCTGAATGGCAAGTCTCCATTAACCCATTTACTGCTGAATGGCAAGTCTCTATTAACCCATTTACTGCTGAATGGCAAGTCTCCATTAACCCATTTACTGCTGAATGGCAAGTCTCTATTAACCCATTCACTGCTGAATGGCAAGTCTCTATTAACCCATTTACTGCTGAATGTAGTCTCCATTAACCCATTTACTGCTGAATGGCAAGTCTCCATTAACCCATTTACTGCTGAATGGCAAGTCTCTATTAATCCTTTGACTGCTGAATTTAAGGTGCCTGAATTCACCCTTCCCTTGAGAGTATCCATCCATCATCTGACCTCGTATGATGTCATAATCAGATCAGCATGTGTATGATGACATCATAATAATTACGTCACAAAGGGTGCCATATAGACCGTAATTAAATCTCAAATACTACGACATGTTGTATGAATTGTATGTCTTTGTAATTCTTTGCTATTTAACAAACATGCTGTTGAATATTTTGAAACTAATTTGACTGGGCGCTGTTAATTAGTTTCAAAATATTCAACAGCTTACCTGTGTAGTTTTTTTGGAAAGTAATAGTCAGGGTGTTGACGAGCGAGGTGTGGGTGGAGCGTAGCTGGATATGGGCGGGGCATCGCTAAAACTGGAACGGTCCATTGAGTCTCCATTAACTCTTTTACAGCAGAATGGTCACACGTGTTAATGCTGAATTACAAGCTTATGCCCCTTTTAAGGTTGAGACTAATTCCAATTAACCCGTATCCTGAGTTACCTGCCTCCATTAACCCTTTGACTGCCTAATTACAAACCTCAATTATCTTTTTTAGATGTCTTTTATGCCTGCAGAATGAGGGGTAGTATTATGTGATGGTTTCGCTGTCCGTCTGTCTGTCCATTTGTCTGTCTATCATCTCTCCATCCATCTGATTCGTGTTAAGCAGTTGGACATCTAGGTCCCTGGACCTCTTGTTGATTTATGTGTCAGGATTCTGTTGGGCAGGATCCTGTGGGATAAGACTATTATATCTGATAGGAGTGAATTGGTCTGCATTACATTTGTAACTATTTAACAGTCGAGTTTGCCTAAAACGATGTGTGCTGTGGCCTTGAGATATGTCCAACAAGACAATTTTTGTAAATTTACAACTAAAATGACTGGCTCGATAAGCGAGTCAGTCATAATTCATTCAAGTCGTAAATTTCCATCGAAAAATATTCTTGAAGAAATTTGAGTGGTAAAGCAACCATTAAATGATTAGATTGTAGTGTGTGTGTGTGTGCGTGTGTGTGTGTGCATGCTTAGTGCTGGGTGGGTGGGGTGGATGGGCAAGGGACACATGTCATACATATACATAATATATCCGCCCAGTGACCACATGATTAGATGTCTGCAGAAGAACGTATATATAGTACGACTGAGAAATAACTTAGGGATGTTCCAAAACAAAGTAAAACATACCTTTGAATATTTTGAACATACATTTGTGTAATGGACCTTTCTAAGTTTATCCATCTACATGTATCATATGACATCATAACCAACTGCTTGACGTGTAGGATGACGTCATAATCTTGACATCATGAATGACTCGATATTATTAGTCTGTCTTTATAATGCTTAATAGTCCGACACATTGTACGAATTGTATGTCTTTACCATTTAATAAATATTCTGTTGAATATTTTGAAACTAATTTAACTGGGCTCTGTTGCTGCCTTAGGCAGCAACAGCGGCCAGCCAACTTGGTTTCAAAATATTCAAATGCTTACATGTATAGTTTTCTGGAAATTGATAGTCAGGGAGTTTGGAGATCGATCGATCCCAACACGAGTGAGGTGTGAGTGGAGCTTAGATAAAGATGGGCGTGGTGTGGCTAAAACTGGAAGGGCCCATAATGGATTGGAAGACATTACTTTGTTTTCCAATCCAATTATGTTCAAAATATTCAACAGAACATTTCTTAGATTGTGTTCAAAATTGTACTATCATGTTTCTGTTTTTGTTTTGGAACCATGTTAAGTTATTTCTGAACTATCCTATAAGTCCAATGTACATCCCAACCATTACTACCCGAGAGTGAAAACCTGAATGAACATCATCATATAATCTCATGCACTACTAGTCTACCATTTGGTAGCATGATGTGGACATCAAATGTACCGTTAGACCATAAAGGTACCCTCCCTTTGTTATGAATCAATCATGCAAAATGCTAGGCACATATAATAAGTCACAGACGATCATTACCCTCTACGGCCTATAAAGAATTCTTCAATCGATAGAACGCTTTTAATACTGAAACCAAATTTGCAAGATTTGTACAAACTGGCGGAACAGACCCCATGATGCAGATTTGAAAATAGTCTTGTTGTCACAGCCATACAGCTTACAGTAATATTCATTTCAAATTTCACTTTAATATCATCATGTATTCCAGTGAATAGAATAATGCTAACTTGAGCATGTTCTCAAACAGCATGTCTAGTAACGTGACCATATACACTTCAAAATATGACTTGATATGATCTATTGATCAATGACGCGTGAGCAAATTCCCTGACTGATAGAGAAAAAGATGACGTCTATCAATTATGCTACGTTTATAGTGCAGAATTTTTCACTAAATTATACAAAATTACACGCATAAAGTAGGTCATGCGAAGCGTATTATACATGCAATTTAATCGAAATAGCCCTACATTCTAGGAATATATTCAAAATGAAATCTGAGAACACAAAGAAAGCTATTTTATCTAGAAAAATTTCAGTAACTCCATATTCAGTGATAAGGATACATAAGTATATCTTTCAATCAACAGAACGTAAAAATTGAGTCTCTAGAACTTAATAACGGGAGAAATTTTATGATTCACATTTTTATGTCATGGCAACCAGGATAAATATTATGCTAAGTAAACCGGATTACAACTTCATGCACTCACGTTTTTAATATTAGTTGACCAAATCTCTGGGGTCAAGGACATCTAATACTTTATTTTAACTCTCAAATTCATTCAAGAAAAATCTAATAGAAAATGTCCATTTCCAGCAAAATAAGAGTATATTTGAAAATTTATCACTGGAATGACTGGCTCAGTCATTCCAGTGGTAAATTTTCAAGTCATCTTTTCTTGATCGACATATGGACAAATCGAGAAGCTGAAAATGCAGGTATGAATGGGATAAATGTCTTGTAGTCTTGATAGAAACCGGGAATGAGACCTGGTCACCCCTAAATTAGTTCAGCTGTAAACAACCTAAACAGAATAGTTAACTAAAACCGCTAAGGATGTAGATGCAGCCTATGCTGTGATAATGTCACATAAGCTATTCTGTCCTTCTAACACGGGTGAGCTAGTAAATGTTCGCTTAACCCTTGAAGACTCATATCAGTCAAAAATGACTTCTGCAATGGTCTTGAGATAGCTCTAATTGCAGACCATTAGCAGACAATATCTGAGCCAGTCATTCCAGTGGTAAATTTTCAAAAATAGTCTTCTCCTGGTCAGCAAATAGACAATTTCTATGAGAAAATTTATATTATCATGAACAAATTTGAGGGTTAAAGGGTTAAGCTCCCAAAGTGAGCATCTGTTTTGACAAAAGTCCTCCTCTTATGAAATTGGCAAAATGTGCTTACACCCTCGAAGACGAATGATTGGACGATACATGTAAGAGGAATATTCAGTGGTCACATGGATTAACCCTTTCATGGTCAAGTATATTTGCTGGCTAAGAGGCTACATGTATATTTGAAAATTTATCCCTGGAATAACTGACACAATAACCAAGCCAGTCATTCCACTGATAGATTAAAAGTACCGTAATTTTCATTTGATTCTGCAAATTGATATTTTCTATTTTCTAGAACTGACATGAGGGTTAAGCCTTTAACTCTCATGCCAGCCAAAAGGGCTTCTGCAGTGGTCTTGAGAAATGTCCATTTGCAGACCAAGACTTTAACTGAGCCAGTCATTCCAGTGTTAAATTTAAAAAAATAGTCATCTCTTGGTCCGCAAATGGACATTTTCTATGACAAAATTGAGTGTTAAAGGGTTAAAGTAGAGTGAGTATTTGAATGCCAGTCTTTAATGCATTCACTACAGACTGAAAAGAACATTCTCTTGCAATATATAAAATGGCGATAATTCCACTTTGATACGAGCATAAGATATTCATATTTAAGACGTCATTGACCCAGTAAATGCTGATTAACGGTAAAACCTGACTACTATACTTGTTTTCAGAACGTGTGAGATGACCATGAACTGAACGTATTTCTAAAATGAAATGACTGCACAATCAAATGCGACATCAATTTAATTATGAGTCTCACAACTGTGTGTGTGTGTGGGTGCGTGCGTGCATTTCTGTCAGGTGTGTTCTGAGAACTGCTTCAGGGATCTTCAACAAACGCAGTAGCAAATGTGCTCTTGGTGTCCTGAAGAAGCCTCATGAATAACCACGGTTACTTTAATGGTCATGATGGTCAATACCGGCCTCTGTTATGGTCTTGTGGCATGTCCATTACACGTCATGAGAATACAATTTTTGAAAACTTATCACTGGAATGACTGGCTCGATAACCGAGTCGGTCAAAACAGTCATAAATTTTCAAAAATTGTATTCTCTTGGCCTGTAAATGGACATTCAATAGGCATATATTTAAATTTTCTTGACCAAATTTTACCATTGAAGTGTTAAAATACCATTAAAGTGTGGGCCATATATGGGGTCAATCCCTGGGTTTCAGACAACTGCGAAATTAGATACTCCAAGAGTCCATGTCTGGTAATTCTGGATGGAATTATATACTGATTTCAGTGTCACTGTACCAGTATTCCAGAGCTTAGGTATTTAATTTTTATAAGATGAATAACGATAAATATAAGCCCATAGCGTTAACAAGCCCCCCCCCCAGCCCCTTTGAGCCCTCTACTGAGCACCCTTGACCATTATTTACTTCTGATGATTATAAATCTGAAGTAAAAACAGAAAACAATTAAAGCAATTTGAATTCATAAACACTGTCAGACCTGTCCTTAATTTGGATACTTTCTTTTGGGGCCAAACTTAGGTGGTTCTTTAATGCAGGTGGTCCTACAACCACCTGTCTTAAAGGACCACCATAATTTAACCACAAAAACTATGTACCGTCACACATTTCTCACATTAACCTTTTAACACTCATTTCAGACAAAAACAGCTTCTGCAGTGGTTGATAAATATCCATTTGCAGACAAAGAAGACTAGGTATTTTTGAAAATTTACCACTGGAATGACTGGCTTGATAACCGAGCCAGTCATTCCAGTGGAAAATTGTCAAAAGTAGTCTTATTTTGGTCTGTAAATGGACATTTTCCACTGGAATGACTGGCTCGCTTACCAAGCCAGTCATTCTAGTGGTAAATTTTCAAAAGTAATCTTTCCTTGATCAGCATATGTACAAATCGAGAAGCTGAAAATGCAGGTATGAATGGGATAAATGTCTTGTAGCCTTGATAGAAACCGGGAATGAGACCTGGTTACCCCTAAATTAGCTCAGCTGTAAACAACCTAAACAGAATAGTTAACTGCTTCTGCAGTGGTTGATAAATGTCCATTTGCAGACCAAGAAGACTCAGTATTTTTGAAAATTTTCAAAAGTAGTCTTCTTTTGGTCTGCAAATGGACATTTTCCATATGAAGATTTAAATTTTTTGGAACAAATTCTAGAGTTAAATGGTTAAGCGATCACCTGTCATATTTAGTGACAGCATTTTGATGGACCGTTCAATGTCCACCATACAGGATTCACTGTGTTAAAAACAAACATAGTACTGTATCTGGTTTAAGAAAGAATTTAAGCACATTAACAAGAGGCCCAAGGGCCTGTGACGCTCACCTGGACCATTAGCATTTGAAGCATTTGCATTTAAATATACATGATTCATTACACTAAACAAGATGAGAAAAATGTTCATAGGAAAAATCTACCAATCAAAGGTCTGAATGGAAATTCTGGCGCCTATGATCATAGGATCATTTTAGCCAAGTTTGGTTGAAATTTCTCAAAGCAGTAAGGAGCAGAAGCAATTTGACAATTTCCGGTAAATTTGTATAAATTAAATTAATAAAAAGATTTTCACCCAAAAGATTTGATGAATCAAAATCATAGGATCCTTTTGACCAAATTTGCTTGAAATCAGTTCTGTTGACAAGAAGAAGCAATTTGACAGCGTCTGGTAAATTTGTCATAAAATCTACTTTCACCCAAAAAATTGATGAATCAAAATTCTGAATGGAGTTCTGGAGCCTTAGTTACCACCATAGAATACATCTAACCAAATTTGGTTGAAATATGTAAACGCAGGAGTAGGATTTTGACCATTTCCGGTATCTAAGATTTTCACCCAAAAAATTGACGAATCAAAATTCTGTATGGAAGGAAGTCCATCACCACAAGATCGCTTCAGCTAGATTTGGTTGAAATCGCTCAGAATGCCAGGTAAGGAGAAGCAATTTGTCAATTTCCGGTACATTTTTCATAAAATCTAAGAATTTCACCCAAAAAATTGATGAATCAAAATTCCAAATGGATGTTTTAAAGCCTATAGCCATAGGATCCTTTCAGCCCAATTTGGTTGAAATCGGTCAGAATGGTAAGGAGAAGTAGCAATTTGACAATTTCCGGTACATTTTTCATAAAATTTAAGATTTTCACCAAAAAAATTGATGAATCAAAATTCTGAATGGAGGTTCCGGAGCCTACGACCATAGGGTATTTCCTGCCAAATTTGGTTGAAATCGCCCACGCGGTTAATGAGGAATAGTGTTTTAAGTCAAAAGTTGATGAATGGACGACGGACGGATGGTCGCCATGGCATAAAGCTCACTTGGCTCTTCAGGTGGGCTAAAAATGATCTCCAGTTTTATTTATTCTGTTGCCACAGCATTTGCATAACAATGTCAAACATAAATAAACCATATAAAACACATACATTTTTTGGAACAAATTCGAGCACCTGTCATATTTAGTGACTGCATTTTGATAGTTCAATGTCCACCATACAGGATTCACTGTCTTAAAAACAAACATAGTACCGTATCTGGTTTAAGAAAAAATTTAAGCACATTAAGAATGATCTCCAGTTTTATTTATTTCGTTGCCACGGCAAATGCATAACAACGTCAACCATAAGGTATTATGAGAGACATGAAATTTTATCTCAAGTTTGTTTGTCAAGATAACTTGATACTCCACAACTCACAACAAACTCTATTATCTGTAGTTTTCATGGTATTAATACAAAAACGTGGTGTCAATTTCTTAACATAATAACATGTGAAACTCTAATCAGGCAGAACATACTGTTGACCTGATAGCTGAATAGTCCATATAACATATAGATATGGGAGATAATATGTATTTGTGAGAATATACAGGATTTCCTATAGACTGCCATCTTGTACACAAACAGGTAAGAATAGTTTACATTAAATACCCGTATGCATAATAAATAAACAACAAGGTGCATGGGGAGAATAAACAAGGGAGGACATACATAGAGATCAAGATGAATGGATGGATGGGATGAGATGGGTGGATCAATGGATTGATGGGATGAGATGAGTTACGTGTAGGTGGATGGATGGATGGATGCGTATGTAGGTAGGTGGGTGGGTAAAAATTTGGAAGAAAGATAAGTATAGACTGACAGGAACAGACCGCTAGAGACTAACAGCAGCGGCCAGAACCCACAAATATTTACGATCTTACCCCACCCAGCTCCACACCTCAAAATCAAGTCCTGCCTCTCAAGATTTGCCAATATGGACACTGACAGACAGATAAAGAGACAGTTAGTGACAGCATAGAGCAAAAATTATTTAACATTGCAATGCAACAAAATGGAACAGAAAAAGATAACTAAAATTGACCAGAAACCAAAAATAGATGCGCAAAAACCGAGACCAAAGCAAATAAAAAATGTAATAAAAGACCAGTTCTGGTCAGTCATCCCCCGACCAGGGCTTTTTAGTACAACCCCAATTTTTTCAATCCAACAAGGGAGATAACTATGGTGTGTCTGGACACATTTTGCCGATCTGCAATCTCCACCGAGGTCTTGTCATAATTTGACATTTGAAATGAATCCATTCAAGCTAACGGAAGTTATCGAGTGGAAACCACATATTTTACGATTTTTCAAGAAATAAAGGGGGATAACTCAGGTGGGTCTGGACACATTTTGCCGATATGCAATCCCTTCTGAGGTCTTGTCATAAGGAGTTGAAGTTATCGAACGGAAACTAAATGCGGACGGATGGACGCTGCTGGACGGGGCCCCGGTTTCTAGTCCTCATCGACGATGTCGGGGGACCAACTACAGGTGCTCAGGTTTGTTCCATGTTGTTTTGTTTCTGTTCCGTTTTTGCTTTGTTTTTGGTTTAATTTTTGTCCCAGAAAATGTTAACCCTTGCAACCCTGAATTCCCAAATTTCAATTTCAATGTAACTATACAGGCACGATGTTGAATATTTTAAAACTAATTTGACAGGAACAGCATTGCTGTGTAGTTGGCAGAAACAGGTCCCACGAAAATTAGTTTCAAATTATTCACTTGAGAAAATGTTTATTAAATTGTAAATTTATCAAATACTTATTTTGTACAATTCGTTCACTTTCAGTGACACACTTTTCAATTTTGATAACGGAGTGCTACATGTACGTCATTTTGATTGTAACATCAGCTATCATGTGACGTAATTTATTATGACATCAGATATTTAAGTGACCCATCTGCTCCCCCCATAATATGATTTAAGATTTCCTGGGAACAGTACAAAAATTTAAAAGAAACAAAATAAGAAACAAACAGAAAAAAAAGATGAAACAAAAACAAGAATCACGGGAAAAGCAAAACAAAAATAGAACAATCCTTAGCGCTTGCCTCTTCTTTTTCCATTTGTTTTTGTTTCATATTTATTTTGTTTTAATTTTTATCTTTGATTTGTTTTGGAAGACAGATTTTTGTTTTGGCTTCAAGAAATGTTAAATTTGTTTTGACCTGCATTTATATGCACATCATCGACAAAATACATTCAAATTAATAATTTTTACAATTTTATTTTTACAGATATTTCTCATTCACTAATCCGTCCAGATTGTGATGTCATCCACCCGTCCAGTCAGTCACTCATCCAGTCATTCTTCCGTCCAGTTTACACATTGTATACACCAAAATCTATTTATTGAAAAAACCGCCAACTCAGCTCATTGGATTTCCTGATATTTCATGAGATTTGAATGTTTATTGAACAATTGTCTCTAAGGTGTGTGATTTCCGGAATGCTGATTAGATTCAACGTTTAACAGATTTTAATCTGCAACAATTCATATTTTGAAAATCAGGTGATTATTCAAAATCAATGCAATAAGTTCAACCAGGATTTTTTGTGCAATTATATTTTTGCAATAAATATCAATATCAAATATCTAGTATATAATATAATAATTGATTATATTGTATTAATAAACATTATTTAGAAAATTCTTTAACTGTCAATTTTTGACATGTTCTGAATGAATGACAGAGCATATTTTATACACATTGCCAGCACATTAGCCCATCTTATTCAAGCATACAACTGCAGGAATCTCTGTATCTTAAATAGAAGTGTGAGAATTTCACCAACTCCTCGTGTCACTGAATAGCTCTCACTCAGGAAGGGGTACACGCCACATGCTATAGTGCCATAGCTTCCTCAATAACAAGGCCATGCCCTAGAGTATCAGGATTATTGACAAGCGGGTAAATTCCAGCTAATCTGTGATGCAACAGTTCCATAGGCTTGAAAACAAGTGAGAAAATAACAGGACTCAGACCGCTGGTGAATAGAGCGCTAAAAAGAGGCAGATCATCGCTGACAAGAGGGGAGATTATTTTGTGAAAGGGAATACAGAGTTGTGGGAGGAGTGTCTAAGAGTCAGGTGGGACAACAGGCGCTAACTAGAGATACCCTATAAAAGCTCTCATCATGAATGGAAATCCATCAGTTTGGTACTATCAGGACACAGGGCTTCAAGCCAGGTATGTACATGCTCAAATATATTTGTCTGTCTGCTGCAAGCCACCAGACAATAATTTCAATGGTCAACTCTGGACTGGCTGATTATTTTGAAAACATTTTGACTGAAAGTTGTTGGGTGGCTAAGCCACCAACAGCATTCAGTCAAATTGTTTTCAAAATTTTCAGCATATCCAGAGTTAAACCCTATGGAAATACATGTAGTAGTCTGCAGAGATTCAGCAGGCAGACACTTAAAAATTGTCTTAATACTTTATAATGGTCAAGAATTGTCAAGAAAATTGAAATTTCTGATATTGTGACAAATGTCCATTTACAGGCCAATAGAAAATAATTTTTTCAAAATATCCCACAGGAATGACTGGCGCTGGTACTGATCTAGTCATTCGTTCTAAATTTTTTTTAATAGTCTTCTTTTAGCCAGCAAAACAGACATCTCAAGATTACTGCAAAGTCACGTTTTGGCCGGTTCAGAATTTAAGATAATTTAATATTTTTAATTTTTTTGTTATTAAAAATTTTACTCAATTTATGAGGAATGACATTTAGTAATTAAATACTATATTCAATTATTTTTTAATTTTATCATTTTAATTTATATTTCAAAGATCTACTGTACTGGTTATTAAAAATTCATCAATAGACAAACCAAGTGAAATTCATGATACCGGTAGTAGTGACTTTAAGGCATGACCATGTTAAAAATTATAAAATTTTACAGACAGTCAGTCATCAACATATATTAGTCACAAATAAAAATCATTGATAAATAAATAAATAAACATATATATCTTACGTGATATGGAAAATAAGCACTTTTTGCACTCAATAACACGGGTGAATAAACAAGTAATGTACGCTTGAATATATAAGAATGAAAAAATAACTAAGTTTAATGGTTAAGTCGCCAATCATAACGAGGTATGTGCCAAGTTTTAAGTCACCTTAAAAGACAATAAGAGTTCCGGCTCGGGAAAGTTTACAGTCCGCCTACAAGAAAATGGCACGATGCCTAGCGATTCCACGAGTCTATTATTAACACTTTAACACTCATATCAGCCAAAAACGGCTTCTGTAGTGGTCATAAAAAATGTCCATTTGTGAACCGAGACTATTTTTGAAAATTTATCACTGGAATGACTGGCTCGATAACCGAGCCAGTCATTCCAGTGGTAAATTGTCAAAAATAGTCTTTTCTTGGTCCGCAAATGGACATTTTTTTATGAGAAAATATAAATTTTCTTGAACAAATTTGAGGGTTAAATGGTTAAAGGGTCCTCAGAACGTATAGATAGACAGCATAATATATGCACAGTAAGTCAGTCCTGCCTTTAAATCCTGCCAATCAGATATAATGATTAATTAATTCATAAATATTTAATATTTTGTTAAAATATTTTGATTCCAATGTGACTGAAAACTGTTGCTGGCTGAAACGGCTTCCAGTCGATATAATTAGGTTCAAAATATTCAACCATAATTTGATGATGATGATGATGATGATGATGATGATGATGATGATGATGATGATGATGATGATGATGATGAGGAGGAGGATATTGATGATGATGATGGTTATGATAATGATGATGATGATGAGGAGGAGGAGGAGGAGGAGGAGGAGGATATTGATGATGATGAGGATGATGATGATGATGATGGTGTACTGCGGCTGAAATAGATCAAAAACATCATGCAGCTGCAATCAGTCTTTCTTCTTCTTTGGCCACAAATTCTTATCTTAAACGATAGTTTAATTAAAGATACAGCGTACATGCAGCTTTCTACAGGTCTCGGAAGATCATGGTCGACGCCTACATTTAAATTCCTTTAATTATAATAATGAACCTCTGATTTCCTGATAACGGTCACAGCCGGTCAATACAACCGCTGAAACAGCCACCCCACCCTATACAGTATTCACATTATGTGACTCACATCTAGCTAATTACAATCTCTGTAATTCTTTAACTTCATTGATGAAAATAAATTAAATATTAAACTCCTGAAATTAAATTATTTACCCATCTAACCATATGAGAAAATTAACTTTCAAAATAGAGTTTAGACTTTTTATTGAATGCATGAACATTGTTTTAAAATTTTAGGAATTGTAACTTTGCTTACTGTATGACTATATTGTACACATACAAGCACAATGGAGTAATCCAGTTTTAGTGATGCCCCGTCCATCTTGAGCTACATTTGTAACTTCCACCTAGGCTTGCGCGATTATGTGATTAAATCGCAAATCGCGATTATTTTTTAACTCGTGAATTTTTATGATTTTTACGCACAAACCTAATTCCACCTACGCTTCACCTGTGTTATGATGAATAGATCTCTGCACTTTCTGACTATCAATTTCCAGAAACTATACAGTTAAGCTGTTTAATATTTTGAAACTAATTTGACTTGGTGCTGTTGATGCCTATGGCAGCAACAGCACCCAGTCAAATTAGTTTCAAAATATTCAACAGCATGTTTATTAAATAGTAAAGACATACAATTTGTATAACCATGCTTAATCCGTCATCAATTAAGCATTTGTGACGAACTTATCTACATCATTCATGACATCATTGATTATGACGTCATCCTACACATCACGTACTGTAGTTGCTTATGATGTCATATGATTGCTGGATAAAGTACAAAGGTCCATTGCATGGCTACCACAACCCACCACACCGCAAGTCCCACTCATAAAACAATTTCTGACAAAATTCTCAGATATTGCACTAGTATATATGCTTTAACAATTCAATTCTCAAATTTCCTGAAGAAAATTACAATTTTCTCAAAGAAAATGTCCATTTGCAGACCAAAAGAAGACTATTTTGAAAAATGTACAACTTTAATGACTGGTTTGATTATCAAGCCAGAGTCCTTCCAGCGGTAAAATTTCAAAGAAGAATGAAGCGTGATATGTCTTGCCTGTACAGTCATGGATTATAAATGTGGATTGATATTTTGATAGGTACTAGTCACTGTCCAAAACTGTGAAAATGTCAGCAAAACTCCCTAAAATCAAATTAGTAATGATACAGTATGTATTCCTGCATAGCATAGAACAGCTTTCTAATGTTTCATTGCAATCTGAATGGCCATTGATGAGTTACAAGTTTTTAGTTTGCCTTGTAACTTATATATAGCAACAGCGGCCAGTCAAGTTAGTTTCAAAATATTTAACAGCAGGTTTATTAAATAGTAGACATACAATTCGTACAACGCTTAGTCCGTTATCAATTAAGCATTCATGACGAACTTATCTACAACATTCATGATGTCATTGATTGCCATGGTCCAAAGCTGTGAAAATGTAGGCAAAATTCCCCAAAATCAAATTATTAATGATACAGTACATGTATGTATCCCTGCATAGCATAGAACAGCTTTCTAATGTTTCATAGCAATCTGAATGGCCATTGATGAGTTACACTGTACAAGGCAAACTAAAATCTTTAACCAAAAGAAACCATAAAAAATATTCAAAGTCCAAAACTGAAAAAAGTAGGCAAAAATCCCCAATTTGAAAGATTATAGAATTTACAAATTTATATATATATATATATATATATATATATATATATATATATATATATATATATATATATATATATATATATATTTAAACCTGCAAAAACAGTATTAGAGGTACTATTTTTATATTGTATAATCCCACCTTAATTTAGTAATTCATCCAACACCTCTCTCACCCCACACCCAACCTACTCCCCAGCTCTGCCTGCCCGCCCTATCTCAGCAGGTATTTACATAGAATTCTACTTTGTTTCTATGCTTTACTCTTTTAAACCTTATATCAGCCAAAAATGGCTTCTGCAGTCGTCTTGAGAAATGTTCATTTGTAGACCTATAGAAAACTATTTTTGAAAATTTCCCACTGGAATTACTGGCTCGATAACCGAGCCAGTAATTCCATTAGGAAATTTTTTTAAATAGTCCTCTCTTGGTCTACAAATGGATATTTTCCATGAGAAAATTAGAATTTTCTTGAACAAATTTGAGGTTTTAAAGGGTTATTTGCTATAACAGAATGGAGTTATTATCCGTTTGCACTAAGGCTTATAATAAATGCATACAATGCATAAGTCTAACTGTGCTGGAAAACATACCATTATTAACCCTTTGACCCCTGACTTCCCAATTTCAATAGACATCGTTAGACAGTAAAGCTATGGAACATTTTGAAACAAATTTGACAGGAAACTGTTGCTGCCATAAGCAGCAACAGCCCTCTTCCAGTCAAATTATTTTCAAAATATTCAACAGAATATTTTATTAAATTGCAAAGCATTATGGTGTTTTGGCTTTTTGGTTAAAAGGGTTAATCCCTTGATGGTCACACGAGGCATAATCATCCATTTGCAGTGGTCTTATTAAATTTTACATTTGCAAGCCAAGACTATTTTTTTAAACTTAGCACAAAATGATAAACGAGCCAGTCATTCCAGTGGTGAGTTTTCGATTAATTGTCTGCGCGTGAGGCTGATTAACCCTTTTACTTCTGATGCACAAAAACTCAATACAATACAATATATGTCAGTAATTCCAGTGGACAATTTAAAAAATAATACATGTAAACTTCCCTTGGACACTCAGGAATCACTTAACCCTTTAAACCCTCGAATTTGTTTTAAAAAAATTAAATTTTTTCATAGAAAATATCCATTTGCAGACCAAAAGAAGACCATTTTTGTAAATTTACCACCGGAATGACTGGCTCGGTTATCGAGCCCGTCATTTAAGTGGTAAATTTTCAAAAATAGTCTTCTCTTGGCCTGCAAATGGAGCTTTCTCAAGCCCACTGCAGAAGTTGTTTTTGGCTGATATGAGCGTTAAAGGGTTAACCCTTTCACTGACAAATCCCTGGGAAAGTACATTCTTTACCATATAAAACTTATTTCGTTGAATATTTTGAAATTAATTTGACTGGAATCCATTGCTCAATTTAATTTCAAAATATTCAACAGTTTTCATGTATGGTTGTTTTGAAAATGAGAATTCATCGGTGAAAGGGTTAATGATCAATATTCAATAAATGTGCACATTTTCACAGAAACCTCTGCATGTAGTCTTCCCTCAGACATTCATTAACTGTTTGCAGATGACATATTCCAAGGATTATATCTGTGGACATGCTAAATGTTTTGAAAACAATTTGACTGAAAATTGTTAGTGACTAAAATATTCAGCAATTCACAAGTTTTTGCTCATAAAGAATTGTCTGGTAGCTTGCAGCAAGAAGGCAGTTAATAAGCTATATTGATTTGGTGGTCATGATGTAGAGACTGGGTTGGCGATGTAGGTGTGTGTATCACAGCCATCACAGGTGTAGCCAAATATACCTTGGTAGCTTTACATAAAACGTGTGTCTGATGTGGCAACACAGTACAGGGAAGCTCAGGATGGCTGGAGACCCAGGTGAAAGTGGGACACAAGGAGTGGGTGGAGGTAAGGGGTTGGGGGTAAAATAGAAGGCGAGTCGAGTAATCTTATTATTTATATTCAGCTCTCAATTCCACCTTATACTGACACAGCATATACTTTGCAGCATTAGTTAACCAGTTATGCCTCAGATTAAAAAAAAATATATCCATTTGCAGACCAGTAGAAGACTATTGTAAAAAATTTACCACTGAAATGACTGGCTCGATTATCGAGCCAGTCATTACAGTGGTAAAATTAAAAAGATAGTTATCTTTTGATCTGCAAATGTACATTTCTCAAGACTACTGCAGAAGCCTTTTTTGCGAGCTTGCGTGTTAGAGTTAAGACGAGGGTTAACATATTGACACTATAAGCAGATTTTGCACACATTTAACATAATAACAAAGATTTACTTCAATGACCGAATATTTGTAAACTGATTATCTTTGTGTGAAATGCATTTCTGAAGGAAGTCATGGTACAATATAAGTCATACAGGTATTGTTAGAGAAAGGTGGAGATTTAAAAAAAAATAAAGGCATTCAAAATGGGGAGGACACACTTGAATGTTTGAATTGCTCTGAATATTCTGTAAATATTTCTAATTTTGTTAAGTGATAGTCATTTTAAGAGGTTTAACATAAAATTTAAATGATTTTGAGTGGGAATTGCTATGTAAGATACACGTACCTATTAATTAAAATTTTTACATTAAGAATGTTAATTTGCAGGCTAAGGTATGCCTCTAGTATCGATGCAGTCACTCCAGTGAGAATATTTCAAAAATAGTCTTGCAGTCTTGGCCTGCAAATGGACATTCCTCGAGACCACTTGAGAAATGACTATTTGCAGACAAAGCGACTTTTTAAAACTTTACCACAGGAATGACTGGATCGATAACCGAGTCAGTCATTCCAGTGGTCAATTTTCAAAATCAGTCTTTTCTTGGTCAGCAAATGGAAATTTTCATTGAGAAAATTTAAATTTTCTTAAATAAATTTTAGGGTTAAAGGGTTAAAGTGAACTTAAATGTTTTTCAAAATCTCAATTTTAAAACTGCTCTTTAAATTTAAATACACACTTTTAATAGCTGAGATAAAGGTATTGACACAATCAAGATAACGGAAATAAATCACTCTTTAAAGCAAATACTGAGATAACTGTGTATTTCTTTAAATATAGGTGATTTATAGTGCTTGATATTGGGCTAGGTTGATAACATTGTCAAGCAGAGACAACAGTGTAATACCTGAAGTGCTGTGAACATTCCCTCACTGACCTAGATTTTAATAGAATAACAGATTTAAACAGCTTGGGCTAAAAATCTGATTTAACCCTTTAATCCTTAAATTTGTTCAAGAAAATTTTAATTTCGTCACAAAGTGAGTTTAGGCCACCAGTAGAATAAATGTAGTTATTCGAGTTATTAGAGTAATGACCAAAAGGCTCAAGTTCTTACTCTAGTACCTACTCCAGACTGCCCAACTATGAATATAGGAATGTGTAAGTCTAGAGATCAGGTGTTTGTATTGAAAGCAATGTAATTTAAAAACATGGTACATCTACCATCTTCTACTCTATACTAGATGATTGCCACTAGCATAGATACAAGACATTTCATCCAAATGCAGACATAGGAAATGTCCATTGGCAGACCAAATTATGACTAGTTTTGAATACAGGTAATGATGTTCAGTATTTTGAAACCAATTTGACTGGATGTTGTGGCTAGTTACATTATACATGTAGATTCAGCATAATTTTTCTTGAATTAAACTGGGGAGAATTTTTTTAAAAACCTGGATTTCATTATTGAACTGTTTGAAAGGTCAGGAATGTATAATATGGGGTTATCTGATACATAGGAGAGGCACTTGTGTACATATTAAATAATTAAATAATTTAATTATTAATCAATCACATTTAATCAGTAGTGATTTCATTCATTCAACACCTGGCCACATTTCACCTGACAATCACAACTTAAATCTGCAACCACCACCCCGCCAACCACCCACAAGCCCACCCCACCCCAACACTGTCATACATTAACTCTTTAACACTCATATCAGCCCAAAAAGCTTTCTGCTGTGGTCTTGTGAAATGTTCACTTTCAGACCAAGAGAAGACTATTTTTGAAAATTTACCACTGGAATGACTGGCTCGATAAGCGAGCCAGTCATTCCAGTGGTAAATTTTCAAAAACAGTCTTCTCTTGGTCTGCAAATTTACATTTTCTTTGAGAAAATTGAAATTTTCTTGAAAAAATGTAAGGGTTAAATGATTAAATGTAGGCCTACCTAGGGTGAAGCAGGTGCTTTCACAACCCATTCATCCATATGACAGTATCACCCCAATCAAGTGTCTATCAGAAATAGACTTTTACAAAGATAGTAGTCTGTGCAATTTAATGGACTGATCCAATCTGATGGTTAAGTATCTGATGTCATAATCGATTAGGTCACTAGTTACAGGGGTAGTTAATCTATGACATATGTTTAGAAAATCACAGTGTGTGAATTATGTCTTCAATGAATTTACAATTTTGTAAACATTCTCTTGAATATTCTGAAACTAATTTTCCTGGGAGATGAGGTAGCAACACTCCCCAGTCAAATTAGTTTCAAGATATTCAACAGCTTACACGTAGAATTACATTGAAATTGGCATTCTTGGAATTCAGGGTAGAAAGTTAAAAAAATGTTGGTTCCAGCATATGTAAGAATATGACTGGATTCATAACTGAGCCAGTCATTTCCATGTTAAATTTTCAAAAATACTACTCTAAAAGCCAGCTTGGGTCAGCTTGAGTGTTTGTTAAAGGGTGAATAATTTAAGAATCTATGACGTTTCAATAAGTGCAAATTCTGCCATTTAACCCTTTAATTTGTTCAAGAAAATTTCAATTTTTTCGCAGAAAATGTCCAGTTGCAGACCAAGAGAAAGCCATTTTTGAAAATTTACCACTGAAATGGCTGGCTCGGTTATCGAGCCAGTCATTCCAGTCGTAAATTTTCAAAAATAGTCTTCTGGTCAACAAATGGACATTTCCCAAGACCACTACAGAAACTGTTTTTGGCTGATATGAGTGTTAAAAGGGTTAAGGACAACAACATCTATATTGACAGATAGACATAACGAAGGCAAGACGAACAGATGGATGGACAATGTGCATGGATAGAAAGTAAACAGTTCACAAAGCAGGTTGTGGTGTGTGCGCCCATGCGCGTGACCAGATGGAGGGATAATCAGTCCCCTTTTTCTGAACCTTTCATAGCGTGATCATAGTAGCGTATGAATTAATCAATAAATTTAATAAGCAAGTAATTAGCACATGAGCCCTTGAGATATCTTTGGGAATGATGTGTCTTATAATTCTTATTTCTATGAAATGATACCCTATTAAAACGGTCAGATACATTCAAGGGAGCAAGTGATCTTAGAGGGCCGCGAGACAATGGTTCAATGACGATAAAGAACCATTGATCGAGTTAACATTTTAATCCTTACAGACCAGAAAAGGCAAATTCTTTATGATATAAAGAATAATTTTGAAACTAATTTGACTGAGACCTGGTGCTATGTTCCCGTCAAATTAGCATTGATTATATATTAGAGATTTCCTGTCTAGTTGTCTGGAAACCAAGCCACTAGAATGTCAAGGGTTAAGGGCGAGCTAGAACAAGTTTTTGTTTTAATTTACCACTGGAATGACTGGCTCGATAACCGAGTCAATCATTTCAGTGATAAATTAAAAAAAAAAACCTATCTTTCTGAGAAAATTTAAATGTTCTTGAGGAAATTTTGCCATTAAATAGTTACAACCCACGTCACTTAAGTTCATCTCATGTGGCTCGTAATAATGAATATTTTATAATACATACACAAAGTGCAGACTCCCATACCGCTAAAACACGTCCATCTGGTGACCACATCACACAAGACAAATCCTCTGTCTGAGTGTCAAAATGCTGCAAGGCAATAAAACACAACATTTGTCCCTATATTTATGTGAAAAATCTATAAAGAAATAAACCATTGCCCTCTAGTTTTTGTCACATGGTAAGGATTATTCAGATCTGCTGAATATCAGATATCCGAGATCTGAGATATCCATAGATCCAGACTTCTATCTGATCCAGATCCAGTTTTTTAATCCAGATTACTGTCAGTCAAGAAATCCTAGGTGACTATGTAAGTTCATTTGTTGCATTAAAATATGAGCCAATCGTTAATCAAGTCAGTGATTCCTGTGGCAAATGTTCAGAAATTGTCCTTCCTACTCTTGCCCTGCAAATGGACATTTACAAAGCATAATTTTTTTATTTTCTTGACAAATCTTACCATTAAGTGGCTAAAATCATTTCTGTGTCTTTCTCTATTCATTCATCAACACAATTTTGGAAATTTTTTACAGGAATTATGGTATTTAAAATGAGATTTTCAGAATTTTTTTATTGAACCCTTCCACGATAAGTTCCCTGTATCACCATCGCAAACAAACACGAAAGCTGAAGGCTTCGAGTCCTAATATTAACTTCATAATATTCAATAGAATATGCTATACATGTACAATGTACCTAGTAAAGAATTTACTTGTTCAGCGATTTGTCATTGAAAGGGTTAATCTAGACAAGGTATTAGGTGGGTGGCTTGGGTTAACCCTTTAAACCTTAAATTTGTTCCAAAAGTTTCAATTTTATTTTAGAAAATGTCCATTAGCAGACCAAGAAGACTATTTTTGAAAATTGACCACTGGAATAACTGGCTTGGTTATCAAAAATGGTCTTCTCTTGGTGTGAAAATGGACATTTCTCAAGACCACTGCATAAGCCGTATTTGGCAGATATGAGTGTTAAAGGGCTAAGGACACAAGCTCACACTCACACTAAGGAATGCTACTGTACTGTCCAGTCAATCTATTGCACAATTTCTCACACACTACACCTAAGTAGGTTCAATCCAGTAAATCCCCCCTTCACAGTCCAGTGGCTTAATGGCCTTACTGATTGTACTAATCCTCTTATGTGAACTCTTAATGGCTATGTAACTGGTCAGCCTAATGACTGGTCAGTCTATTAGCCAGGCAATCAGATGCATGAATGATCACATGCTCATTTTAGCCTGGATTAGATCTTATAGATGGGGTTATAAAGTGCAAGAAATGGCATTATTATGTTCTGAAGACTGTTATGGTCTTGTAGGTAATATGCATACAAGGAACTGATGTGGGGAAATCCCACACTTAAGTGCCTGACTGATGAGTTTTTGCAGAACTTTTTGCAGAAGACATATTCTAAGAGTTATATCTCTTAATCTGCTAAATATTTTGAAAACAATTTGACTGAAAGTTGTTGGTGGCTAAGCCGCCAACAACTTTCAGTCAAATTGTTTTCAAAATATTCCCCATGTCAAGGTTTGTTTGCTCATTGAAATTACTGTCTTGTGGCTTGCAACAGCGAGGCATTTAAACAACCCTGATGTATTGTTGATAAACTACATTGTAATTATTAATTGTCTGACAGCCGAATGTTTGCAGACATTTTCCAGGAGACATACCGTTTCACCTGCTGAATATCTTGCAAAGAATTTGTTTCAAAGTTGTTCCATCACCAACTTTCAGTCAAATTGTTTTCAAAATATTCATCATTTCCAGGCTTACTGCCCATTGAAATTACAATTAAAATGCAATAATAAATAAATAAATAAAAAATTAAATGTAGTTAAATACATAAACATCCAATATTAATTTATTAATATGAATTGTCTCGCTGCTGCAAGCCACTGGACAATAATTTCAATGAGCAAAAACTCAAGATTTGCTGAATATTTTGAAAACAATTTGACTGAAAGTTGTTGGTGGCTTAGCCACCAACAACTTTCGGTCAAATTATTTTCAAAATATTTACCAGGTCCACAAATATAACCCTTGGAATATGTCGTCTGCAAAAACTCAGCAGCCAGACTGCTAATATTAATTTAACATCCCCATCCAAAGCCTTAAATTTTGGTTACTGAATGGGACAAGTTACGCTTACGCAATCAGCAGTTTTATTAACTCTTCAATGGCCAATGCTCAAATTTGGTAAAGAAAATCTAAATATTTGCTTATTGAATGTCCATTTGTAACCCAACAGAAGACTATTTTTGAAAATTTATCATTGGAATAACTCAAGACACGATAATCGATCCAGTCATTCCAGTGGTGAATTTTCAAAGATAATTTTTTCTTGCTCTGAAAATGGACATTTTCTATGAGAAAATTGAAGTTTTCTTGAAGGGATTTGAGAGTTAAAGGGGTAAGACTTAGTACAAGTTAACCTTATAATGATTAAGTGTTTAAAACAAACCCACAATTTTTATTTCTGGGTGCGAATGTCCATTTGTACGGAGAGATGACTATTTAAACAAATTTACCAATGAAATGACTGGCCAACCATTAGCATGTTAGATCTTAAAGATTAGTCTTCTCTTGGGAAATGAACTGGTTAGAGTAAGTAAGTCATGTAAGTATTTGATGAAAACAGTGATGGTTTTCATCACACCTGTATGCGGGTGACGATGTGATATCTCGTCCTACCTTAACAAGCTCCCATGATTCTGTAGCAAAGATGCTCATATAATCTTTACAGTCACGCCTTTCAGCGAGAGCCAGGTACTTGCCGTCATGACTGAAATCCATGCCTACAACAAATCACATACAGTTTTATTCTAACTTGACAAAAAATTAAACATTTTTAATTCCTAAATTCCAATCTACTGTATCTAATTACTACATGAACAGTGTTAGTGGCTTTGAGCCTGACGCTATCTACCTTTTGTAGATGAAATTCTACACTCCAATCTAATTCATATGATTACTTGTGTTCATTTCAGAATCATTGTTGTTCGAAGCTGTTGTTGTGAATAGTTTCCAGCAAAATGGTTTCCAAAATACACACTTGAATTTCTTCTACCGACTCTGACATCATAATTCTGACATTAGTTTAATGTTAGCTAAACTGGTCTTCTGAACAAGTGTTAACTAACCCTTTAAACACTCATATCAGCCAAAAACAGCTTCTGCAGTGTTCTTGAAAAATGTCCATTGGCAGACCAAGAAAAGACTATTTTTGAAGAACCGAGCTAGTCATTTCCAGTTGTAAATTTTCAAAAATAGTCTTCTCATGGTCTGTAAATGGACATTTTCTATGAGAAAATTTAAATTTTCTTGAACAAATTTGAGGGTTAAAGCTGTAAGCAACAGTTTTTCAAAATGAATACCATGTCATCCTTTATCCACCCATTGCTCAGTCATATAGCTTTCCATTTAATGTCCCTAAAATGCATCCCATTTTTACAATTTTTAACAATACAAAAAAGCTGTTCAATATTTATTTTTCCTCAAACTTTATTGCAACAGCTTACGGTAAAATTTATTTTCAAAATACTCTGAACATTCCTTACATCCTAAAAACCTTAATATGTCTTATAATATATAACAGGTTCATTAACCCTCTGCAGTGGTCTTGAGGAATGTCCATTTCCTGGCCAAGAGAATATTTCTGAAAATTTACTACTGGAATGCCTGGCTCGATAACTGAGGCAGTCATTCCAATGGTAAATTTTCAAAAATCGTCATCTCTTTGCCTGCAAATGGACATTTAAAAATAAACAAACATTTTGATTTTCTTGACCAAATTTGAGCATTAAAGATTTACATGTAAGACTGATCACGCCATTTAAGTCTAATAATAACTTTGAATTTCGACCTGTTAGAATACATGTAAGTTGGATTTAAAATAAAAGAAAGTGTGTGAAATGAGACATACCTTTCTGGCAAGCTTTTGGGTACTTGATGTAAGACACAGACTTACTGACCATCGACCACACTGTGACGCGTAACTGTAAATGATGAGAGCATCGGTCATCCAAGCAAGTTTTCATTATTAACACACTTAATCCTTTAGTGACGATACCGGCCAAAACCAGCCTCCTTAGTGGTCTACAGGAATGTCTATTTGCAGACCAAGAGAAGACCAATTTTTGAAAATTTACAACTGGAATGACTGGCCCGGTCATCGGGCCAGTCATTCCAGTTGTAAATGTTCCAAATTAATCTTCTCTTGGCCTGCAAATGGACATTAAAAAAGCAGATATTAAAAATTTCAGGAATAAATTTCGTCACTAAAGTGTTAAACACTCAAATAAGTTCAAGAAAATTTAATTTTTCTCATAGTAAATGTCCATTTGCAGACAAAGACATCGGTTATCAAGCCAGTCATTCCACTGATAAATTTTCAAAAATATTCTTCTCGTGGTCTGCAAATTAACATTTCTCAAGACAGCTGTTGAAGCCATTGTGTCTTAAAATCCTATAATAATCAACATTAATTAAGACTGTTACAGTTATTGAGGCGACAAGGTAGTTTTATTATCCACAGTTAAAAATCTAAACTACATGTATATTTTTTTATTTTAACCAGACAATAATTTTCATGGGATTAACTCTGGACATGCTGAACATTTTGAAAACAATTTGACTGAAAGTTCTGGGCGGTTTAGCCACTAACAACTTTCAGTCAATTAGTTTAAAAAATATTATGCATATCCAAAGTTAAACACAGCCTTCAGAAATTCAGCTGGCAAACGGCTAAAATTTATATTCTTACAATATTTTCGTTAAATACTTAAATTTTAAATGGATACATCCTAACCTGAAAGTCAGCAGTGGTCAGTATATGTCGCGCATCTGGACTCCATCTGACATCGGCTAAGCCAGCTGACCCTTCATCAATTTTACAAGCCCAAGTTGGATCCTCTATTGACCAAACCTAATTCAATTAAATTAAAATAAACCAAATGCTTTTGAATATTTTGAGAATAATCTGACTGGAAGCTGTTCTACATTAATCCCAAAGTACATGTCGTTACGAGAATACAAAATTTCTCTATTTTTGAAAGTTTACTGCTGAATAACTCGAGCCAGTCATTCCAGTGATACATTTTCTATGAGATTATTGAATACATTTTCATGAGTAAATATGACTATTAACTATTAGCACTCTGATGTCAATATTGTATCTTTTACTGTGTCAATACCAAAGAAACTGGTGTTCATTTTTCAACAATTTTGGTGGAAGACCTTGCTGTCTACAACAGCACCTCTACGACACCATCTCCCACCAAATTTGTTGAAAAATGAACACCAGTTAATCTTTTAATTTAATTTGAAAATTTAAAATTTTGACATCAGAGTGTTAAGGGTTAAACGGTTAAGAAAGAATCTATAACATGTGAATGGGTTAAGCGTACAGGTTTTAACCTTTAACCATCAAGATGGCCAAAAACAGCTTTTGTAGTGATCTTGGGAACTGTCCATGTGCAAACTAAGAGAAGACTATTTTTGAAAATTTACAACTGGAATGACTGACTCGACATTCCAGTCGTAAATCTTCAAAAATAATCTTTTTTTGGTCTGCAAATGGACATTTTCTCTGAGAAAATTTGAATTTTCTTGACCCATTTTGAGGGATAAAGGGTATCAGCGACAAATCCCTGAAAAAATACATTCTTTACAATTTACAACTTATTCTGTTGAAGATTTTGAAATTAATTTGACTAGAAGAGGTTGCTGCCTAGCAACATTTTCCAGTCAAATTAATTTTAAGATATTCAACAGTGTTTCTGTCTACATAGTTGCCTCGCAAATGAGATATCTGCAATTTATCAGTGACAGGGTTAATGGATTAAAAACTGTTGTTTTCCACAAAAGGCAGCAATCATGTCAAGCATAATAACAATACACTACATCATTTAACCTTCTGACTGCAGAGTTATTGCAGATGACATATTCCAGGGGCTATATCTTTGGACAAGCCATATATTTTGAAACCAATTTGACTGAATGTTGTTGGTGGCTAAGCTTGTCCAAAGTTATTGCCCATTGTATTTATTGTCTGGTGGCTTCCAGCAGCGAGATAGTTATGGACATGTGACATTTGGTTATCAATCAAACTACTTATAGACCATGTACTAATAATGTATTATATCCAGCAAGGTATAATATGTGTGTTTAAAACAACATCATTAATGTCATAACCCGTAATATTATAAGTGTGTTGTTACTAAATAATCTGCTATAAAATAATAATATTCAAAATAATTGAGGGCGATCAGGGAAAAGTGGGGGGTAGGGTGTGTAGGGATGCATACATCTTGCAGTTTGAGTAATAGGCTAAGTGTCAGAAACTCCAGCCACAATAAGAACCGTGTACAAATTTAATTGAATTGAAAATTAATCTAACTTAAATTTAATTATACATTGTATTTAATTTTAACTGTTTAAATTAATACAGTTTTGGCTTAACATGAACAATTTATCTTAGACAACAAAATATTTAACAAGTTTATAAATAACAAATCATGTAATAAAAAGAAAGATATGCACAGAAGATGGCATTCTTTCACCAAAGATGAGTAGGTAACTGTAATTATCCATTTACCCAGTCTAACCTAGCATTCCATCACATGGCCATACAGTATTATAGCATAAATTCGATTTAACCCTTTAACTCTCGAATTTGTTTTAAAAAATTAAATTTTCCCATAGCAGACCCACAGAAGACAATTTTTGAAAATTTACCCATGGAATGACTGGCTCGGTTATCGAGCTAGTCATTCCAGTGGTAAATTTTCAAAGTCTTCTCTTGGTCTGCAAATGGATACTTCTCAAGACCACAGCAGAAATTGTTTTTGGCTGATATGAGCGTTAAAAGGTTAGAATTGTTGGCAAATATTTAAAATTCTCAATAAGTACTTGTCAAACTTGTAATTTAAATAATAATTCATTGATACATGTATCCATTTCTTAGAATATTATTATATTACTTTATTTATATATTTAATTAACCCTTTGAATTCCCAGAAAATAATAGCAATATATCTAATAAGGTACTAAGATGTTGAATATTTTGAAACTAATTTGATATGAAACTGCTGCTCGCAGTCAAATTAATTTAAAAATATTAAACAGAACAGTTACTAAATTGTAAAGAAGTTTGTGAATTCAACCTTTCAGGCTCAGATGGTTAACCCTTTACTGGTCAAATTTCTTATTGAATGTCCATTTACAGGCCAAGAGAATACAATTTTTGAAAATTTATCACTGGAATGATTGGATTGGTTATTGAGCCAGTCATTCCAGTGGTACAAATGTCAAAAAGTGTCTTCTCTTGACCTATAAATGGTCATTCCAGAAGACCATAGCAGAGGCCGCTTTTGACCGGTATGACCATTAAAGGGTTAATTGACCCCTTACCACTCAAACCGGTCAAAACCAGCCTCTGCCGGTGGTCTTGAGAAACGTCCATTTGCAGACCAGGAGACAATCTTTGAAAATTTTCCACTAGAATGACTGGCTCGGTAATCACACCAGTCATTTGTCATAAATTTAAAAAAATTGTGTCTTGTTCTGCAGAGGGAGATTTCTTAAGACAATTTTCAATTCATTGGCCAACTTGAGCGTCAAACGGTTACTCAAAGGCCCAGTTTCCAAACCAGTTGATTACCTTGTTCAATATTGTTAATTTCCCTGAGATATACATGCGTATATATTTTTAATTTACCATAAAAGAACTGGTTCTGCCGGGTTTTTTAAATTTTGAAAATTTATCACTGGAATGACTGGCTCGATTATCGAGCCAGTCATTCAAGCGGTAAACTTTCAAAATTGTCTCCTGGTAATTTCACCTAACAGAAATAGTTTTTGGCTGATATGAGCGTTAAAAGGTTAGAATTGTTGGCAAATATGTAAAATTCTCATTAAGTACTTGTCAAACTTGTAATTTAAATAATAATTCATTGATACATGTATCCATTTCTTAGAATATTATTATATTACTTTATTTATATATTTAATTAACCCTTTGAATTGCCAGAAAATAATAGCAATATATCAATCTGTATAAACCATATTGGCCGGCTTGGATCAAAGGTTAACAATAAATATGGATATCATCTTATATTATATGTACCGGTAACCGTTTTCAAGATAATAGGGGAAGCAGTATAATTTGAATGTCATTTATATGAAACCTCACCCACTCACCCCAAAATTGCAAACTGATGTAATTATATATACATGTATATATAGTTCTGTGAGTTTGTCACAAAATAAACAGTAATTTCTCACTATGAATAGGATAGCTAGCGTGACTCCCATGCCACAGTATTCTAGAAGCTGTGATTATTTGATTGCTGTATATTTTTAACAGTTTGATCTGACAAACTGGCATGACATTACGAATGACGTACACATTTAAAAATTCAAATTAATTCCCACATAAATTTATTTTCAGCAATATTTGATACACACATTTGAGTGCATGCTTATGCAACTTAAACCAGAATTAAAAACTTAAAACCCTTGAATTCTTTCAAGGAAATTAAATTTTTCTCACAGTAAATGCCCATTTGCAGAACAGGAGAATTTTTTTTGAAAATCTATCACTGGAATGACTGGCTCGGTTAGCAAGTCAGGCATTCCAGTGATAAATTTTCAAAAATAATCTCTTTGTCTGCAAATTATGGACATTTCTCAAGACGACTTCACAAGCCATTTTCGGCCAGCTTGTGGGCTGTTTGTGTGTCTAAATTACATGACAACAATACAGGAAAGTTACTGAATATTTTAGCATATTTGACAGCCCAGTCAAATTAGTTTCAAAATATTCCCTACATTATGAAGAGTCTGTTGTTTACAGTCTGTGAGAATAGAGGCGCAATAATAGAGATCTGTATACTTACACAACACAATAGTTTTATTTCTCTAGTCAGTATTTTAATTAAATTAATTAATTAATTAATTAATTAATTAATTAATTAATTAATTAATTAATTAATTAATTAATTAATTAATTAATTAATTAATTAATCCATCCATCTATCTATCCATACATCCATTTGTTCAACAACAACTCCACCCACCCACCCATCCATCCATCCATCAGTGCATTCATTCATTTAATTTTTTTATTTATCTACTTTCACTCTTACATAGATCTATATTTATTTGTATACCTCAACTGAAGACAAAACCATAATCCTATTAAAACCTTTTTACCTTTCTGCCAACAAACCTATTCAGGAATCTAATCTCCATGTAGCATTGATCATTCCATTACATCCATAATAAATTAATTCAGCCTCAAGATATTTCACAAAAAATCTTAAGCCAGATCTTAATCTCAAATAAGATCAAAGAAATACCTGTAATCAACTCCTGAATCAAAGCAGTTCAAAACCACTAGAGGTAAATAACGGCTAATTAAGCTAGCCATGCCCAGCATGGGATTTAGCAAGTTGACAATAATGCCATCAAAATCAGGGCTATATTCTTCAGAACAACCTTAAGGTTATCAACCTATACAGTCTGAGACGGCATGTGGTCTTACTGGCCCGAGTCTGAATGTCTAAGTTCGGTGAAAAAGTCAAACATTTAATTAAGTTTAATAAGAAGAAATTAACAATTCTGAGAAATCTCGTCTGGAGAAGGATATGTTTGTCCTGTCTGCAAACATCTACAATAAGTGTATAATGTTTATATAATTAAAATGTCAGAGGTGATCAGAGAAGGTGATCAGTTACCGACACAAAGACAGGCAGACAGACTGACTGGTCACATGTTCAGTCAATTAATCAACCCTTTGAATATAACAAACAACTTACATCAGATTTGTTATGTAATACATAGTATTTTGAAAATAATTTGATTGGAAACTGTTGCGGCAGCAACAAACCAGTCAGTGTCAAGCACTCTGTGAATGAAGTGTGCAGTCTCAACCAGCGTTCTGGTATATTCTAGCTTATTACTCTCTTCACACGGTGACTAAAGTGGTTAGACTCCCCTTGGGACGCTAAGGTGAGGAAACCATAAGCAATGATGTTTTTGGCCATTTGAGTGACACAGGCTCCATTTCAGATGATAAGGTAAACAATTTTTTTAACCCTTTAATGGTCATACCAGCCAAAAACGGCTTCTGCAGTGGTCTTGAGGAATGTCCATTTCCAGGTCACAGATTATTTTTGAGAATTTACCACTGGAATGACTGGCTCAGTTACAGAGCCAGTCATTCCAGTGGTAAATTCTAAAAAAATAGTCTTCTCTTGGCCTGGAAATGGACATTTACTAAGCAAAATGTTAAATATTTTGGACAAATCTTGACAACTAAAGGGTCAAAGAAAAATGGGACCTTTGCCCGTCTCTCTGTATCCGTGCCCTCCACAATAACTGCCGCCTGGATGAAACCAGAGGTGTATATATTTGAGGGTCCAAAGGTCAAACATTAATGTCATTGAAAAGGCAAACATAGGTCTGTTGCAACAAGTTCTACTGAAGGACAATTTTAATAAAACTTGAATGGATGCTTGCCCTTGGATCCCAAAGAAATTTGCTGATTTTGTACTTAAAAGGTCAAAGGTCGAGCCAAAATGGTGGGATGCTGAAGCTTAGAGGTCTGTGGAATGTTGCTTGGAAGCATAAATGCCCCTACATGTGTATGTATATGTATATGTAAAACCTGTCAAAAGCGGAATGTTATATTATATTCAGAGTCACTTTCTATTACCTGGACTAATGATCTCTTGAACATGCCACACAGGATAAACTGAGAGTCAGCTGACCACTGCAAAATAAACAAACAATAAACTGAGTCAGCTGATCACTGCAAAATAAACAAACAATAAACTGAGTCAGATGATCACAGCAAAATAAACAAACAATAAACTCCTGGGATTCAGCTGACCATTGCAAAATAAACAAACACAAGATTTTATTGAGTCAATGGTGCTAAACAACCCTTTAACTAACACATGCCAGAAATGATAAACCCTTTATGATGCAAGGAATATTCAACAGCTTAGTTTACCTGTATAGTTTTATGAAAATTGAGATTCAGAGAGTGTAGGGATCGATTGATCTCAACACAGGCGAAGAATGGGTGGAGCTGAGTTAGAGATGGGCGGGACATCCATGTAACTAAAACTGGATTCCTCCATTAAATCTATAACCTGCACCTTTAATCCATAATATACACACGAGCCATTTTAGTTAAAATCATGTTGATTATTTTGAAAACAATTTAACTGCTAGTCAGACAGCAATGACTTCTTCTTAAAGTCATTCGGCGGGTATCATAAGATTGTTAAATGTAGGTTACTTATGAATCTAGACTGATATTGGTGATCATGGTAAGCATGGGAATTCAGCATGAGAAGGGGTTAACTTGAATTTTTTCAAGAAAATGTCAATTCACAGACCAAGAGAAGACTATTTTTTAACGTTTAGCACTGGAATGACTGGCTCGGTTATCGAACCAGTCATTCCTGTGGTAAAATTTCAAAAATAGTCTTCTCTTGATCTGCAAATTTACATTTCTCAAGAGCACTGTAGAAGCTGTTTTATAAGTGTTCAAGGGTTAACGCACAGATACTAGTACTAGTGATTATTAGTGTATCACAGGTACCACACATCAGGTGCAAATTATAATCATCACTTATTAATTAGTGAAGCTTTGATGTTTACCTGCGTGTGAATCAGATAAGGCCTTTTAACGCCCGCTAAGGATGATAATGAGTCGAATGTTCTGGGAAAATGATGAGGTAAACAACATCAAATGAGAGCAGTTGTCACTCGAATCATGAATCGTGCATGGTTAAATCTTTTAACCTTTATGGTTCATGTGAAGAATTCTTTACGACAAAAGGAATATTCTGTTGGAACATTTTGAAACTAATTTGACTGGAAGTTGATGCAACGGTAACAACTCCAAGTGAAATTTAAGGTTCAAAACATTAAACAAATTTCCTGTATACATGTAGCTGACTTAAACCCTTTAACTGTACAATCAAATTGGCCAAAATGGCTTCTGCAGTGGTCTTGAGAAATGTCCGTTTGCATACATGTACCAAGAGTCGAAGACTATTTTTGAATATTTACAACTGGAATGACTGGCTCGATACCCGAGCCATACCCGAGCCAGTCATTCTAGTGATTAATTTTCAAAAGTACTCTCTTTATCTACAAAAGGACATTTTTCTATATATGAGAAAATTTAAATTCTCTTGAGCAAATTTGATGAATAAATGGTAAAAAATCAGACTTCCTGCAAGTATACATGTAGTTATCGCAATATATTGAACACTGCATGTAAAGGGTTAAATCTGTGTAAGAGGCACTAAAAATACACATCAAAACTAATGCAGCTATTACTGATGATTTAGTGGCTTGTTAGGAAATTCTGGACTTTAATCATAATTATAATGAGTAATAAATGTTATATGAATCCTGTCCCCACCCACCCACTTCCACCCACACGTAACTTTTGATGGGTTGACAACTAATATGTCAGCCACAAAGATCATGTACCTTGTATTTAGGATACAATTACAAACATACACATGGTTTTAAAGATTTATAAACATGTATACTTTATAAATTCGGAAACAACTTAACTGCTTAACCCTCAAAGTCGACCAAAAAAGGCTTTTGCACGGCTGTTTTTGGTCGACTTTGAGGGTTAATGGATAATTCAGTCAAGAAAATCTAAATATTTTCTTAGTTGCAAGGCAGGAAGACAATTTTGTGAAAATTTATCACTGGAATGACTGCCTCGGTTTCAAGGAAATTATTCATGTGGTAAATTTTCCAAAAATTTGTCAAGGTCACTGCAAATGCTGGTTTTTGGCCGGAGTCCTCACCATGAAATGGTTAAATGAAGAATTATTAGTGAGAAAAACTTCTGCCATCTTAATCATAATACTATGTTCATGTTCATCAATGGGTTTAGACTTACCTCAATAAGCTGGACAGTGTCCAGACAGGTATACAGCTGAGTGATCTGTAATGTTCGAACATCCCGAATGACCACTCGATACTGGACAACGCTAGCCTATAAATTAATTAACAGATACATGTAGGATTGTAGGTTTAATACATTACTTACAAGTCGTCATTTTAAGATTCAAGTATTTTTATCTTTTTATCCATAAAATACTATTTGAGAATTTAAGCCTTTAATGGTTAAGCGGCCGCAGCAGCAGCAGCCTCCTTGAGGAGTTTACCACAGGACTGCCTCCTCATATTCCCTTGAAGGGCCTGAGTGTAATGAACTGAACTGGAACTTGGCTAGATAATCAAACCAGTAATTCCAGTGGCAAATTTCCAAAAATACATGTACGTAGTCCTCTTTGGCCTGCAAATGGATGTTTATTTAGCAAATATTTTGATTTCTTGAACAAAATTGACCATTACAGGGTTAACCCCTTAACAATGGAGTTTGCTTCTGCAGTGGTGCTGAGAAATCAGCAGCTTATAATGTAATGTATGCAGATGTTGCCTATACAGGGAAAGACACATTTTCAGGTACTCAGACAAATTTACAACTGTAATGACTGACTTGAAATCCAGGCCAATCATGTTCCAATGATAGATTTTAAAAAATCTTCTCCAATGCTCTGCAAATTGACATTTTATATGAGAAATACAGGTTTTGTTGAATAAATTTTGGGACTAAGTGGTTAATAAAGGAATCCAATCTGTATATACATTACGTCACATGTAGCTTGATGTCATAATCAATTACATGATGGATCTAAGTCCATCATAACTGCTTAATAGTCTGTGAAGCTGTACGACTTGTATGTCTCAACTATTTAATAAGTATTCTATTGAATATTTAAAAACTAATTTGAATGGGCACTGCCTATTTGCAGGAAGAGTTTCTGTTTTGAAATGTTATCACTGGTAAGCCATTATCAAACCAATTATTCCAGTACATGACTAAGCTAAGGTTAGATGCAAGTAAATCTATCTTACATTTTTTTCCTCAAATTTTAAATATTCATTAAATCAGTTGTTGATTATTTAAGCAGTAGAGGAATAATAGGCCCTCATCAGCTGCTGCAATGAACATACTTTGGCCAATCACTTAATCTGATTAATTACAGGTATAACCAGAGATCAAAGAGCATGATCGCCTGGGAAATGCTCTTAGGTGTAAAATGGACAGAACTAATCACTTTGACTGTTAGAATAGGTCTATCAAACATTTATAAATAAAAAAAAATAAATAAATAAATAAATAAAAAAATAAAATAAAATAAAATAAAAAATGAATGAATGAATTCAATTTTTTTTTTAAATTAATTACATTGTGCTTTATTGCTTAATATTTGTAATCTTCATTGGTGGTATATTGTTATATTATTTACAAAATATTTGTTCAAGAAATAAGATTAGTTAATTTAAGTTGTCTTGAAGTGTGCAGTGCATTGTAATTGGGGAGCAAACAGTCTAACATGGGGATTAAGGCACTGGGCCTATTAACTTTCATGCCTATTGTATGGCTGGACAATGGAAAGTGCTTGTTTGCAGGCCATTGTTTGTCATCACATTAGTGCCAAGTGGGCACCACTCCATTCAGCCACCCTGATGGGCTAAAATGTTTGATGCTTACCAACATAGGTAAACATCAAAGGATGTATACTCACAGGTAGAAATTTACACCAATTTACAGTTAGTGAGTAAAACTTCATTGGGGGTGGGATATGCCTTGCTATATATACCTGGAGTTTGCTGTTTTTCAAGCATTCAAACTAAACACTCCATTTGAATAACATTTACAGTTAGAAACTTGTAACAGTACTTGTAGATGTTAATTCTAACCAAATATAGGAATTTAAGTAACCCGAGAACATAGTAAAGAGGATTAATATTTAACTTATATAATACATCACAATAAGAGAATAGAAAGGTAAGATACATACATATTATATTTTACTGACATTGTACACCACATTTTGGTCTTAATAATTTATGTCAAAGATTAATAATATTATGAACTATAGTCATATAAAAATAAAAACAGTCTAAATCTTGCTGCTGATGTTACGGAACTACAGACAACAGGCAAGCTGTTGAATATTTTCAAACTAGTTTGACTGGAACCTGATGATACCCATATGGCATTGGGAGAAATGTACAGCTCCCAGTCAAATTGGTTTCAAAATATTTAAGAGAAAATTGCTTGCATCATGACAATATATGAATATGCCCTTATAATTCTTATTTTTTAAAAGCTTATAAAAAGCAACATCTTTTAGAAACAGTATTCTCAGAAGCTAAACTTCTGCTACCATACACAGCAATAGCTCACCGCCAAAATGGTTTCAAAATATTCAGATAATGATAACATATGTAATGGATGCAACATCTTTTAGCAACCACATTCGCTGAGGTTATATTGGGAGAATAGCACTATACGGATTAATGTACGTACCAAAAACTGTCCATCTGGAGAGAATTTACACAGCTGTCCAGTATGTTTGAAGAGTTCAGAGAAATTCATACTTTATCCAATGCTATCTTTGCATCATAATTAATATCAGTATACTCAATAGCTGCAGCATAGCAGTTCATGGTTATTAAACAATCCAGCAATGCAGGAAACAGTCATTACACTATCAAGAATATAAACAAACATTGAAACATGTCCTACTTGCTGGTTTGGGATTTAAGATTAATTTAGCTTAAAATCAGCTGAAAATATTCATTAATATCCTTTCAATAATCAGTCATCCATTTGTACTTTTCTCAAACATCTATTCACGGGAGCACATTATTCATTTTGACATTATGATTATAAACGCGTTGAAGCTAGGCAGGCGCCTGTCAAAATTCACAGGCCGGGACTTGATCGCATTAAGTTTCGCGCCGTTTTTACTGTCAATCATAAAAGGCCATTGAAATTTACAGTAACGAACAACAATTCCGCAATTAATAGCATTAATATTTTCGCTAGACATTCCGTTATTCGAGCTAAGACATTGTCGTGACCTAATCAATGATTGTATGTATAATACAAACCAGATATTTACATCTAATTTTGAAATAAAGGAGAAAAATCAGATCACGATTTTATGTTTCGGTTTCATCATTCTTGAGACGCTCGGGGCTCCATACAGGTGTTCCCGGAATAATGAAACAAACATATTGCTAATATTAAATTGTTTTAGGAGATAATTTTACTTTAAAGACGTTGTAATTTTCGTCCACAAATACTATCGGTTAATTTGAGTTAATTCCATTTAATCCTCCCGCCGGCGACGCCAGACAATAGCCCGGTGTGATTGCTAAAGTGTGAAGTTTTGTAAAGACGATCCCCTGACACGTGCGCCCCGGAATGCCTCGTTCTGAAAAAGGCACCACGTGGTTGTAGTTGGCCGCCACTCACATTTTGTCGCTGTAATGAAAACATCGGGAGCAGGCGGCTGTCTGTTTTTGACAGCCAAATTCCGCGTCTGTGTCACATCTTAATTTATCTAATGGAATTTTTTATTATCTAGTCGAAAATCGTAAGTATAGAATCAAACACGTTATATGGAATTACTCGAATATCAATGAAACACCACTTTTAATCTAACAACTTTTTTCGGATCTGTCAGATCAAAGGCAAAACATGGCGGTCGCACATGGTATAAACAACGCGAATAGTGGTGTTAGGACCATTTTGACGGTGTCATAAAATCATCATTCTCCCGTGCGTATCTTTATACCAAGTTATTTGACTAACGGAAATCGCATTGCTTTTGTTCTTTCGGACAATTATTGCACTAAATTATACTCGTTCTAATTTATCAAATAATGCTGAAAAAGTTGTCTAACTTGGTTTAACCCTTTGCACCCTAAAATCCCGGAATCTCAATCTCTAGCTAGATACACTGTTAAGCTGCTGAACGTTTTGAAGCTAATTTGACAGGATCTTGTTATGGCAGCAACAGCTTCCAGTCAAATTAATTTCAATATATTCTGAAAATTTATTGAATCATAATTTAGGTTTGGTTTCAAAGGGTTAAATAGCACCATCTTTTTCAATAGTATCACCTCTTAGGTCAAGGATGACCACTTATCAAATGTGCACACTTTTGTTAGAATTGACTAACATCATTGAATGATGGGATCATCATTGTGTGATTATGATGTCATAACACTTGCCATTTAATAGTTTGTCCCAGATCATGATTTGTTGTAAACAGTTACTTTGAGCATCTTTTAGTGGCATAGCTCTTACTCAATACAAACATTGCAGAAAGGGGGCATTAAATAATTGCTGTGTTTTTAACAAGTTTATTTTAATGTAATGGGATTAGATCAAACAAAATCATAGGCCCTGATCACTGGCCTGGTGCTTGTCATGTAGCAGTCATACTTTGTTGAAATGATAATTGCCGCTGGTTATTCACACATTCAGGGGTTGTCTTTAACTGGCATCCAGACAGTACCGTCTATCTCCATCTGTCATATTATTGTATAGTTATTTACAGTTTCATGCGTGTATCTATTCCACACACTATCTTTAAGATAAATTTACTTAATAGTTTGTACTTATGTCAGGAAGTGAGTGCTGTGATGTAGTTTACAGTTATTAGGCATTTTTCTGTTATAGATTTTCATCGAAAATAAACCCATCATATATAAAGATGTCTCAACCTGCATCTTCTAGTACGCCAAGCTTGCTATCAATGCCTCAAGAAACATTAGACTGTTTGTGGAAGTCACTTGGTGACGTGACCGAGCACGGCGGGTAAGCATATTTTAAGATAATTTTGAAAATTATAAGCTATGCCATCTTCATTGTCATGGCTAAGTTTTTAAATTAAAAATAGAGCATTAAATTAGCCAGTTTAAAAAAATTCTTTTTATTATTAGTTTAAATGAGTTATTTTAATTGTAGTTGACCTAGCTGTGAGTTGCTTTCCAGAGGATAATCTTAATCTTTTGCTGTTTAAGTCATGTATTAAAGCAACAGTTCAGCAACCATTACTTTTCGTGCAACTCCTTCAGACCAAACACAACTAACTCATTACAATCTAGTGGTACCATAACACATATTTCTAAATACAATTGAAGGATCTGTGTAGCAGTAATATCATTCAGTGAAATTGGTTTCAAAATATTCAATGCTAAATCTGTTTCCTACATAATTTTCTTGATATTGAGAGAAAGGCATCTCATCAAGGACGTGGTTTTGTACTTTAATGGTTATAATCAGCAGGATAAGGGAAAGCTATTTTTGAAAATTTATAACATGAATGTCTGGCTTAATAACCTAGCCCTTGAGCCCAGTTGTAAATTGACAAAAATAACATTTGTCTGCAAATGGACATTTCCTATTAACCTTTATCCCCTGAATTCGTTCCAAGAAAGTTCTCATAGAAAATGTCCATTTGCAGACCAAGAGAAGCCTAATTTTCAAAATTTACCACTAGAATAACTGTCTCGATGACCGAGCCAGTCATTCCAGTCGTTAATTTGCAGACCAAGAGAAGACTATTTTTGAAAATTTACCACTAGAATGACTGCCTCAAAAATATGTTTCTCTTGGTCTGTAAATGGACATTTTTAAAGACTGATACTGAAGCCATTTTTGGCCAATATGAGTGTTAAAATGGAACAAAAATCTTAGTTGATCATATACAACCATTAAAGTGTCAAGAAAATGGCCCGTGTTTTTCTCCAACTCAAATACAATTAGTATAAATATTGATTTATGAAATATTTGTATATTTCTTTTGTTTCAGTTCATATACACAAATCATGACACAAGATTTTGATTATGATTATGAGGGTGACGAGAATACATTTCATTTAGAAGGCTACCAAATCAAACGTACTGAAAGTATGGGTGACTATGTAAGTGCTATAGTGCTTATAGTAACTAATTATATAATTTATCCTTTATTGATTAAGAAAATTGAAGTCCCCAAATTTGCAAGCGAGAGAAGAGCATTTTCAAGAATTTACCACTGGAATGAATGGCTTGGATATCAGTCATTTTAGTGGTAATTAAAAAAAAAATACTCCTTTCTTGGCCTGCAGATGGAAAGTTATCAGATCACATTAATATGTAGTAAATAGGGTAAATATCTTAATTTTAAATTTTTTATTTGAAGATTGCTATAAATTTTTGCGTATATTTGAAAATTTACCACTGGAATGACTGGCTCGGTTATCGAGCCTTTCATTCCAGTGATAAATTTTCAAAAATAGTCTTCTTGGTCTGCAAATGGATATTTTCTATGAGAAAATTGAAATTTTGAACAAATTCGAGGTTTAAAGTGGTGAGTCAGTTTTCCTTTGACTATTCGCACTCATGAAGCCCCCACCCCATCACATCCTTCCCCAATCACCACCCACCATTTGTTCCTATGCAGTGCATCTCCAGAATTCTTCAGTGGCAGATAATTAAGCAGTTTCTAATTACCATGATAGAAGTTTTTAGCAGGACAGTTTAACCATTTTAAGTAGCTGTGCTCTTTATCCCATAAACAAACTCCCTTTTGAAACCAGTTTGCATAAAGCAGTGATAGTGTAAATAAAGTGGCCTATTTTCTCACTATGGAGTATTAACCCAGGTAATACAGTGATGTGAAATTAGCAATTACATACTATTACCTAACACAGGGTATTGTCTGATAGACCATTATTATCTACCATACTGTGGTTAGATTTACTTTCAAAGAATTCAAAGTTGGTGTATTATTGATCACTGCAGATCCCTCTTTGTAACTCTATGTCAACTGATTCATACATTTGCTTGCTCATTTTTGCCTGGCTATATTTATTTAGCTATAATCTTTAATCTCCACAAGGCTGTGTGAACTGGTGGCTTAGTTAGATTGCCTGTACAGTTATTTTTCTATTCACCTCTGCTCCAATGCCCGCCCCACCACCATCTCCACCGCTACTGTGTCCTGCACATGTGTATAAAAGCACAGAGAGCATTGGCCTGGTGTTGCTATGGTAATGCTGATGCTTTCTGCTCTGACCTTTAACCCCTGAAATGACTGTCAAAATTAAAGGTAGCTATGCAGGAATGCTCTTGAATATTTTGAAACTAATTTGACTGGGAGTTTATGGCAGCAACAGCTCCCAGCCACATTAGTTTCAAAATATTCAGCAGAATATTCCATATGTCATAAACAATTTGTCATCTCCCTTGTGGGTTAGCTTATGAATATTCATGAGATTAGAGCAAATGCATAGACGGAGTGTGACCAATCAGATAACAACAGCTGTGGTAATCAGATCCACTGCGCATGTCGCTCTGGATAAATTATAATAATATATAGTCATAGGTTATAGAGCAGCTCACCTAAGCATTTATGACGTAGAAAAATATAGTACCGTTATGTTTGTCATGTGATATGCTTTCGAGGCATGTTCAAACATGTCCATTGCTCAACTGGTCTGAAACATGACGGAACATGCTTAAAATAGCATAACTCCCTAGAAAAGCCAATGTGTAGCTATGCGCAGATACATTAACTAACCAACTTATCTGCCTGTTGTTGTTGTTATCATCGAGGCGCATAGCTACAAATGTTCTAGAGTAAAAAATTTCTGGTGTTTAGTAAAATCATTGTTAAAAGTAATTAATTTATGAACAATAGGATTTGGTATAAATTAAAATTTTATGGTGTTTAAAAAGAAAGTTGTGAAAAATGATGAAATTTGAACGGACTGGGTTTACAACCTACAGGGTGAGTGAAGCATGACATAAATGAGTATATGGGGGTGTATCGCTGTCTGACAGGTGTGAATACATTACCTTCCCTAGCAAGGGCTGGCTTTAATTCAGCCCACCCCCTAACATAGGCTACCTATTGTTTACTCAATCATGTAGTTTATTGTATTGGGAAAATTAGGCAAAAATTACTCCTTAAATTAAAGGTAAATTAATTTTGAAAAGCCTGAATATGAATCTAATTATTTGTAAATTTTTATTAGAATTTTTATGAAGACATGAATTTTATTTTTGGCTTCGTGTATTTTTTTAGATGGTTTTAATATTTGCGAGATAAATTATAATATGGATAATTATATATGGTTTCATGGTTGTTGGAGTAAGTTTTGAACTTATGAAGCTTGTCACTTGCTGTCATTTAAGTTTAATAAATTAGGTTGAAAATATTGTATTTTCACATTTGATTAATATTTTCAAGTTGTCAAAATGTATCAATACCAGTCTCTAGTTATGGCCTGTGAGCCAGAAACATTTCATGTGTGTCTCTTAAGTATTTAGTATTCATTTTAATAAATTCTTAAAACTTAGTTTCTTAGTTTAATTTCAAGATTTTCTAAAACTATTTATTGGAAATTAACCCATTCAGCTCCACAGCAGGAAAAATTAATTTTTCACAATGTGTGAAATAAATCATTTGCAGATTATTTTGAAATTAATTTAACTTAAAGCTGTTGCTGCCCTTAGGCAGCAACAGCTCGCAGTCAAATTAGTTTTAAAAATATTCAATAGAAGAGAAAAGTATTTTTGAAAATTTATAACTAAAATGACTGGCTCAATATACCGAACCTGTCATTCCAGCAGTAAACCTGAAAAAATTATCTTAGCAAACAGAATGAAATTCTTAAAAACAAATTTTGGTATTAGTGTTAAAAATGATCCCCGATTACTTCATGCAAATGGAAAGGAACAATGGAATGTGGGAGTGCAAGGGTTAATAATTTACACAGCTGTGTGTGATCTTACTTTAACTACTTAGTATAAAATTTAATGAAAATAATATAAAATTTAATGAAAATTTTATTGTTTTTGTTTGCAGTTAAACCCGATCATGTCAAATAATGCTAACATGAGTCCAGATAGCCAGGCTCATATGCTTGGTGCTCAGAGCCCGTACAATGATGGGGTAAGGAGATTCTCAAATTTCTTCACTAAAATCTGATATTTAAATTTCAGTATTTTACATGTATCTATTGACAGCAGTAATTGCTATTGCAAAAATCTAACAAATTATTGGTGAATTTTATTAGAAATTAATAATAATTGATGATGATAATATAATTTTAGAATGCTGTTAGTTGCTGCTGTTGTTTAGAATTCAAAGTGAATTTAAGATTAATCGGGTATGATTTGGCAGTTAAATACATGTATTTAAATTAATCCTGAAGCAACACTCAAGGCGGCCAAAAATGGCTTCTGCAATTGTCTTGAGAAATGTTCAATTGCAGACAAGGAGATAACTATTTAAAAAAAATTTACCGCTGGATAGACTGGCTCGATAACCTCAACAGTCATTCCAGTGGTAAATTAGAAAAAATAGTCATCTCTTGGTCGGCAAATGGAGATTTTCTATGAAAAAATTGAAATTTTCTTGAGCTAATTTAAGGGTTAAAATGTTAATTAATATTTACAAACTGTCTTATTCTCTATTATCAGGGCATTGGGTCACCATCATATTCTCCTGTCAGTCTCCAGTCACCGATTCCATCTGTACCATCAAAGTAAGTTAATAAGTTAACCATTGTTATGCCAGCGTCTCAAATTTTATGCTATTCAGAAAGGTATACAGAATATTTTGAAATGTATTTGACTGGAACCTGTATGTCTAAAAGGTGTTGCAATCAATGGCATCACCATTCTTTAGCTCACCATCTTACACATGAATGAGTAAATAGTTCTTTATCTGTGTGATCGCTTAACCCTTTCACCGAAAGATGTACCACTACATCAAAATATTTGGGCAAACAAGGAAAAAGCTTATGAGTATTTTGAAATTAATGACTGAAAGCGCTGTCATAGGAAGTAATGGCTTCAAGTCATATTAATTTCAAAGTATTCAACAGAATATGCTAAATTATATACATTGTAAAAATTACCTTTTTCTTGGACTTGTCATTGAAAGTGTTAAAGCGGTAAATTTATTGATTACTTTATATGACAAAGTCTAATAATTTAGAATAATCATTGGGGAGAGATAACGATTGTGGCATGTCATTATTCAGATAATCTCTGTCAGTTATTGATTTTAGTGTGCATTCTCTTTCCTTCTTTGTTCTATCCACTAGGCCAATCTCAGGTATCTCTTAGCTTTGAAGAGTCTACAATCAACGAGAGTGGCTCTAGAGCAGTCACAACTGCTAAGTCAACCTAATGATCACTAGCTAGTGAGGGTCTAGGGTCTGGGTGGTTTCTACATTGTAAATATTTCAATTATGGTTTAGGTTTCACTGTTTAGCATATGAATTCAGATTAACAAGGGTTAAAATATTAGAAGAGCTATGCACTTGAATTGAATGACTAATCTTCAGACTAGATACAAATCCAGATTCATGAATCCAATACAGGTTTTATTTAATGGTATAAAAATGCCTCAAGGACTGAATGTGCAAACTTCTCATCTTTAAATTTGTCTGATGTTGGCTTTCTATTAAACCTTTAATTTCAGGCCAAGAGAAGACTATTTTTGAAACTAGCACTGGAATGACTGGCTCGGTTATCGAGCCAGTCATTCCAGTGGTAAATTTTCAAAAATAGACTTGTCTTAGTCTGCAAGTGGGCATTTCTCAGGAGCACTGCAGAAGCCATTTTTGGCGTATATGAGTGTTACAGGGTTAAGCGAGTCTCTTTACCGGAGCTTCCAGCACAGCCAGGACAGGTACAAAGACTAGTACTGTATCAAAGCCTGATGAGTAGAAATCAATAAGAAACTCTACCAGGTGAAAACTCCTTAATTGGCTTTGGCGATTCGTATTGATCACTAGTTCCTGCTAGATTTCCGTATCCATGGCAACAGTTTTATAGAGATGAATGAATGGAAGCGAGCCAAGCAGAAATAATTATAAATAATAATTTACCTTCTATGCATTTAATGTGCTTAAATCCCATTTAATGTGTATAATTGCCTGCTAATTACAGTTTTGAGTAAATAACTACATGTAAATATCCAATTGTCCTCTTCTTGAACAACATGGGTTAACAAAATTAGTTTAATTGCTATTGTCATGAAATTCAATAAATTGTATTTTTATTTCTAGCACTAACTACGCTGGTGATTATGGATTTGAAATCTCATTTGCTGAACCATCAAAAGAAACCAAGTCCACAACATGGACAGTAAGTTGACCTATCAGTGCACACAACTACATCTGCATATATTGGCTGTCAAGCCGTCCAAAAACTCTGGTCATCTTAAGGTGTCCAGGCGAAGGTCAAGAGACGACTCTTTGCAATGTAACACTGGAAAAGCTGACTAGATTTATACAGAGTTAATTTGCCAAAAATACTCTTCTCTTGGCTTACAGATGGACACATTTTAAAATTTTGTTTTTCTTAACCAAACCATTAAACTAAACTTTTCGGCAACATAATTTTCACAATGCTAACAATTACTCATCCTTGTGGGTGCATGTATCTGTGTGTAAGTCTCCCTCCCTCACTCCCCTCCTCCCCTCCCCTCCCATCCATATGATCCTTATAATTTTGCTTCTAAATTTATACTAATAACTAACTGTACTTGTATTTCTTAATTTTAGTACTCAGAACTCTGCAAAAAGCTGTATGTCCGTATGGCCACCACATGCCCCGTGCGCTTCAAGAGTGTCCGACAGCCGCCGCCAAACTGCGTGATTCGCGCCATGGCGATATTTATGAAACCAGAACATGTTCAAGAAGTCGTCAAAAGATGCCCGAATCATGCCACATGCAAAGAACATAATGAAAGTAAGAGCACTATCTATTCTAGTGTTGATACACTATATATATATATGCCTCACTGTTCCACTTTAAGGTCCAACCTAGCCAAAAATGGCCTCTGCAGTGGTCAATTTGCAAACCAATAGATGACTGATTTGCAGAAGTTATCCCTAGTATGATTGGCTCGATAACCAAGTCAATCATTCCGGTGTTAGATTGTTAGAAGGGTGTCTTGCCGTCACATGAAAATAAGCATTTACTGAGCAAAACCTGTTTATGACCCTGTCCAAGTGTCACCATTCATGGGTTAAGCCGTTAACCCCTGAAATTCCACTGTGTTAATTAAGTAAAGGTGTTTAATATTTTGAAACAAATTTTACTGGGATATGCTGCTGCCTATAGCGGCACCTCCCAGTCAAATGAGTTTCAAAATATTTAATAGAATATTCCTTACATCATAAGGATGTGTTTGTTTCGTGTGTGTGAGAGCGTAATGAGTTATGACCCGTGGTTGACATTAACCACAACAATCGACTGTAGCGTCAACCACCTGTATAAAAGACACATTTTTACTATCATTCAAGCATCTTGACTATTTACTCAACCATTTGTCATCCCTGACCACTCATATGTTTCGTACGTTTCACTATCCATGTTTCGTATTTATTTATGTGTATATAATATTGTGTTTTTCCAGAGCACCCAGCACCTACTCACCTGCTACGTTGTGAACATAAGCTAAGTCATTACGAGGATGACAGCTATACTCAACGACAGAGCGTCATCATTCCTCATGAACCACCACAAGGTGATTACATCATATAGTAATTACTATCGCAGGCCAAATTAATTATCTTGCTTTTGTATGGTGCTGTTGCTGCGCTAATATATTGATGCTATTAAATGGTCTCGCCCCCCTCTCCCTATCTCCTCCCCCCCATCTCTCCCCCTCTCTCTCTCTCTCCCCCCCCCCCTCTCTAAAATCTTTTTATAAAAGTGTTTAGAAGTTAATCTGTAATCTGTTTTTCATAATAGTATTGGCTAAAAACATTGATCTTCCTAATTAATGTTAATTAATAATACTAATAAACCTTAACATTTGGCTAAACATTTTCTTTCTAGCCGGTTCTGAATGGGTGACGAATCTGTTTCAATTTATGTGCCTGGGATCATGTGTTGGTGGTCCAAACAGACGGCCGATCCAGATTGTCTTTACCCTAGAGAAGGAGTAAGTGCTCGAGACCTAAGTGTCAATATACTTTGAAAACTTTTGAAGCTAATTTAATTGTACGAATTGTATGTCTGCTATTTTCTCTACTATTTAATAAACATGCTGGTGAATATTTTGAAACTAATTTGACTGGACGTAGGCAGCAGCAACAGCGCCTAGTCAAATTAGTTCCAAAATATTCAATAGATTACCTGTATAGTTTTCTGGAAATTGATAGTCAGGGGGTTCAGAGATCGATTGAGCCCAACACGAGCGAGGTGTGGGTGGCGCTTAGCTGGAGATAGGCGGGGCAAAGCTAAAAATGGAAAGCTCCATTGTGAGCTAAAATAGTCAGTAGATTGTAGTGTTGCTCCGATTAATCGATTTGATCGATGATTGATTGGTTTGCATGTTCAACCAACCGATCGATCATGATTTCAGGCTAGAAAACGAATACTTTTTGGAAAAGAATTTAAATTTAATTGTTACAACTATATAGTATTATTCCTTTGTCTAAGACATTAATTCTTTCAGCACAGATATAGTATGTTAATTTCAAAATAACGATACCAATAACATGTTGAATATTTTGAAACTTATTTGATTACTTAGTTTCAAAATATTCAACAGATTGAGTGAATTAATTGTGCTATGCATGTACATGTACTAAATAATCTCCAAGAATAATGTGCAACTTGTTTGGCAATCTGTATATTTATACTTAAACCCCTGAATTCACAGAATTTCAATGCAAAGACCTGTATCTATTTATACAGGTAGGCTGTTGACTATTTCGAAACTAATTTGACAGAAAGCTGTTTCTGGCAAAACGTAAAGGATTTTGAGGATTTAGTATTTTGTCTTCAATTTAAAATTAATTAAAATTACTCGTCTGTTAATTAAACCATGATCTGTAAGTATTAATAAACTAATGGGTCTGCATTCTTGTTTTACAGCAACAAGGTATTGGGACGACGTGCTGTCGAGGTTCGAATCTGTGCCTGCCCTGGCAGGGATAGAAAAGCGGACGAGAGAGTGATGGCGCCAATTGGCAAAGCTATGCCAAAGAAAATGCTTCCAGGAATGCCAAAGCTGATGCTCGGAACTGAAATAACGACTGTGAGCAAGAAGCGGAAGATCCCCGATGATGAGATATATACGCTAACTGTAAGTAGTGTTTATTTTGCTCTACCACGTAATGACCTGTCTAGTCGCTTGAACCATTTAACACTCAAGTCAGACAATAACGGCAGTGGTTTTGAGAAAAATCCATTTGCAGACTAAGAAAAAACTTTAAATTAACCAGTGAAATGACTGGCTCGATATAGCAGACACGCATGTATACACACACACACATTCATACACACGCACATCTATTTTCACCTCTTGTGCTGTAGTCCAACTTGGTAAAACCTTTACAGATAAATTCCCCAGACGAGAAAGCTGTTGAATATTTAGAAATTACTGACTAAACTATTACTTGCTTTTTTGCTGCCTTCCAGCCATAATAATTTCAAAATATTCAACAGAATATTTTATGCATCATAATGGCGTAAAGAATTTACTTATTCAAGGATTTGTCATAGAAAGGATTTATGTTCCCGGTTAGATAGCTCTGAAATCAATCTGAAAATAATATTGAGTGCTGAGGCAGAAAGTCGTTAGCAACACGATTGATGAAATGCAAACATGTAAGCAATGTACCATTATTGCTTCTACAACTCAAGTGTATATATTTAGATTTTTTAACGCTTTAATGGTCAAGACGACTAAAACCGAGTTCTATAGTGGGCTTGAGGAATGTCCATTTACAGAACAATAGAAAATATTTTTGAAAATTTATGACTGAAAGGCATTCCAGTGGTAAATTTTCAAAAATAGTCTTCACTTGTCATGCAAATGAATATACATTTAAGTAAATAGTTTAATTTTCTTGACAAAACCTGAGCATTAGACAGTTAAAGCTTACCTTTATAATATCCACTATTACTTCCCATGACATTCATCCTTAGCATTGTTAATGCAGGTACATGGCCGTGAAAATTTTGATGTTTTATGTAAACTGCGGGATTCACTTGAATTGGCTGCGATGGTGCCACGTCAACAGCTAGAAGCTTATCGTCTCAAGCAAAATGAACTACAAAAACAGTGAGTACAATTATTCATGTTATATCCATCAGATTTGTTATCAGCATTTATTCAAACGCAACAGTTTCTTTTCAAAATTTTTATTTATTCAAGTTTTGAAATGTTAAAATTCAAGCCATGAACTTTGATTTAACTATAGAAATGTTTTATGCACATATGTGTGTTATATGAAATGCAGGTGAAATAACCTGGTTTTAAAATTCAATTCCGTAATCCTTCTTTACAAAATGTTGCGTTTGAAGTTTAACATAGTTACGCCTGTCTTGAACCCGTTGTCTTTTCCTCTTCAATGGTCAATCTGGACAAAAACGCCTGCAAGTGCGCTTGTGAAATGATAAGAGCAGGAGAATATTTTTGAAAATTTAAACTAGACAGTTATTTCAGTGGTAACCTTTTCAAAATAATCTTAATCTGCCAAATAGACAAATGTACAGAATGTGACCATTAACCCAAGAGAACCGAGCCAGTCATTCCAGTAGTAAATTTTCAAAGATAGTCTTCTTGGTCTGCAAATGGACATTTTATATGAGAAAATTGAAAAAAAAATTTTGGGATCAAATTCAAGGGTTGAAGAGTTAAAGTAATACAGAAACCGCATCATTTCAGGTCAAATTTCACGTGACCAGTTTGTGCTGCTGTAATACAGGCGTGACTATAGTTTACAAATTAAATACATCAGATAGATGTATACATCTCGTTATCGGACAGTGTCACGTCATGGAAGTTTGAAAGCCTCGGTAATTTCTCCCACAAAGAACCAATTTGACATTCTTAATTTTATTCATATTTTGTTTTACTAAAATGTGCAAGAAATGAATAGAAATTTGCTGTGTTCATCTTTGGTTTATGTTATCGATGGCACACGTGAAATGTCTTGAAACTAGACGTGTTAAAACTTTAACCCTCGAATTTGTTCAAGAAAACTTTTATAGGAAAATGTCCATATGCTGACCAAGAGAAGACTTGAAAATTTACCACTGGAATGACTGTCTCGGTTATCGAGCCAGTCATTCCAGTGGTAACTTTTCCCCCAAAAAAACTTCTCTTGGTCTGCAAATAGACATTTCTCAAGACCAGTGCAGAAGCATTTTTTGGCTGATATGAGTGTTAAAGGTTTAGGTAAGTGATTGTCAGTATTTGAATTAAACAAACTATTGTTTTGTCTTTGATAAAGTAGGTGGTGGTAAATAAAGCCTACCACAAGCATGATTGGTTGCTTGTTGCTTGTTGCCGAGTCTTTTTGCGGTTTTAATGCGTAAAGCAGGTGTTCTATCTGTGTTACAATACAGCATTACTGGATCAGTAATTACATAATTAACAAATTAATCGTAGCAAGGCAGCCACCACCACCTATTTTAAGTTTTGCGATCAAAGTAGTAAAGGTAGTTGAGATTTTACTGAAAGTTTGAAAACAATTAAAGGTGGCTGCCTGTTTTTCAGACTCTGGTCTGCTCTGCTTGGATCTGATGGGACTGTAGGGCAAGATGGGGCAGTTAAAGATTCATCGTCGTCCTCATCATCATCGTCATCATCATCGTCTTATTACTACAAACACGACAAGAAAAAACACAGCAAAAAACATGGAAAAATCCACCGATATAATCGATAAATAGTTCTTGCTTGTTGTGTAGTTGCTAGAAGCATAATAGGATTCATTTTACATCTATTGTCAATTAAGATTTCTAAAATATTTATGCATTTTCTATGCACATTGTTAACTGAATTATAGATATTTAAGTGTTCAAATTGCCACTCTCAGAAGAACTTCTAGATCTGAAATAATGAGCTATTTCTTTGATATCCAGCGCGATGATAGAACACCTGGTTTAAGCCTTATTTATTGCTTTGTGTGCTTCACGCTTTTGTTTGCTTGCTTGTAGTGTCTGCTTGCTTTATGCCTTATTTACTATAAATATTATCCTACATGTAAGCACGTAAATGTTTCCAATCACGTGCCACAATGATGGGTAGGTAGTACTCACAGACAAGTAAAAGTCCACGGGAAAGGGTTTCTTCTTCAGGAGTTTCGGCATTCTTTACTCCGAAACTTACGGATATGTTCTTAAATTTACGCGTTTCAGATTGTACCCAACTGTAATGATGGACGTAGCTCAACAAAACATGTCAGCAGCTCCAGTATATAATCAGCATACGCTCCCCGTCCAGCAGCAGCAGCCCCAGGAAGTTACATGCCAGCAGCTTATATTTACATCACCACCCGTTCCTGCACCACAAGCTGTTAGTTCGACCACAAGAACACCATCGCCAGAAACTGTACGAGTACCGTCAATTGGTAACTTACTTACACCTATATCTCCGTTAAGTTCTGAGGAATTATCTCTACCATTAGCCAAAGCAGCAAAATATTCTCGTCATAATATGCAGTCACCATTTCTGACTTCGGCATCCAAATTATCGTCAGAAAATTCATCACAGGTGTTGCAATTGTGCTCACCATTACCTCAGTCATCGTGTTCATCATTGTCATCGTCTCCGTCAACATCGCCCGTTTCAATTATCTCTCTACCACAGCAATACACAATGTCATCATTACCCGCTATTCACTCTCAGCACGGCAGCAGCATATTCCGTCCTGTTCATTCCGTGCAGAACATTCAGAACATACAGAATATCCACACGATCACAGCCATACCGGGATTTGAAAACATGTTCAGTCTTCCAACATTGAAAGTTGAAACAGTTGATGCTGTTTTGAACTGATTTCAGGACGACGCAAACATTCACCCGTCTATCTTAGTACTACATCACATAAGCGCTTCCTATTCTGTGTAATTTAATTAACTTGCATGAAGACTATGTCGTAGGTTTTGCGATTAATTAATTACGAAGAATACATGTACCCACTGCCATTATACATGTAACACTGTATACATGTATTTGATGCTAATTTTATAATTGGTGCTTTAAATGATAATGTGTGAGTTTTGTGGCAAAAGACAAACAGGTAAAAAAATCAAATAGACCGGTAATGATACATGTACTTGATGCAAACTGAATTGCTTATGCAAATGTCAGGTGTTAGAAGGACTGCATGTATTTTGGAGTCTTGGGTTCTTTTAACAGTTTAATCCTTAAATTCATTCAACAGAATTTAAATTTTGAAAGACGGAAAAAGTTCCTTTGCAGAGCGATTCCAAGAGATTATTTTTGAAATTTTATCACTGAACTGACTGGCTCGGTTACTGAGCCAGTCATTCCAGTGGTAAATTTTCAGAGATAGTCTTCTCTTGGACTGCAAATGGACATTTCCCAAGACAACTACAGAGAACGTTTTTGACCGTGTTAAAGGGATAGAGGTTTAGGGTTAATAACTGGTTTGTGGTTTAGGGTCTGACATTATAACATGAACCGTAATAACAGCACAGCTCATAAATAAGTTAACATGTTTAGAAAACAAAAGCAGAAACACGTCAGTAAGAAATGCTCGTTTGAATATGTTGAACATAATTGAATTGGAAGACATTGCTGGACAACAATGTCTTCCAATCAAATTATGTTCAAAATATTCAACATTACATTTAATTTTGTTGCTTTTGAAACATTTTATTTCTGAACTCTGCGGTAGTGTAATAAGCCTGATCTTGTCAGACATACATATTATTTCTCATCTATCTTCTTGCGTATTAGCATTCCATAATACATACACATACAATCAAAGCATATTGTTAAAAGTAAATTTCATATTTATATTTATAAAATCAAAATTAGACTTTCCATTCTATAGTAATTTATTGAAATAAGGAAATTATTTGCAAATTCTAATTGTATATATTATTTATATAATTATCGAATCTATTATAAATACGACTTGTATTTAATTATGTATACACATGTCAGTGTACAGAGCTTGTTTAAATATAGATATTTATATGCAGTTTTCTGCATTTTATATTGATATCGAGAGAATTATTAAAAAAAATCCGTCCATTTTAAAATACGATATTTAATATTTATTTTTTAGAATCCAATTATTTGGACATTACAAGTTACATAATTACTGTGTAGATAGAATTTGTAGATTTATTTTATAAATTGTAAATTATATCCGGTCATTTTGTATATACAGTCTTTAATGTTGTTGTTTTTGCAAACAAATTCTACAAAATCAACATTATTTGTACAAAATAAAAAATATGGTGCATCTTAATAATTGCCTTGATTTTTTTTACCCCAATGTTATTGCAAGAAGTATATGATTATGATACTGAATTAGCCCAATAGTTAACACTCAACTTTAGGCTTCTGCAGTGGTCTTGAGAAATGTCCATTTGCAGACCAAGAAGACTATTTTTTTTGAAAATTTATCACTGGAATGACTGACTCGATAAACGAGCCAGTCAAAGAGGTGATACATTTTCAAAAATTTATTTTCTGTTTTTGTCTGGAAATGGATATTTATTATGAGATTAAAATTTTCGTGAAAGATTTTGATGGTTAAAGGGTTAACGAATGAAAAATTCATCATAATCACACTTGAAGCACCCTACCCACAATGCACTTAGATATGTGTTACATGTATGAGTTCATTGGGATCAAATAAAGGCAAATGAAAATATATTTGATGTTCAAATCAACCAACCTTTACAGCCTTTTCTGTTAGATGACAAGGGAGATAACTGGAAGTCAGAAAACAGACATTTATAGATGGCACAAATGTGATGGTGGAAGCTACGTGTATCGGACATGTCAGGGAAATGTTTTTCCTTTCCTGTAACTAACGACTTAAAAATCATAGGTAGTAGTTATCTCCCTTTGTTCCTCCTAACAGTAATTCATTAACATACTGGAGAGCCTTCCACCCTCATAATGGAAGGATCTGATCTGTCACTCAAGTATCTGACAATCAATTACATCACAATCATAATGATGTAGACTCCTTCAATCTAAGTCTGTCATGAAGTGTATAAATTGCATTTCGTGGATTACAATTTAATAAAACATTGAATATTTTAGCAACAGCCCTCAGTCAAATTAGTTTTAAAATATTCAACTGCTTACCCATATATTAAGATTTAAGGCCCCATTACAAGAAAGCTGTCATTTTTGAAAATAACTTGACTGGAAGCCACTTAACTGCGTTATTTGGAAAATATCTGCCGCCACAACATACCCATTTCAAAATTTTAAACAAAATGTTCCTTACATTAAAGAAAATGAAAGGGTTAACTTAACCATTGAATTTGTTCAAGAAAATGTCCATTTGCAGACCAAGAGAAGAGTATTTTTGAAAATTTACCACTGGAATGACTGGCTCCGTTATCGAGCCAGTCATTCCAGTGGTAGATTTTCAAAAATAGTCTGCAAATGGACATTTCTTGCGACCGCTGCAGAAAGTGTTTTTGGCTGATATGAGTGTTAAAGTGTTAATGCTGAGAATTAGTGTTGTTCTGATTAATCGATTTGATCGATGATTGATTGGTTTACATGTTCAACCAACAGATCCATCATGATTTCTGAAATCGATTTTGGTTGTTTATAAATTGCCTTTATTGATATATTTTAACTGGTCAAGCTAGAAAATTAATACTTGTTGGAAAGATTTTAAATTTAATTATTACAACTAGTAGTATTACTCCTTAGTCTAAGACATTAATTCTTCCAGCACTGAAATAGTATGTTAATTTCAAAGCAACCATACCAATTTAAATTTTAGACCAATTAAAAAAATAATCTAATCCTAAGGCAGCAACAGCTTCCAGTCAAATGAGTTTCAAAATATTCACCATATTTTTTAAATTAAGAATCGGTCATACCTGCGACTTGCTTTGAAAGGGGTCATTATCCTTTAACTTGCTATAATTACTGAATTCAAAATGGATAAAAAATGATATTCTATTATGATCAATCATTAATTGATCATCGGTTAGTATATAAAACCAATCATCGATCATAAAAATAGTACAAATTCCCAACACTGCTGAGAATGTTTGGTGTTAATTGCGTAATGCTTAGCTGTAACAACATGTGTGTCGCGATGGACATCTTTCATTTATCTAGTGATACAATGTAAATCAGCTCTCTATAGCTTCCTACTCCAGGGCATGATTTATCTGGGATCGCATCTCAATTTGCTACACATATTTAGGCCACTGCTATACATTCTGCATCATGCATAGCTGTAACTGCTATGCAAAATTTTTATGCGATTGCAATTTAGCATTGATTTTCATAATTTCTATCATTAACCCTTTCAGCGACTAATCCCTGAAAAAGTAAATTCTTTACAATGTATAGCATATTTTGTTGAATATTTTGAAATTAATATGATTGGAAGCCATAACTGCCTTATTGAGATACAGAGAGTTTATCTGTGAAAGTTAATTGCTATACACTTTTGCAGACAACTATGCAATTTATAATTTGTAAAGCAATTCATGCTATGCAAATATTAAATTCTGAATTATGCGCTGTACTCTGGGTCTATATCCTCATTATCATTCTTAGCACCTTCCCTAAACGTGCATATTCACACCAGAATGCTTGAAAATAAAATTGTTAAAATGGTGTTCTCTTAGAGGCTTAAATTATGTGTCTATATGTAATGAAATGAAATAAATCTGAACATATGATTTCATCCCATATAAATTAATATAATTTTTGAAGTTGCGAAATTGAAATAGAGGCTCGTGCCTCTAATTCAGTTTCGCAACGTAAAATTTTTTTATTAATTTATATGGAATAAAATCATCATATGTTACGATTTATCTCGTTTCATTGTATATAGGCTCACAGCCTCTAAAAGTATTTAATTTAATTTTATTATATTGTTTTTGAAAATTTGCCACTGGAATGACTGGCTCGGGTATCGAGCCAATCATTCCAGTGGTAAATTTTCAAAAGTCTTCTTGGTTTGCAAATGGACATTTCTCATGACCACTGCAGAAGCCGTTTTTGTCTGATATGAGTGTTATTTCTTTAATTTAAGAAATATTCTGAAAATTGGGAAAAAGTTTAGGTTCCTGTGTCAGCAATGGTTTCCAATTAAATTATTTTCCAAATAAGGCAGTTACATTGGCTTCCAGTTAAGTTAATTTCAAAATAACAGCTGTCTTGTAATGTTGCCTTGAATCTGAGAAACGTGGATTTCATCAATGAAATGGTAACCCTTAAACCTTTCATCAATTAACTCCACAGATATTATTTTGAAGGCAACATTGCAAGAAAACTTGAAAATAACTTGACTGGAAGCCAATGTAACTGCCATATTTGGAAAATAATTTGCTAGCCATTCCAGTGGTAAATAATTCGCCAGCCATTTCAGTGGTAAATTTTCAAATCTAGTCTTTGTCTGCTAATGGACATTCCTTAAAACCACACCATTGTAGAGGTCGTTTTTTTTTCTCGACTTGACTAGTAGTAATGGTTAAATAGTGACTGTTTTAAATGGCCGCTTTGACTATAAATTATAATTGTTACTTCCCTTGGTGGATGTTCCCATGAAAGGGTTATAAATTACTAGTTTTCCAATTAATCGATTTGATCGATGATTGATTGGTTTGCATGTCCAACCAACAAATCGATCATGATTTCAGAAATCGATTTTGACTGCTTATAAATTTACGATATTAAAACTAAAGATGATTACTCTTTGGCAATGCCATTTTAATTTCATTTTTACAGATCTATGTAATATAGTACTACATACGAGTCCATTGTCGAAGACATTAACCCTCTCAAAACTGAAATAGTCTGCTAATGTCAAAACCACCATAGCAATAATCTGTTGAATATTTTTTGAACAGCTTCCAATCAAATTAGTTTCAAAATATTCAACAGATTACTTCTTAAATTATTAGGCTAAATATCCATGAACATGCAATACTTATTGCATTCAAAATTTCAGAATGTGTTCAGAATGGGAACTGAGAAAATGTTATGAGCGATCATTAATTGATCATCGCGGTTAGTATGTAAAACCCAATCATCAATCACAAAAATGAGAATACAGGTGTTGGTGAGAATACAGATGTGAGGGAGGCTGGAAAGATTGCAGTTTTGTCATATGTGTGATGTCGCTGATTAGTACCATGTTCTGTCACAATAGGGTTTCTGTGGACAGGTGGCACAAGCACTATCAACATCAATAAAAGTATAACCATTTAAACATAACCAAAACTGTCCTCTTTGTGGTCCTGAAGAATGTCCACTTTTATGCCGAGATTACAATGTCGCTAATTTGTGTAAATTTAACACTGCAATGACTGGCTCGGTAAATTTTCAAAAAGTCTGGTCTGCAAATGGACACTCAATAACTAAATATTTAGATTATCTTAACCCTGTAATGGTCAAATCGACCTCTCAGCAGTGGTCCTAGGAAATGTCCATTCTGCAGGCCACGCGAAAACCATTAAAAAAAATTTACTACTGAAATGACTGGCTCTGGTATTCTCAAAACCACTACTGGAGCAATTTTGGGCAATATGTATCCATTGAAGAAAATCTATATTCATAGGTCACATGTACATGTATGTGGGAGTCTGAGTTTAGTTTAAACAGCAGAAACTTTCAGTGACCTGGTTTTCATAATTCTACACCACCAGGCCTGTGCTGTAATATTTCCAATGGTAACCAATAATAGGGTTGCCTTATGTTTTATGAAGACATGGTAACCTAAACCTTAGAAAGCTCATTTATGTTCATACTAAAATCACAGTCCACACCTGACTGGGCATTTATTAGACCTACTACGAACTCGTGCAACCACACGCACTGACCGAGTCAAACGAGTGAAGGCAGGATTCAAAGCCGCAGCTGAAACCAGCGACGTAGTACTCGAAGCAGAGAGAGCAGTCCGATCCACCGTATTGAAAACTAGGGACAGGTCTACCAGCCCGCCCAAGTGCCGACGAACTGAAGGAGCAGTCCAACCTAAACAGAGGACTCAGAAGAGAAGGCGGGAGAGGTTCAATAAAAACGAGTTCCGTAACATACGGGACAAGGCACAGAAGAACGACAAGAGCTTTGACACATTGAACAAAGTTCTAAATCCGTTGAAACAATTTGAACGATAACTGTCATGAATTACATTCAGACAGACAGCAATCAAGACTGTCAATTTTTAAACTATAAAAATAAAAATTATGTCAATAAAACATGTCCAAAAAACAAAAAAACAAAAAAACAAAAACCTTGCGAAAGAGCGCTCTCTGAGATCTGCTTTGTTAAAAACTTGTCTGAGAAAGAACTCAGTCAGGATGTTGTACATGTACTATCCCTAGGGTTGGGATTCTGTCCCACAGTAATCGAACCAAACATGGGCAAATTACACTCTGACCGTAATAAATTCTTCAGGAGGCTACACCTCGAACTACATTTCGAACACCCTCCCTTCCCATGGGGCAAAGATGAAAGCAATGTATCAGTGACGGAAACACCGCCACCTGTCTCCACATTTACAGAAAACCTAATTAGAAAGTTCAAACCTCGTAGCCAATGGACACCACCACCTGGCAATCACCATGTTTTAGATACAGCACGATTCTATCTCTTACCAAAAATACACAAAATATTACAAAAATATTACACCCACACCGGGCAGACCGATTATTAGCGGCAATGGTTGTCCTACTGAATACATCAGTAGCTTTATAGATGAGCATCTCAAAGTTCATCTCCAAGACATTCCATCATATGTCAGGGATACAACTGATTTCATCAATAAACTAGAAACTTTCGGTAAAATACCGCAACACGCTATTCTAGTCACCATGGACGTCACATCGCTATATACAAACATCTCGCACAATGAGGGACTAAAAGCCGCCACACAACATATCAGAGAATTTGGTATGCCCGGCGACCTTACACCAAGGTCACTCCTGGAACTACTATCCATTGTATTAAGATGTAATAACTTTGAATTTAATGACAAACAATACCTACAAACGGGTGGAACAGCTATGGGCACTAAAGTAGCACCAACTTATGCTATCATTTTCATGGCCCAACTGGAGAAAAAGCTTCTGCTACATTCTCCCCATAGACCGGCCCTTTATCTCCGATACATCGACGACATATTCATGATCTGGACATCTGGCCAACAAAAACTCTATGAATTCATCCACTATATGAATACATCTCACCATTCTATCAAATTTACAGCGGAACAGTCCACAACTAAGGTTAGCTTTCTGGACACATACGTATATATTGATACTGATCGCTCACTATGCTTCGATTTGTACTGTAAACCTACAGACACACACAGCTACCTACATTACCAATCAGCACACCCGCAGTCCACTAAAAACTCCAACCCATATGGACAATTCCTTAGATTACGCAGAATCTGCAGCAAGGAATTAGATTTCCACAAACACGCCCATGAACTCATTGGCTATTATCAAAGGAGAGACTATCCCCCGGATCTTCTTCTAAACAGCTATCAGAAAGCATGCACACGTTCAAGGCTTGATCTACTAATACCCAAAGTCAAAAACACAGAGATAAACACACGTATTCCATGCATAATCGACTTTCACACTCAAAGCCATAAAGCCAGCAAAATCATCAAAAAGAACTGGGAACTACTAGATAGTAGTCCCAAATGTAGAAGCACATTCCCAACTCCACCGATGTTTGGCTACAGAAAGAATCCAACTTTCAGAGACACACTTGTCACCGCCAAATTTGAGTTTCCCGCCAAATCAGGCCTCCAAGGAAAAACTTTCCAAAACCCAATTTATCCATGCACAAGAAAAAATTGTTTCTTCTGCAAGAATATGGACAACAAACGTGAATTCACTAGCACACACACGGGTCTAAAATACAGATGTAAGGTCAAAACATACTGCGATACGTGCAAAGTTATTTACCTACTCACATGCACACACTGTCACAAACAGTATGTGGGGGAAACAAAACGTGAGTTCCACGTACAAGTGAAAGAACATTTAAGGGATATTAAAAAACACAAAGATACCCCTGTTGCAAAACATTTTAATTTACCCAACCATACTGGACAAAATGTGTCCTATAAGATTATACATGTTCTCCCTCACGATCCTGAGGACATCGATAAAACTTGTACCAGGAAAGAACAAGAGAAGTACTGGATACACCAACTGCACACGTTGGACCCCATAGGGATTAATCATGCAGATTGGTGATTCCAAAATCTGAGTTGTTCTTTAAAACTAATTAGAATCACCAAACTCCATGCCATGGAAACCCTTCTATGACGCCGTAATAGATGTCTACCTCTAAACGTCACACTGACCACTACGTTCGCTCCTTTCCACGTTATAAACATAGAATCAGTTAGCCAACAGTCTCATACTCACCTGTATGGAAAAAAAATTTCAGTGTAAAAAGTGCAATGCACAATTTGCTCAACGCACTGGGCTAAGAAGGCACATAAGAGTCATACACGAACTGAGTGACTTCTGGAGTTGCAGTTATTGCAGGGTCAGCTTTACCCGTTTAGAGGAAGCCAGAGGCCACTGTGAAAAAATACATTTATTTTCAAAACATCAGATCAAGGAACTTGTGCGACAGGCCAGCAGCACTAGAGTGATCAAAATCAAAGATTACTCTAGTTTCAGGATACCTGTCCCTCCACCAAGACCGACTACTCCAGCAACCAACGCCACTGTCACAGAATCTCTCTCTGGAGATAGACAGGTAACACAGGAAGAGAGCACACCCACCGCCGAACAACCAAACGAGGTACACACACCAGCCACAACACCCACAGAATCAACTGGGATCGAACTTACTACCGACATTTCATCTGAGCCATCCTTTCACACACAGACAGAAGATAATGGACCTCTTCCACAAATCACAGGGGAGGAGGCCGACCACATCCACACGCAGTTCGTAATTCATATTCCTGAGGGTAGTATACCGTGCACCAGTAACACAACAGACGATGAACTTTTCTCATTTCTCTTTGTCGAAACTGGTTTAACCGACACAGTAACATACCTCACACCTGGATTAGAACCACGTCTAGTCACAGACCGGGGAACTGACCCGTAGAGAGGTAAGCTTAACGCACTCAACACTTACTCTTTTAACCCTTCATATAGGATAAACTAATCTGACTTCTATTTTTCTCTGATGAGTATAACCACACAACGTACGAAATGCCATAAATCCGAATCATTCCACTTAAGGTTATCCAACAAAATGGAAACCCGTGTCTATCAAATGCTATTTATACCCCATAAATTCCCGCCACATTGGGATATTAAAGAACCACAAAATACTCAGTCAAAGAGTCACTCTTGGCTACTGGGTAAAATGCTTATATAAAACTATTTTTCCGGTTACATCACAAGTTTTTTACGGTTACACGTAACCTAGAAAACAACTATTATAATTTTCCGGTTACACAACAAATGACTAACGGTTACACAATCCAGAAGTCAAAAATTTCCGGTTACCGACAAACAGACAACTGGTTACAAGATGTAAAATCTCGTTACAAAATCAACATTTCCAGTTACAAGCATGAAATTCCGGTTACATGTACCCAGATTTTTACTCGTCCCGCTTACACCAAGGAGCAACTGTAACCGGCCCGAGAGTATAAAAGCAGGCGCAAAACACTGCACTGACATTCGGATTTCGATCCAACTGATCAGCATTAGAAAATCTTTAGAAGCTTTCATGATCAGTTGAAACCTACTATACCAGCACAGGCCTGCACCACCTGTAGTGTACACTCTTATAAAGTGTTGGCTTTGACATGTTTGAAGCACTGCTGTATAGGGCTAATGTTAGTTTATTGCATTCATTTCAGGCATGTAAGTGTATACATACATGTAACTCTTTGTACAAATAGAATTGGCAAGGAGCCAGTGTTAGTGAGTTGTCACTATATTGCTGGGTCCTACAGTACATAACCGTCTTCTATATTCATATCCATACATTTAGTCATTAACCCTTTCACTGATTAATTCCCCAAATCTCATTTTCAATGCTACCGTACAGGAAAACTTGAATATTTTGAAATTAATTTTACTGGAAGCTGCCTTAGGCAGCAACTGCTTCCAGTAAAATTAATTTCAAAATGTTCAACAGAATAAGTTTTATATTGTGAAGAATATATTTTTTCATGGATTTGTAAGTGAAAGGGTTAACTTTTGAAATTCTACTTATTCCAGATTCTCAATTTCAAGACAACCATATTTTGAAACTAATTTGACTGGAAGAATTTGATGTTTATCGTCTAGAAACATCTTACCTTATTAAAGGTTAATACTCTGCTAGGGATACTTTGAGTAGGAGCTTACATGTATATAGATACAGATTCGTTGTGGCATAGTCACAGGGTGTCGGAGCCATACATGTATTAACACTACCGATTAACGATTTAGTGGTCAATATCAGTGAATAAGTTTATCAAATTGGCTCAATTACTGAGTCAGTCATTACTTGGTAAATTTCCAATTTCCAGAAACCAGAGTATGAGCAAAATATTTAGAGATATGACCGGGTTTGCTTTAACAGCGAAAATACCTGTCTGATGGATGGAAATTATTCAAACTTAGTAACCTTATATGCACCAGATTAGTTCGACAGTCCATGTACTCGGGGATCTATGACAGTCCCATATCACCAGACATCGGCGAATCAGACATTTATATACACTCCACTTCCGAGACCAGTCGAGGCGGAATCCTAATGTAGGGATCCTACATAGTGCAGCTCCTTAAAAAGAGAACTGCGAAGGACAACCAACTTGTGAAAAAAAATATCACTGTGTGTGATGTTATGACATCACTATATCACTACTACGTGTATGGTAGTGTTGTTCCGATTAATCGATTTGATCGATGATTGATTGGTTTTCATGTTCAACCAACTGATCGATCATGATTTCAGAAATCGATTTTTGTGTTGTTTATAAAATGACTAATATATTTTAACTGGTCAAGCTAGAAAATTAATATTTTTTGGAAAAGAATTTAAATTTAATTGTTACGACGATATAGTATTACTCCTTAGTCTAAGACATTAATTCTTTCAGCATTGAAATAATGTTAGTTTCAAAGCAACCATACCAATAGCATGTTGAATATTTTGAAACTTATTTGACTGGAAGCTGTTGCTGCAATAGTAAAGAAATAAAATGTACAAAATGTAGTGTCATACACGTAGTAGTGATGTCTCCAAATAGTCACATCCTATAGCGATTAATGCGTGATGTCATATCGTCATCGTAAGGAATCCGATTGCACCCAATCATACATGTCAGGTACTGTACAGCAGGCATTTACAGACCAAGGCTGATACTGCGAGTATGTGTAACAACAGCCTAGGGTGAATTCATGCGCTAAGGCATCGTCCTATCACACGGTCTCGCCCTCCCACTAACGCTCCTGTGTCGAGTCCCCCTGCTTGCAGGTGTTTGATTTCTGGGCTAAGTCCGCGAAACTTCATAAGTGAGGTCAGCCAACTACCTACCGCCTAATTAAATTGCTCAGTTAATATCATCCTACTAATATACTGTCAGTCACATAGATTGACATTCATGTCTCGCAAGCTCTCCATCGTTGTTGGCACTAAGGTACACCTATTTTTAGATTTATAGCGAGATTGAAGTAGGCAGAAATCTGATTGGCTACCTGAAAATCGGCAGCGAACATAGTGAGAAATTGTGGGTTTGCAAGTACAGTGTCGAACAGCGAGGCGATGTGAGTGGGCGTATGTTAGTACGATAGCGCTAAGGTGGATAATGCTAGTGTGTAACAACAGACTCTGGTGGATTCCTGGGCTAAGGCGGATACTGCGAGTATGTGTAACAACAGACTGGTGAATTCCTTTTCTACTTCGAATAATACTTACCAGATGTACTATTATGATAATGTCTATTATCTAGTCTTGCTCAAAATAAACAATTAAAACTCCGCACTCTCCTGGTCCTGCCCACACTGTGTCCGGGAATTACCATAGCCGCAGGTACCGAGTCAATTCCCAATCACAGTCAGATTCGTCTATTTTGCGACTTGAGAAAGTAACGTTTTTTCAAAGCTCTAAAATTTTCAATTTTAACTGAATTTAAGCGTTGTTGGAATGCGTTATTGTTGACATCATGGAAGACAGGGAAATCATCACGGGGTCAGGTTGTATCAATCTAGAATTTATACATTTGTGCCATAATGACTGTTTGAAATTTCCTTAAATTGGCACCTTATTCTAAAATGGTAGCCATTGTTGGAGTCGCTCGGTACCCGTTAACTTTTTAGTGTTAATCCGGGTACTCGGTTCTTTTCTCTTGCGACTTGGTTCTGTCTAAGATGGATGCGCTCTTAGCCAAGATGGCTGCGCCCTTGATGTTTATTTCGCTTGGTTTCGCGTATCTATGCACTCTGTTTATGCTGATTTTTAGCTTTCGCTTCATTGTCGAGGGTGTTTGTAGCGATCGGCATTTAATTCTTGGCTGTATTAACGTTAGTTAACTTCCAAGTTGTGTTTATTAATTTTCACTTAAAAAAAGTTTCAAATATTTTCCTGCCTATGGCTTGATTATCTTTAATTTAAGGGAAAGTTAATGTTTTCTAAGTAATTTATTTTACAATCAAGTCAATTGTGCGTATTGCTCATCATCGTTTGTCATGTGCAGCGTTTTAATTCTTCTTTGTGTTCACAGAAAGCCAAGAACCAGGACACATTGTGCCAGAAGTGCAACGGGTTCATGAAGCAGAAGTATTCAGGCCATCATTGTGTGGCCTGCGCTAAGTGTAAGGTTGGAAGTCCCTGTGATGTGTGTGCCAAGTGGTCGTCGGAGATGGTGCCGGAATTCGATCGTGATGGACGTGCGCGCTTGGAGAGGATCGCGAGGGACAAGGCGGCCAAGCTGGATCAGGCGTCATTGAGAGGACTGGAAGGTCGTCTGAATACTCGCATGGATTCAGCACTGGGCATATGGGCGGCCCAGTTCAAGGCAATGTTCGACTCATTGCAGTCCATGGTCCCGACGATGTAGGCTGGTGCAGGGCAACCTTTAGGTGGTCCGGCTAGTTCTGCGGAGGGACGAGCACCTGTCCCTTCTCTGTCATTGGCTCAAGAGCCGACGGGGGAGGAGGAAGATCTTCTGATGGAAGATTCCGGCATGCCGGATATCTCGATGATGGCTATGCCCAGTACATCCCAGGGATCTCCCTCGGGTTTTGTACGGGTCTGCCAAGCGGATGGTGATGTCGACGTTCCGTCAGGCATTTTCCATCCGGATTTCGTGTAACCCGCGTTGTCGGTGGAGCCGTGTTTTGCGGTTCCTAGCGGCCTCCCGGCGGCGTTAGGTGCGGCTCTCGGAATTCGGACACCTGCCGTGGTGAAAGCAGCCATGGTCCCGCCTCCCGTGCTGGAGCTGATAGACTGCGGTGAATCCGTGTCCAGCGATTCGTTGGACACCGGTGCCGCTGGTAGTCGGGCTACGGATGCGCTTCATGGTATTAGAAGTGCGGCCCATAGCTCTCAGCATGGATCGTCAGTGGCCTTCTCATCCAAGGGTGAAAGGGAAGATGAAAACGGTAGTTCATTGATGGACGAATCCGTTTTCTGCACCAAAGCTGAATAGGTGCAGGTTCTTGACTGGATGTCCGACCATCTCGGGTTGGCATCCGATCTAGGATCTCAGCGCGATTCAGCGATGGAACGGATGTCAGAGCGAGCGGCTAGCGCTCTGTCAAGTGGCTCTTCGGCCATGCCGACACTCCCTTTGGACACGCAGATTCCGACATGTTGGAGGTTGCGGCATACCGTCTGGTCCAGCCAGAGTATGCGCTACGCAAAGCCCCGAAGGGGATAAGGAGTAGGGTCTGTTTTCCTGAGCAGGCCTATCATCAGTATGCCATGGTTCCACCGCTTTCCGTCAGGGAACGAGAGGCGTTGAATAGCCCGTTGGCTGGGAAATCCAAGGGGCGTTCTCGTCCCTTAGTTTCCCAAGTTAACCAAGATCCGTTCAATGAGCTGACGCTCATTGAAGATGCGGCGAGGGCAGCCATGGCTGCGCTCTCGCACGGATGTACCGACCTGCAGGGTATGCTGGCCTGCACGGTGGAAGGTGGACAAGTGCCAGAGGCTGCTCCCGGAGTTATTCGGGACACCATGCGCTTGCCTCAAGATTGCCTGGCCAGGTTGATCACCAGAACATTGGCAGAGCGACGGAGAATGGTTCTCGATTGTGTAGAACCAGGACCGGAGATGAGGGATGCATTGTCTTCTGCGCCCTTTATCAGTCCAGGCTTGTTCGGCGGCTCGGCATGACAAGCGTTATCCAAGGTCGCGTCAATGGTTGCTGAACAGGAAGTAGTCGGCAAGTCGTGGAAGTCGACTAAGAGGACACAGCCGCAGCAATCCTACAGGCAGCATCGGCAAGAGCAACAGAGGCAGCGCCAAAGATCGCCCTTCCATCCTGGCCGTGATGCCCATCGGGCATCCGGATCTCAAGGACCTGGCCGGTCGTCCTCATACAGGCCCTCTAATAAGAGGCCGTATGAGGATGACAGGAAGGGTGGCGGCGGTTACCGTAGGGATAACCGTGGCGGCAGTTCCGGACCGTCATATTCCAAGATACCGCGGGGCGGCCGTGGAGGTCGGTCCTGACGGATTTCCGGCGGAATCAGTTTCGGTGACGTCAGGAACGAAGTGAGTCGAGAATCTTCATCCAAGCGATTTAGCGTCTTCTTGTGCAATCTTGACCGCCAGCTGTGTGCAGATTTCTACCGTCGGAGGCAGACTTCAACTGTTCTCAAGCCAATGGGAACAGGTCGTGCGAGATTGTTTAGTCTGTCAGTGGTTAAGAAACGGCTACGAACCGGACTGGCTCATCCGTCAATCGTTAGTTCGGTTAACATCGACTCCATTATGGACTCCCGTTCCAAGGGAATCCGATCATCTAGATGCCATTTGTTCAGAAATAGAATCCCTTCATCAGAAGAATGCGATTCATCTAGTCCGCAGTCAGTCATCCCTAGGCTTCTATTCGATGATGTTCCTCGTTCCGAAACGTACCGGAGGATGGAGACCAATTCTCAATCTCAAACCGTTGAACAAATTTATTCTTTCTCGCAAATTTCAGATGGAGACTGTAGCAGCGGTAATGACAGGGCTGAGAAAAGGCATGTGGGCAGTGTCGATAGATCTGAAGGATGCTTATTTTCATATTCCAATGTCAATTCCTTTTCAGAAATACCTTCGCTTTGCGGATACTGCAAGTATGTATAACAACAGACTGGTGAATTCCTGGGCTAATGCGGATATAGCGAGTATTTGTAACAACAGACTGGTGAATTCCTGGGCTAATGCGGATACTGCAAGTATGTATAACAACAGACTGGTGAATTCCTGGGCTAATGCGGATATAGCGAGTATGTGTAATAACAGACTGGTGAATTCCTGGGCTAATGCGGATACTGAGAGTATGTGTAACAACAGACTGGTGAATTCATGTGCTAAGGCGAATACTGCGAGTATGTGGAACAACAGACTGCTGAATTCATGCGCTAAGGCGAATACTGCGAGTATGTGGAACAACAGACTGCTCAATTCATGCGCTAAGGTGAATACTGCGAGTATGTGGAACAACAGACTGCTCAATTCATGCGCTAAGGCGAATACTGCGAGTATGTGGAACAACAGACTGCTCAATTCATGCACTAAGGCGAATACTGCGAGTATGTGGAACAACAGACTGCTCAATTCATGCGCTAAGGTCAATACTGCGAGTATGTGGAACAGACTGGTCAATTCATGCACTAAGGCGAATACTGCGAGTATGTGGAACATCAGATGCACAGGGAAAGCCATCCAAGCAAAAGAAAAGATATGAAGACAACGTTCAGAGGCGATACATGTAAATCTACCGTAATGTGAATTTACACACCAGCCATATATAATTATGTATGCTTCGGAAAGTAAATTTTTGATGAATTTTAGTTTTATTTCGTTGAGAGTCGCACTGAAGCTTCTCATGAAGTTAGATCAGGCAAGTTTTTAAAACTAACTTCCAATTTTTTGTCCAAATTTTATCGTTGAAAACGTCCATTTGCAGACCAAGAGAGGATTGTTTTTGAAAATTATCACTGAGATGACTGACTCAGTTATCGAGCCAGCCATTCTAAAGGCAAATTTAAAAAAAAATCTTGACCTGCAAATGGGCATTCAATAATGAAATATATTGGATTTTTGTGACAGACAGTTATATAATCCTCCATTGATGGATAACAAGATATAATAGTGCATTGTATTAATAGATACATGTACATTCTCCAGACAGATGGATGGAATTGAAATTGTTCATTTGTAGATACCTGGTGATTGATATCAAATATGTCTGCATGATGAAGATGCTCACTAAATACATATACCGTATTTATTCTAATTTTCCCGCCCCTCTCAATTATACCACCCCCATGTTTTTGAGAATGGCGAAAACCCCCACTAAATTACATGTACAAATAGTAAGAAATATTAAATCATCTGTCTTCTTCAAAGAAGAAAAACATCCAGGAAATATAAAATATACAGCAACATTTTGCTCATTTTCGTGTTTACATGCGCAAAAAAACCTGTTTTTTTGTCAGCTTATCCTGTCGTTCAATGACACAGCATCTAACGCTGTTGTTGAATTAGCATTAAGATACGGCTATAAATTTTCTAATGTATCACTGAACGCATCACTAACGCGCCGCGCCTCCAGTCAATTCGACCAATGCCTAAATTGTTTCTGATCAGTACTTTGTATCTTGCCGTTCGGTGATAGAACTGCTAACGTGAATTATGCGCCGAGATATGGCTATGGCATATTTTCCTATGTATCATTGAACGCATCACTAACGCGCCTCCATCCAATTTAACAACGGATAAATCGTTTGTTCCTAGCTTCACTAAATGTCACCGTTATGTCCAAAATAAAGCCTCTGAATAAATCTAATGTGAACCGAGTAGTTTTTATGAATATTTGAGCATATTTAGCAGAAGTTGCATGGAATACTATAATTATATACTAGGTGACAGAAAACTGCTCTAATTTCGTGGTACTTTTTTCAAACTTTCCACCCTAATTAACCCGCCCCCTTTGGTGACCGCTACCCGCCCGGCGGTATAATTTGAATAAATACGGTACATGCAGATTTGATGACATTTTCAGTGTATTAACCCTTTAATGGTCAAGTTTGGTCAAGAATGTCGAAATATTTGTTTACTGAATATCCATTTTCATGCCAAGAGGATTATTTTTGGAAATTTATTCCTGGAGTGACTGGCTTGTTTATCGAGCCAGTCATTCTAGTGATACATTTTCAAAAATAGTCTTCTGGCCTGCTAATGGATATTTCTCAAGACCACTGTAGAGACCTGTTTTGGTCGTCTTGACCATTAACGGGTTAATGTAAAGCTGTGGCTGAGCATGGTACCAACAACAGCTTTATCAGGGTGCTTTTTTCAAAATTTACTTAGGCCATCAGGTCATAGTGTGTGTACATGTATATATTATATATCCATTCGGCACCAGGTCAAAGCTTAAACATCAGCGATATATATATAAATTATACCTTCCCTCTGTCATGGCTGTGGCCTGCAAGTGAAATTAGCGTAATAATTATTAGTTCTATAAATACACTGTCAAAATTATTCTCTGGATTATTGCTATGGGGATGAGTATTTAGGGCAATTTGGCTAGATCTGTGCAAATATGAAATCTGTATCAACATAGCAAATTGCCCATCGCAAATTACCTCTCTCATCTCCAAAGCTGAGCTTTGTGTATCTCGCCTAGATAGCAATTATTACCTGTATCATTTGATGTGAACTTATTATGTTTAAATTCACCTTTCACAGATGCTGGTGTCCATTTGAGACGATGATTTACAATGTACTTGTAGCATCTTTCAGACTTACATGTATGCTAACCATTTTATAGTGAAGAGGGCCAAAAAATGCTTCTGACCAGCATGCTTGAGAACTTAGGTCCATTTACAGACGAAGAGAAGCGTATTTTTGAACATTGACAACTGGAATGGCTGGCTAACTATTCCAATGGTTAATTTTCATAAATAGGCTTAAATGCTGGGAATGTAATTTCACTGAATGATAATTTTGATTTAGCTTGACCACGCTTGATGATTACGGAATTGCTGAACCATCGTGTTAGTGATTATAATGCAAGCATGACCCATTATTAGCTCACCTGGCCAAAATGGCCAAGTGAGCTTATGCCGTGGCGACCGTTCGTCAGTCTGTCTGTCCGTCAACTTTTTCTTTAAACCACCTCTTCTCAAGAATCACTGTCCAGACCGATTTTAATTATATTTGGCAGGGAGCATCCTTAGGGCATACATGTAGAGATCCAAGTTTGTTCAAACGAAGCTTTGGGCCAATTTGGCCAGCGGCCATCTGGGATTTTGGCCGATTTTTAGAAATGTCTAAAAATCTTCTGAAACTGCTTGGGGAATAGATTCAAAACTCATGAAACTTCATCTAGGGCAAGGGGTAAGCTAAGTTTGCTCAAGAGAACTTAATTTAACTATATGGTTTGGCAGTCATCTTGGATGACATATTTTTCGTGAAAACAACTCCAGAACCGCTGAAGGGATCAGGCTGAAAGTTGCCAGATATGATTAGTGAGTAAGGGCCATTAAAGTTTGTTCAAGGGAAGGTGATTCGTAAAAAAAACCACAATTTAAAATGTCATCTCGAGAACTTCTGGGTCGATTTCAATTATATTTCGCAGCAACAATCTTTAGGACATGGTCGAATAAACAGTTTGTCGGCCATCTTGGATCTTTTTCCCGCCAAAACTTGCATACTAAAGCAATGGGAAATTTAAAATGTTTTCTCGAGAACCGCTTTGCCGATTTCAAGTATATTTGACACGAAGCATCCTTACGGCATAGGGATACAACTTTTTTCAAAGGAAGATGGTTGACCAATTTGGCTGGTGACCATCTTGGATTTTGGCCGACTTTTAGAAACCTTTTTTAAAATCTTCGAAACTGCTTCGGGGATCGATGCAAACCTCAGGAAATATAATCTAGGGCAAGAGCTGAACCATGTTTGTTCGAGAGAATTTCACTTGCCATGTTGGATGTCCTAGTTTTCAACTTCTTTTCCAAAACCGCTGAATGGATCAGACCGCTGAATGGATCAGGCCGAAATTTGGCAGATATGATTAGAGCCAAAATGCCATTAAAATTTGTTCATGGAAAGTTGATATGTCAAAAAAACATCAAACAATCAAAATTTAACGTCTTTGGCGGACATCTTGCATCTTCTGCTAATTTCTGAGAAAATCATAAAAAGACTTAGTTATTAACCACTGGGCCAATTTTAATAAAAGTTGGCTAACAATTTTTTATACATATGCTATAGCCCGTTAATGGTCAAGCTAGCCAAAACCGACCTCTTATAGTCTTCTGGAATGTCCATTTGCCTGCCAAGAGAATACAATTTTTGAAAATTTACCACTAATGACTGGCTCGATAACCGAGCCAGTCATTCCAGTGATAAATTTTCTAAAATTGTGTTCTCTTGGCCTGTAAATGGACATTCAGTAGGCAGATATTTGCGTTTTCTGGACCAAATTTGACCATTATGGTCAAAGATGACTGGTAAAGTACTGCTCATAAGTTAAATGATGTTTCCAAAACAAAACCAGAAACATCTTAGTTACAATTTTTGAACAAAATATAAGAAATGTTCTGTTGAATATTTTTAATATAATGGAGGAATCTAGTTTTAGCTATGCCCCGTCCATCGCTAGCTAAGCTACACCCACGCATTGTCTGTGTTGGGATCGATTGATCCCTGAATCTCAATTTCCCAAAAATTATACAGGTACATGTACATGTAAACTGTTGAATATTTTAAAACTAATTTTACAAAATATTCAACACCATGGTTGCTTACTGAATGGCCATTTGCAGGCCAAGAGGCTTGGCTACCGAGGCAGTTATTCCAGTGGATAATTTTAAAGAACAGTTTTCGCTTGACCTGCAAATTGACATTCCAAATGACCATTGCAGAGGCCAGTTTTGACCGGCTTGACCATTAAGGTGTTAATAGTCCGTTATAGACAGATTTGCCTGTTTGTGTATGCATGTACAGTGTACATTGAAAGCTGTTTGATGTCACAGTGTGTGCCTGCACCGACATTATCACATGACATCACTATCTATGTATGTCACTAATGATCTCACTATATATCAATTAATTCACATTGCACCTGTAGTACAAAATTAACACAAAATCTGTTTCAATTCGTAACAATTTCTTTATTTTGTATGTTTACAGATCATCCCAGTCGAAAATCCTCAGCATTCCAAATTCCGGCTCTCGACCGTCCTGCTCAAATGATTCCGTTCGACAACAAGTCAGCCTCCCGTTCAGCTCAACTCTACCATTGCAAACTAGCCAGATCATTGATTCCAACTGTAATGGTGCTTCATCACCAACAACGACGACAACACCATCGCAGATGTTGCATCAGAATGGCTTATGCCATACGCAGCAACATCCGCAGCGTGATGATACTGTCAATGTAAAAGTGGAATTAAACCCCGGTGTGGAGCATCATATGTTGCCGCATACAGACCATGGCGGTGGAGGGGGCGGTGGGTTATGTGGGACGACCGGGATGAACGGACAGGCTTGTGATGATAACAGTATTGGAAGGTTAGTAATGCAGTGGGCGGGGTGGTGTTGGGATGTCACAGGGACCAATTTTGGGCCCTCGAGATGGTACCCAGCGGGCAGATGACGTTTCAACGTTGAATCCCCATTGAAATCATGTCATGATGTGATTTCAACGTGCATTCAACGTTGAAACAAGGTCATATGCCTGTTGGGTAGATCTTTAAGACAGTTGTTTGAGTGACCACTAGTCATCTTGTAGCCCACAAAATGCATTTCCTAATGGCACTGGACCGGCATTACTCTTTAATGATCATGACGACCAAAACTCGTACTATAGTTTGCCGTGGTTTATTGGAATGCCCAAAACTAGTACTATCGTTTGCTGTGGTCTATTGGAATGTCCAAAACTAGTACGAGCATGGGAAACAAGATCCTCGCTTCAGGAAGTCTAATCAAGTTATCGGGCCATGGCGATAAACAGACTGATGGACAGATTGGCAGATTGATTGACTGTCAGTGTCCTCAAGGACTGATTGGTTCCCTGATATGCAGGCTGATGGATTGACTAGACAGACTGGTCACTGGACAGACTGATTGATAGTGATTGGAAGATAACTCTGGCTAGAAGCTTTTATACAAGCTGCTTAGAGTTCTAATCAATAACTGACTATGGAAGATTAATATATAAATTAGTTAACACTTACTTTTATAACTCAATGATGATCGGCTGTTGCAAAATTTACAAAACTCGGTATGAAATTCGGTATCAAAGCACTTAAACTTTTAATCAATATTCTCTTCTAAATCTGAATGTATCTGTTCTCAAATAATCCTAGTCCGATCATCATTGTCTATGTGTGTGCATGCGTGCATGTGTGGGTGAGCCTAAGGTGGATGAGGACTTATGTTCTACTGAGATTACTGACATGATCTTTACCGATTTTGGGTGGGAGGTTGTGCATGATGGTCTGGAGAACCCTATTGATTTTATGGCCCAAATGTCAAGGTCATAATAGTGACCGAATTAAAGAGATTACATTACCTTCCGCATTAATAGCTAATGTTCTACTGAAGGCGTCTTCACCAACCTTGGTTAGAACATTTCTTTGGCCTGCTTTTGTGAGCTGAAGAATGATGAATCGTAACATTCTGTTGTCAAAAGATCAACGTCACGGTGACCCACTGACCCTGTTATGGAAATTGTCTTGCGTTTCTGGATAATATTTCATCAACATGTATGAGATAGAGTTGCTATAGCAATCTGGACCATATGCTCCCAGTGGAGGAATTCCAGCTTTAGCCATGCCTAGTGTTGTGAGAAAATTTACCAACATATTTTTCCAGAAAATTTTCTTGTCACCTAAGGATACAATTGCAAATTTTTATTTCCTTATTGCATTAATAACCATGCCCTGTCCTATGGCAGCAACAGTGCCCAGATAAATTAGTTTCAAAATATTTAATAGAATGTTTATTAAATAGTAAAGACATACAATTCGTACAACTATTAAGCGTTTATGATGGACTAAATCTTGTCATTCATGACGTACATGTGTAATTGATTATGACGTCATCCTACATGTGACATTGTTGATTATGACGTCGTATGATTGATGGATAAACGGCTTCCTTAGTTTGATTCCAACAAAAGGTAGTTGCGACATTGGTAGTGTTGCCAAAACTGTCAAAAAATTAACAGACAGAGAGACTTTTATTAGCTGTTTATCGCAACTAAAAAAAACCCTATTGATTATGTGGTCAAAAGTAATAGTCATGGTGAGGAAAAGTATTTCAAGTCTCCGATTGTCGTTTTTGATGATGATAACCACTAACCTGTACTGCATTGCATATCTGGCAATTTTAATTGCTGCTTGTCGTCATCAATTATTTCATGCTGTTAGCTATATCGGTCTGTTCTCAGTCGAGATACTGCTCGAGCCAATGATTTGAATCTTGAAACTTTGACAATCCCGATTGACAGCAATAGTTAGCACACATGTGAAGCGAGTACGAACCATCGTCCGTGTTTTGTACACCGCAATGTCTTGGTGAGCAGGTTGTACATAATATTTGGTGAGTAGGCCAACAATTTATATAGCTCTCCGCAACCGGTCATCATATAGATGGTGTTGCCATGATACAATCTAATCTAGAATGCTAAAAGTTCCCATGTGACCTCAACATTTTGAATTTTTGACCCGAAACTACATGTAAATTTTACTTCTAGCAAACCACAATGTGAAATTATGTTACAGATTTGGTGATTCTACCTTATTACATTGCATATATATATATATATATATATATATATATATATACAATGTATATATATATATATATATATATATATATATATATATATATATATTAAAGTGTGTATTCTGTTATGCACTAATTGACCCTCTGACCTCGATCTTTGACCTTTGTAACTCAAACTAAAAAAATTTCTAGGCCCTCATAAGATGAGTGTATGTGCAAAATTTGGTGATTCTACAATGTACCTCATAGGATTCAGAACAGACAGGCTTGGACCACCAAGCGCAATGCGCACACCGACCTTTAATGGTGTGAGTAATTACGAGTAGTACGAGAATACATGTAATAACTGATATCAGTAGAACATGTCTTTCTTGGCAAATATGTGCTGTATAATACGTACATCTACATGTCAATACCTCAGTAATCTTTTCCCCAAATGAAATTCATGTTACTCTTGCATGATTATTTGATTGTTCAATTACCGGTAATCACGATTATAAGCTCACCTGGCCTTTCACCACACTACAGGAAAACTACTGCATTGTACACCTACATGTAGTTGAATTTGCATCTCTGCATGTTTGGCTGTCGCTAGATTATATCTATTTATCTCAAATGTTCATGATTATAAAAATTGCTTAAAGGATAACTAATCCCATCTCTTGATAGCTATTCAGGTGATCTAACACGCCGGTCATAAACTATCCAGGTAATTTTAAGCTTTTTATCACGGCGCTATGGAACGATATTAAGGATTTAGTAGTTAAATGTTGGCACATTTCTACACCCTATGATGGCTGTCATGATTTACTTTTCAACCAATCAGAAAAACCCTAGTGTGTTGGCCTTGGTATATACGCTCAGTCATAGAAGCGCCAGCTATAGTCTGGCAATGTGGTATAAAAGCCATCCTACAGGTAAGCTGTTGAATATTTTGAAACCAATTTGGTTATAGGCAGCAACAACTTCCAGTCAAATTAGTTTCAAAATATTCAAAGGGATGAGCATTACATAATAAAGAATGAGATGCATTGGAGCTTACATGACATCACACACAATAGCTTGAGGAGACAAAATGGTGGCGATCACTGTTCAACATTTACTCGATATTACAAAACAGATAATTGTGATACAGATCAGGGAATGTGACAGGATATGAATGATATGGAAACAAACCATATTCTATCGGTGCAGTACAACATTTGAGAAGAGATTAGCATCCCTTTAATTGTGTAGGAGTAATTCATGTATTGTTTTTACAACACTACCTGAAATTTGTTGGATATATTTTTTTAATTTTACTGACTAATCTACATAGGTAAATTAATTTCAAATTATTCAATGCCTCAGAAAATGTTTAGTGATGATGGGTCAAAATGTTTTGGGAGAATTCAAAGTAAACCTAAGCCATGGGATGAACTTCATATTTAATGTGGTCATCCACACTGACGAGGCATCCATTCTCCTTCGATCAATACTCACCATTCTGTTACTTCTGATATACAGCTGGCCCTGACAGCGGCTCTAGGATTATAGACTTAGAAAGCTTTACCGACTCCTGGGAACCGGGTACTCGGCTCCCAACTGCCGAGTACCCGTTTACCATAGAGCTCATTCTTGTTTGCATAGCAACAAGAGCAATACATGCTTTCTGCATTGAGGATTTTAGTGTTTTTTGTGAAAGAAAATCTAAGTCTTTAATCTGTGATAGTTTGTGTGTTCGTGAAAGGATTAACTAAAGGATACTATGGAGAATACCGCCGAAGATAACCAGGTTGTATCGTTCTTTATTATCCATAGTTAAAAGACTTAGGTCTCTAAATTTCGCTGTGTCGCATGTTCCAATTTCTGACCCCATAGAATCTGGGACGTGTGCTAACAACGATATATGCCAGACGATCGCCTTCTTTAACCCCCAACAGGCGATCGGCAGATATGAAAATAGGTGTTATGCTACAGTATTTCTAACACGAATATCGGCTGACGTCGTTCTCCGTAGGATCCGAGCGGGTGACGTTACACCCGGTCGCTCGGATGTTTATGTGAAGAAAAATTTTTCATTAATTCGCGCATCTTGTTCTGGGTCCTGCGTACTAAAAATGGTACCGGAAACTTTAGAATGATCAAGTTTACGTGCGATCACGATCGGTTTGCAATGATCGGTGGTTTCAAAATTCTTGAGTAGATGCGTGGTCTGCGGTTTTACCGTGTGATACAGCAGTTTGTTATACATTTTGTTGTTTTCTTCACATATCGTGCTGCTTTCGTTAGGAGTATAATTTATATTGATTAGTAAATATACCCCGAATGCTATGCGATATGATTCCTGGAGCCGTTACACATCCTGGAGGATCTATTATGGGTGTGTTTAATGCCCGCCTCGTTCTTGTCGTCATAATCAATGCGATCGTTGTTGTAACGTGGCGGGGTGGGGTGCGGGAGGGTTACAGTTAATTTATGAGTCAAATTATTTGAAAATTAATTGTCTGCCTTCCATCCGGGTCTCGTTCCGCTTGTTTATTGTAGGTTTGTGCTTATGTTATAGGCCAAGCCAGCCCCGCCATCATGTGACGAATGCCATAAGTTTGTCCGTCTCGTGTTCAAGGACCATGTCTGTTTTAGGTGTTCCCTGTGTAATATTGATCATAGGTGTAATGTTTGTGCAGTGTGGTCCGTTGAGATGATGGTTAAGTTCCTTGCCAGAAGGACTTGGCTGGTTCTGACGCGGGGTCAGGCGGTCCGAGAGTAAATCGTGGAGCGCCCGGTTCGGCCGGTGGGGGTGCTCCACGTCCCCAGCTGGAGGTGGCGGAGATGGCACCGCCGGCGTGGTTTGGTCCGGCTATGCAGGGTTTTTCTGCATAGCGTTCTGGGTTGGGGGGGGGGCAGTTTCTCCCCATGCCTGGTACGGATCCTGTCCTCGGCAGTCCCATCTGGCTTCGGCCAGACGGGTTTCTGTTTCTCTGCGGCCACCTCCGGGTGGTCCAGTAGCGGTGGCCGGTCCGTCAGGTGTGGGAGCCGTCCGCCAGGACGGTTCCACGGTTGACTCGTCTAGTGACGATTCTTCGGAGTCTGAAGACGATGAGGCCGAGGAGGAGAGGTTGCTGCGGCCCGTGAAGCCGCAGTTGGAGAATATGGAGGTTGATTCCGTCCTGGACGGAACCGGCCTCCATTTGTCTGGTTTGGCGCAAGCCAGGTCGGCGGCTCCGCCTGTGGCTGAGGCAAGTCCGTTACCGTGCACCGGTTCCGTGCGGCTTGGTTTGGCACCAGCCGTCACGGGAACGGGTGTGCCGGGCCGGGCGTGGTACTCACCTATCTCGCCTGGTCCGGCAGTCGGACGTGGGGTGCCGTTGGCGCCCGTGTCCGGCTATGGTTCCGTGACTGCTACGGGTCCGTACGGTTTTCCGTGCGGACCTACCCCATGGACCGGAGTGTTTCATGGGGTGGCGGCGGAACCGTGTGGTACCGGAGTGCCTGGCGTGTCAGCCGTGGCTCCTTGCCGGGAGGCCGTGGCTGGCAGACCCGTGAGCACGTCAACGGGTGACTTGTTTGCGGGGGGTGTCTTCATCGGAGGTAGATTGGTCAGATGCTCTGGCGTGGCTAGCCAGGGTTGACCCGTCTGTGGTTTCGGCCACGGCCGATGAAGATGCGCCCCGTCCGTCGGTTGCATCGATCAGGACGGGGATTTTGCCCGCGGCCCGGATCCAGTCAGTGGGACTGGATCCACGGTTCATAGAATTGTTGGATGCTATTTATAGCAAACAACTGATGACCAAGGGTCAGCTCCCGGCGGCCTCCAGGGAGGTGCTGGCAAGATGTCGTATTCCGCGGGGGGAATACGACAGGTATGGTGTAGTCCCGTCGGTCACGAAGGATGACCGATGGGGACTGGGCGTCCAGAGTGCCGTGGCGGGTCGCCCCGGTCCGGCACTTGTGGACAAGTCTCAGGTACACCAGGAAGAAGTCCTGTCCCTATGCGATGAGGGTGTGAGGGCAGCGATAAGCGCTGTCAACCACTCTTATCATCTCCTTCAGTCGGTGTGGGCTGAAGCGGGGGCAGGCCACCCTGTGCCACCTGTGGCGCTTTCATGTGTCAATGACGGCCTGGTGCTGTCGATGGACGCATTGGCAAGGGTGCAAGCGTGTGTGACGAAATCCAGGAGGCAAATGGTCATTGACCATATGCGTCCGGCTACGGCAGTCAGGGAGCGTCTTCTTGGGACGCCCCTGACAGGGCCTAGCATCTTCGGTGGCCAAGCGTGGGCCATCTTAGAGGATACCGCCAGTATCGCGCAGAATCAGTTAGCGGTAAACCTACAGCTAGAGCTAGTGCGGCAAGCGCACGCACTAGGGGCTGTGGGGAAACCGCTAACGGGACAACCTTCAAAGAAGCCGAAGAAGCATAAGGGCAAGGCGAAAGCTAGGCCTGTTGCGACTTCTGCTTCAGCTGGGTTTTCGGAGCCGCCGCCGGCGAAGAAGCCCAGGAAGGTTGTAGAGGCGCCTACCCTCCCCAATGTTGCTCCTGACCGCCCTAGAGGCGGGAAGGGCATGGGGAATGGTAAGGGTAAGGCCTCAAATGGCGGACACAAGGGGCCGAAGCGTACCTGAGGGTACGAAAGCTCCCTTCATATCCGCCTGGACCGCGCCTGTGCGACAGGAACAGCGGTGCCAGTTATACCCGTCGTGCCTAGAACGAAATGGTTCTCTCTCTCTCTCGTTAAGAAAGAGGGGGGCGGGGGCGGACTGCGAGCCAGACAACCCCGTTAGACGTCGAGGCGTCTATGGTGGGTGGAAGGCTCATGCGTTTCATCGAGGCCTGGCAAGGTGTGACGTCAGACAGTCTGGTCCTGGGATGGTTATCCCAGGGTTACATGCCGGAGTGGTGGGACTTTCCACCACAAAATCTGTCTTTGGCACCTGTCTGGACACCCGTACCAAGGGAGCCAGACAAGTTAGAAGCCGTTCAAAAGGAAGTGTCTGGTTTGCTTCTGAAGGGAGCAATAAAACCAGCAAACCGAAACACTCCAGGCTTCTATTCAAACATGTTCCTTGTCCCCAAGAGCACAGGGGGATGGAGACCCATACTCAATCTCAGGCCATTAAATTGGTTTATCCATACGCCTCGGTTCCAGATGGAAACGCCGAGGTCGGTAATGGCGGGATTGAGGAAAGGAATGTGGTGTGTATCGATCGATCTGAAAAATGCATATTTCCACATTCCTATGAATCGGAGATGGCACAGGTTTCTGAGATTTGCTTTTCAGAATCAAGTATGGGAGTTTACAGTTCTCCCGTTTGGCCTGTCGACAGCTCCGAGGGTTTTCACAAGAGTGGTCCTTGCGGTGACAGCGTTTCTCAGAAAAGAGAACGTGGCGCTACACACCTACATAGACGACTGGCTGCTCAAGGCAGACTCGGCAGCCAGGTTGAACGTGGATACTGCTCTGACTCTGAAGTTACTTTCAGATCTACGCTGCATAGTCAACGAGGAGAAATCCGAGTTGACGCCCACTCAACATTTCGTTTATTTGGGGATGCGATTCGACCTCGAGGAGGGCAGGGTTTACCCGTCAGAGCCCAGAGTGGTGTCTCTGTTAGCCATCCTCAAGAGTTTTCGAGTGGGAAACCACATTCAGGCGAGGCGGTTCCTTCAGATGCTGGGCATGATGGTCTCCATGGAGCAGGTTATCCCGTACGCTGCTCTAATGCGAAGGCCTATCCAGTTGTATCTGATGTCTCTGTGGAAACAGAGAACAGAACCCCTGTCAAAACTGGTGCCAGTTTTGGAGCCAATAATATCGCATCTTCTATGGTGGAAACAGCGTCAGAATCTCCTATTAGGGGTTTCGCTGCACCTACCCCACCCCCAGCTGTCCGTCTACACGGATGCATCGCTGGAAGGGTGGGGTGCCTGCCTGGGAGAACACCAGGTCTCGGGCACATGGACTCTCCCGGAGAGTCAGCTGCATATCAATCTGTTGGAAATGATGGCAGTGGAACTGGCGTTGGAAGAGTTCCTTCCGATGATCAGGGGCAAGGTGATATTGATACGGTCGGACAATTCGACAGTAGTATCATATATAAATCGCCAAGGCGGGACCAGGTCGCCCACTCTGTGTATCAGGGTGTGGCACTTGATTCAATGGTGCAGGAATTACTCGGTTGTTTTGAAAGCAGCTCATATTCCTGGCCGATTGAACATTCTGGCGGATGCTTTGTCTCGCAGACAGAGAATCCTGCCAACAGAATGGTCCCTCAACCCTCCAGTTCTGCGACGGATCTTCGAGCATTGGGGCAAACCCAACGTGGACTTGTTCGCCACAAAGGAAAATGCTCAAATCATGACATATGTCTCGCCGATTCCAGATCCAAATGCCGTCGATACAGACGCTCTGGCGATAAGCTGGTGAGGGATGCAAGCTTACGCGTACCCACCCACCATTCTTCTACCGAAGGTATTGGTGAAGGTCAGGGAGGAACCGTGTCTGGTCCTGCTAATAGCGCCGTATTGGCCGAGCAGGGCGTGGTTCACGGATCTTCTAGATCTGCTGGTGGAAAATCCTGTGCAGTTGCCCGAGATTCCGAACATAATCTCCCAGGCCAAGGGACACTTCCTACACGAGCGTCCCGAAATGTTCAAATTGACTGCGTGGATGTTATCAAACAACGTTCCACGTCGGAAGGCTTTTCTCGACAGGCTGCTGATTTCATCGCGGCTGCGAGAAGGAGGTCAACCTTCAAGTCATATAACAACAAGGTTAACAGATTTGCAGACTGGTGTGAAGAAAAGGGTATTGATACCTTTCAATCCACTATTCAGCAAATAGCAGACTTTCTCTGTGAGCTGTTCTTTTCAGGACTAGCTCCCATCACAGTTGCTGGATACAAGTCAGCTTTGGCATCAGTTATCCCTTGTCTAGCCAACAGGGATAGTCCAGAGGTGGCCAGTTAAATGTGATGTTGAAGGGAATGAGCAATCTCTGACCGAGACAACCGGTAGTCATTCCAGCTTGGAGTCCATCTTTAGTGCTTAATGTACTGGCCAAGCACCCTTTCGAACCGTTGCGTTCGGCTAGTCTAAAGCATTTGACTCTAAAGGCGGTCTTTCTATTGGCAGCTTCCTCAGCTAGAAGGCGCAGTGAGATCCATGCGCTTTCGGCAGAGAGGAACCGATTTATTGTTTCTGGAGAAGATCTGCGTCTTCTGCCAAGAGCAGAGTTTATGTCAAAGAGCCAATCTGAGATATCCCGGCAAACCGATCATTATACCGAAGTTAACTAGGTTTGATCATGATGCCAGTGTCTGGTGCCCGGTCCGTGCTTTGACTAAGTACAAGAAACGGACTGACTCGTTACGGTCGAACGATAGACATCTGTGGATCTGCCATAAAAAGCCTTATGGCGCCGCATCCATGGATACTATCTCTCGTTGGGTGGTCGAATGCATTCAGACTACTCAGGAGATGGCGACTGGGCACCAGGTGCAAGGCGTAAGGGCACACAGTGTCGGAGGAATAGCCGCCTCGACCGCCCTTTACAATGGTGTTCCGTTAGAGGACATCATGGCCGTTGCACAATGGCACTGTGAGTCCTCATTCACGGATTACTATATGAGGGATGTGTCAGACTCAGCCAATCCACTCGCTTTAGCTGTTTTGAAACGATAGTTAGTGACCACACTGCTTTTCACCCTTTTCTCACTTTGGTAAGAAAAGAACCTAAAGCAGGCATGGTCAGGCGAGAGGATGTCAACCAGATTGTGTCACCGATGGCCGAACCGGTGAATGGTTGGAGGCGGTACGTCTGAAGTCCAATTATCATAAGGTAATTCAATAAGTGAGAGTTTTTTGTATTATGTATATGTATCATGTTCATTCATCTTATATATTCATGCTCATTCCCAGGCTAATACATGGAATATGCAAGGAGTAGTTAACCCTCTTGGCATATTTGTGTTTTCAGGCGAGATACATGTTCGTTAGTTCTCTCCCTTTTCTTAGGAGGAAAAAGGGGGGGAGGTGTGGCTGTGACGCGAATGTGATTCGGTTCCGTGAACTTGACGGTCCTTTTAGGTCTCCGTTAGTCAAGTTTGAAGTCTAAAATCTTTCTCCAAGGGGCAAAATTAGCATTTATGGCTTGCCCCTTCCCACCAGGTTACTGATCAAATCTGGTGTATATCAGAAGTAACAGAATGATGAGTATTGATCGAAGGAGAATGCAGGAAATGTCAATTTCCCTTTCTCCGAGATCTAACAATACTCACCATTCTGTTACGGACCCAGCCTCCCAGCCCCACGGAGGCAAGCCATAGTTTTCTCTTGTTTGGTGGCTATGCAAACAATATGAGCTCTATGGTAAACGGGTACTCGGCAGTTGGGAGCCGAGTACCCGGTTCCCAGGAGTCGGTAAAGCTTTCTAAGTCTATAATCCTAGAGCCACTGTAAGGGCCAGCTGTATATCAGAAGTAACAGAATGGTGAGTATTGTTAGATCTCAGAGAAAGGGAAATTGACATTTCCTGCAATCTGTCACTCAAGTATTTGACATAATCAATTACGCCAGTAGTTCGATGATGTCACAAAATAATGATCTATAGCTCTGTTACAAAAATTGAAAAGTCTGTCGCTAATGTCTGAATTATATGTCTGATGAATCTACAAATTAATCAACATTATGTTGAATATTTTTAACCTAATTTGACTGGGAGCCATAAGCAGCAACAGCCATCCATCCATTTAGGTTAAAAATATTCAATAGTTATCCTGTAGAGGTCCATTGAAATCTAGATTCTGCTAAGTCCAGTTTTAAAGTTTCAACTGTATTTGGACATGTATAAAGAAGTGGGTGGCGCTTAGCTAGAAATGGGCAAGTCATAGTTAGAAATAGGCGAGCTTTCCTCATTGATATAATATGCCTTTGTTGGTATATCTGGCTGATTTGTACCCTGGAGGCATGCCAGGATGATTTGTACCCTGGAGGCATGCCAGGATTATGTGTACCCTGGAGGCATGCCAGGGTGATTTGTACCCTGGAGGCATGCCAGGGTGATTTGTACCCTGGAGGCATGCCAGGATGATTTTACCCTGGAGGCATGCCAGGATGATTTGTACCCTGGAGGCATGCCAGGGTGATTTGTACCCGGGAGGCATGCCAGGGTGATTTGTACCCTGTAGGCATGCCAGGGTGATTTGTACCCTGGAGGCATGCCAGGGTGATTTGTACCCTGTAGGCATGCCAGGGTGATTTGAACCCTGGAGGCATGCCAAGATGATTTATACCCTGGAGGCATGCCAGGATGATTTGTACACTGTAGGCATGCCAGGGTGATTTGTACCCTGGCGGCATGCCAAGATGATTTATACCCTGGAGGCATGCCAGGATGATTTGTACACTGGAGGCATGCCAGGATGATGTAATCAAGTAATCGCGATTATTCTTAAATAATCGATCGTGATCAGACAAAGCAGTAATCGTACTTGTACGTCTGTTTGTAAATGTTTATGTTAACACTTGCAATGCCAGTATATTCCTGGAAAGATTTTGATTATTTATGTAACTGGAATCAAGTGCTACCATAGGCAGACCCGGCGAGAACCATTATTAGCTCACCTGACCTTTTCAGGCCAAGTGAGCTTATGTCATGGCGATTGTCCGTCGTCCGTCAACTTTTCCTTTAAGCGACTTCTCAAGAACCACTGGGCCGATTTTAATTATATTTGTCAGGAAGCATCCATAGGGCATAGGGATCGTTCAGACAAAGCCGATTGGCCAATTTGGCCGGCGAACATTTTGGATTTTGGCCGATTTTTAGAAACATCTTTAAAACTCTTCTCCGAAACCGCTGGGTGGATTGAAGCAATCCCCCATAAAATATGATCTAGGGCAAGAGTGGAACCAAGTTTGTTCAAGGGAACTTGATTGGTCAAATTGTTTGGCGGGCATTTTGGCTGACATAGTTTTAGCGAAAACGACTTCTCCAGAACCGCTGAAGGAATCGGGCAGAAATTTGGCAGATATGATTAGGGACTAAGAGCCATAAACCGTTCAAGGGAAGTTGCTCCATCAAAAAACATGGCCACAGAGAGTCGATCAAAATATAGGCAGCCATATTTGATTTTTTTTTATTTGATGGATTTTGAGGCTGAAATAGTTTTTTATATGTTTTTTTGGGTGTTCTGATCTGAAATTTGCAATTTTCGAAATTGTCGGATAAACGGTTTGGCAGCCATCTTGAATCATTTTTCCGCCAAAAGCTCCCATACTAAAGCAATGGGAAATTTAAAATATTTTCTAGAACTACTGGACCGATTTCAATTATATTTGGCAGTAAGCATTCTTAGGTTGTAGAGATTCAAGTTTGTTCAAACGAGCCAATTTGATTGGTGGCCATCTTGGATTTTGGCCGATTTTTAGAAATGTCTAAAAATCTTCGACGAAACTGTTTGAGCGATTGATTCAAACTCATACATTTAAAATATCATTTAAGGCACGAGCTGAACCAAGTTTGTTCAAAGGAACTTGCTTTGCCAAATGGCTGGGCGGCCAGATGACCACCCTGGTTGTCATGATAGCAACTTCGTCTCCAGAGCCACTGAACGGATTGGGCCGAAATGTTGGGGATATAATATTGATGACTAAGCACCATTAAAGTTTGTTCAAGAGAAGTTGATGCATAAAGAAACATGGCCTCTGTTTTCTTTTTACAAGTCTGCTCATCTCATTATTGTTAATGACCATTCTAGTTGAGATGCCTATGGTCCAGGTGAGCGTTACAGGCCCCTTGGGCCTCTTGTTAGATTGGATTGTCTAAATTGTGTATATTTGTGCTTGTATTTTGTAGCTTCTTAGCCAAGCTTGGCCTCTCGGCTTACGTGGACAATTTTAATGAGACAGGTCTCTATAATATGATGCAGTTGGAAGACTTTACTCAGGCTGTAAGTTACTCTCTATAAGTACATGTGTGTACCTATATACTCGCAGTTGAAGAATCCAGTTTCTCAGCCATGTCATATGAATTCAAAATCAACTACATCATGAATGATGTGATATAGTCCATCACATAGTGTTGGGAATTGGTACTATTTTTGTGATCGATGATTGGTTTTATATACTACCCGATGATCAATTAATGATTGAAAATAACAGGTTCTCATTTTTTACCTATTACCTATTTTGAATGCAGTAATTATGTTCAAAGATAATTACCCCATTCAAACCAAGTCGCAGGTATGACAGATTCTTAATAATTTTAAAAATCTGTTAAATATTTTGAAACTAATTTGACTGGAAGACTGCCTTAGGCAAATTTAAATTCTTTTCCAAAAATTATTCGTTTTGTAGCTTGAGCAGTTAAAATAAATTACCGTAATAAAGTCAATTTATAAACAACCAAAATAGATTTCTGAAATCATGATCGATCGGTCGGTTGAACATGCAAACCAATCAATCATCGATTAAATAGATTAATTGGAACAACACTACCATCACAAATGCTTTAAGGTGCATATTCACACCAAATGCTTGAAAATAAAATTGTTAAAATTGTATACTTTTAGAGGCTTAAATTATGTGGCTTGATGTAATGAAATGAAATAGATCTTAACATATGATGATTCCATTCTGTATAAATAAACTTCATATTTTTCGTTGTGAATTTGAATTAGGGGTGCGTGCCTCTAATTCGGCTTCATAATTTAAAAAATTATATTAATTTATTCGTAATTTAATCACCATATTTAAGATTTATTTCGTTTCCTTACATCTAGCCACACAATTTAAGCCTCTAAAAGTATACAATTTTAATAATTTTATTTGTAAGCATTTGGTGTGAATATGCACCTTTAATAGTCCGGCAAGTACGAATTGAATGTCTTTACTATTTAATAAACATGCTGTTGAATACCCCCCCCCCCCACACACACACACACACACACACATACACCTTGCTTTTTCAAAAAATTCAACAGCTTGCGCGTATAGTTTTCTGGAAATTGAGATTCAGAAGGTGCAGTGAGGAATTGATCCCAACACAAGCTAGAGAGGGGCGAGGCATAGCAAGAACTGGAGCCCTCCTTTACACCGTTCAAGCCAAAGAAACCAATCTGAGTGTGACTTAGAAAACACACTAAGACCCTCTTGCGTCAACAAGTGCATCCAAGCACTACAAATGTTACTAAGCTCAATTAACCCTATAATAGTCAGGATATGTAACACTTTCACTGATGAATTCCCCAGATCTCATTTCAGTGCTCGATTTTAACACTAATCCGTTAACCCGAGGATAGTAGAATTTCATATGGGTAAAACTACACCTGCACTAACCCTTCTCGGTTAGTAATGCTCTCAAATGAAGAAATACGTGTATAATGTCATTATGTTCAGTACATATCAAAGATTGACAAAAGAACAGATTTTCTGCTACCTTCAATGCTTTATTGAATATTTTGAAATCAATTTATCAATTTGAAAATCAATTTGAAATGAACAAATATAAACTGAAATTTCTCGTATTTTACGTGTTAATGGAGCCGAATATTAAGTCTTAACCTGGATTTTACTATCCCCCAGCAGATCCCCAAGCAGAGGCTGGGTTTGGCCGGCTTGACCATTAACCCTTTAACCCTCATACATCAGCTAAAAATGCTTTCTACAGTTGTATTGAGAAATTTCCATTTTCAGGCCAAGAGAAGACTATTTTTGAGAATTTACCACTAGAATGACTGGCTCGATAACCGAGGCAGTCATTCCAGTGGTAAATTTTCAAAAACAGTCTTCTCTTGGTCTGCAAATGGGCATTTTCTGAGAAAATTGAAATTTTCTTTAACAAATGTGAGTGTTAAAGGGATAAAGAGTTAAACTCGGCACCTGGAGCTGGTGTGAATGTCATATATTGATCATGGAATCGGGGTACTATATAGCTTGTCTATACAAATGTATTTCTAATTAGACTATTTGTTACTTTTAATTCTCTTACAGGATCTCCAAAAGATGCAAATTGGGACGGCGCACCGAACACGAATCTGGCGTGCCATCGCCGAATACCGTCAGGCCGCAGCGGAGTATGCATCGCAATCAATGACCCGCGATTCCAGCGTCGCATCCACGATCAGTCTCAGTTCTCAGACAAGTACATATTGTCCAGGTTACTACGAAGTCACGAGATATACATTTAAACAGACGATCAGTCTAGAGAAGGCCGACGACCATGATTACTGTGCTGGGAACCGTGCGTCAAAGCGACGCTCATCAGAATTGTAATGATTCGTTAAAAGTTGACACTAAGATGCAATCAATGCGTTTACATCTTATAAAACGTAATCTGTAAACGTATTATTTGTGAGGTGCTACGAGAGTCAAGTTTGACTGAGGAAATGAACAAATATAAACTGAGATTTCTCGTATTTTACGTGTTAATGGAGCCGAATATTAAGTCTTAACCTGTTTTGATGCAGAGTAGGAAATGGCGAACTTGAACTTAATCTGGATGATTCACTAGCTAACTGCTAGAGACAAGCATGATGAGCTGCTCTACCTGGCTGGGCTTAATGGTTTAAGTCTAATATTTCAGCAGTACAACTTCTTAGTTTGTTGTAAATAAGGGGTAATATATTTCGTCAATGTAAGGGATGGAGCACACATCGTTACTCACCCACCAGTTGGTCAGTCGTAAAACATACTAGCCATACTAAATTTCTACTAGAGGAAGGTGAAACTTAATTTCACGCCATAGAAGGGAGATAATTTTGGATGTAAAATAGAAGTTTTGTTTTACAAGCAGAAAGTGGAATATACTTGGAAGTTTAATCCTTTAATGGTCACAATTTGTCCAAAAATCTAAACTTTTTGCTTAGTAAATGTCCATTTACAGGCCAAGAGAAGACTATTTTTCAACTTTTACCACTGGAATAACTGGCTCGATAAATGAGCCAGTCATTCCGGTGGTAAAATTTCAAAAATAGTCTTCTCTTGGCCTGCAAATGGACATTTCTCAAGAGCACTGCAGGTGCGGGTTTTGGCCGGCTGGACCATTAATGGTTTAAAACACATAGGACTGACTTTGTAACCGAGTCTATATAATTATAAATGAACATATTTGTTTGCTACTGAGTTGTCTCCCTTGTTCGCTGAGAAATAGCGGGTGAAGTGACAAGCTTTTGTTACATTTGTATTTATTCGATTAAATAAATAATATGCAATATGAAGTAATAAGTAATATTGTCAATGCCTTACATACAGGCTGCAATTTAGAAAGAAGACGATTTTGTTTATTTTTCCTTAAATAATTTAAAAGTAGCATGTCTTTGTTGATAATTTCATCAGAGTTTTGTTACATAGAACTCCTTTAGTAAAGATTTTTAAATTGACACCTGAAGCCTACGGTGTTCATATATTTTCTTCAATAATGGTTTGTTTCTGTATAATTTTATATTTTAGTATAATTATTTTCAGATAATGTCAGATGCTTAGTAAGGTTTAACCCTTTAACACTCATATCAGCCAAAATCGGTTTCTGCATTGGTCTTGAGAAATGCCCATTTGTAGACCAAAAGAAAACTGTTTTTGAAAATGTACCTCGAATGACTGGCTCGATAACCAAGCCAGTCATTCCAGTGGGTAAATTTTCAAAAATAGTCTCCTCTTGGTCTGCAAATGGGTATTTTATATGAGAAAATTTAAATTTTCTTGAATAAATGCGAGAGTTAAAGGGTTAATCACAATTACTGGCTATGGTTAAAAATGCAAAAACAACACGTAAATAGGCTGTGTAACTTACACAATGTACCATCAAATCTAATTACTACAAAGTAGATAATTATGGGCTTTGGTATTCATGAATGGACCTTTCCAGTTTATCCATCCATCATATGACGTCATAATCAACTATGTGACTTGTATAATGACATCATAATCAATTACAGCATAAATGACTCGATTTAGTCAGTCTTAGACGCTTAATAGTCTGACACGTTGTACGAATTGTATGTCTTTACTATTTAATAAACATTCGTTCGATTTTTTTTTGACTAGTTTTACTAGGAAGTGTTGCTGCCATTGGCTGCAAAACTTGCTGCCTATGGCAACACCAGCACCCAGTCAAATTAGTTTCAAAATATTCAACAGCTAACCTGTATAGTCTTCTGGAAATTGAGATTCAGAGATCCCAACACGAGCGAGGTATTGGTGGAGCTTAGCTTGGGATGGGCGGGGCATTGCTAAAACTGGAAAAGTCCATTGCCTTCAAATATAATGGTTTATATGATCAAGATTTGCCAAGGGAAGGCATTTTTGGACTCGTACAACATGTTTAAATTTCAAAAATGTATTCCTTTTAGATCATCTGACATTACATATAGGCACGTGTCATCAGCAAAAATGTCAGATGATCTAAAAGAACACACTGCCACACTCGATTACGATCATCTGACCATGACGCATTGGGCAAACATGTGGCTCGTTGAGTTTAATGCCTCGAAAACTACATCTGTATTTTTTTCCCTGCGCAACGAGCCCACATCCTTTTCAATCAACTTCAAAGGTTCTGAAATTCTACCGTCAACTGATCATAAGCACCTCGGCATTACCTTTAATAATAAAGGGAATTGGCTTAACCATGTGAGTAATCTCATAGCAAACTCTCAACACAAACTCTCCTTACTTAAAGGTCTAAAATATATTCTAGACCGTAAATGTCTCGGGATCATGTACAAAACATTTATTAGACCATCTTTAGAATATGCAGATGTGTGGGATAATATTCCACAATATCTTGTAATTCAGCTAGAGGATATCCAAAAAGATGGTCTCAGAATGTGGAATGACACGTAGTGCGAGCACTGAAGACCTGTACTTAGAAACAGGCATCGAAACCCTGTCAAGCAGACGTGAATTTCATAGATTATCTATGCTATTTAAAATTATTAACGGGATGACCTGTGAGGTCTGGTCAACCATCTTCCCACACTATCCCAAGCACGAAATCCTTACAATATCCGTCATCCAAATTTCTTCACTCCATTCCGCTGCCGTACTGAGCTCTTCTATGGATCCTTTTTCACTTCAAGAGTATACTTACCTCCCTAATACTTTTGATATTGCTAAATATTGGCTTTCACTCAATAAACACTCAGATTTAAAACAGTTAGGTGCCCCTACTGGGCAGGGAGTCAGAGCGTAGTCCGGCGGATGCCAGCCCCACCACCGCGCATGCGCAGACTAGCACTACCTCTTTGCTAGATTATTGGCAGAGAGATCACACATGTCTTTTTGTGCAAAAGCTTTTTCTTACTCTTAAACTGTTTTAGTGGTGTTATTTTGGAGTGATAGTCACTTATTTGGATGGCAGGAAGGAACACTTCGCCAAAGGAGGACTTAGGACCTTTAAATCAGGTGACTTCTAGTAAAATTAGCGGGTTTTCTTCCCGGTGTATTGTGTTTCCGGGACTCGCGTTTACCGTGATAAGCGCCTTGGTTAGTTGGTTTATGTCAACTCGGTGCTACCTAAGGCTAATTTCTCTTTCTGTTTATGTCCACAGGTCTGTATGACGCTAGGTGGTGGCATCACAGCAGCAGAGAGTTAGTTTTCTCTCCACCATGGTTCCATTTCCTACTAATACTGTTAGGTTATCTAACCAAATGAAAAATTATGTCCAGTGAGTTGGAGGCCTAGTATAAAGGTCTTCTCACTTTGCCCTCTTGATCCAATTCCTTCCCCATGAGGTGGAGAGAGTTAAGAGGCGTGCAGATGGTGGAGTTCTCCGGTTCGTCACGTTGGATGGTTTGTCTATACAAAGTGTCAGGTATCTAGTTATTGATAATGTGGTGATGTTAATTATAGTAAGCAAAGGGAGATAATTAACATTTTTGCCAGAAAAGAGTTATCTATATGTATCTGATGGTTGTGTAGTCGATGTATCCATTCAGCATACAATTCGTCCTTGCACTTGGATGTTTTGTTGGGATCGAATTTTTCCTGTCACGGGATTAATGACGTCATAATCAGCCTGGCTATGTATTTATCAGCAATTCAAGTCGCTATGCTGGTTTCTGATGTATATTGATCTTTATGATCGTTTTCCTTCTCTTTGAGTTGGTTTGAGTGTCTAAGCTTAACTAGTTTGCTCATACTCCTTGTCCTTTGCCCTGTTTCAGGGACCGGGTTGCGCGTCCTGTGGACGTTTTCTACATGATAAGTTCTGGCCTCATCTGTGCTATCAATGTAGCCCTTGTGGTCCCTTGGTTAATTGTGACATATGTAAGCACTGGGGGGGGCGAGTTAATGTCCGAATTCTTGTGCTGCTTACAGGCGACGGACAAGGTGGTAGAGGAGGAGAAGAAGAAGAAGCGGAAACGAGAGGTTGTAAGTAGGAAGGGTAAGGGGAAGGTCTCGTCCGCGGTGGATATGGAGGCCTTCCGGACCGAGATGTTGGGAGAGATGAAGAGGACAATAAAGGATTTGGTTCCAGGGTTGCTTCGTGGCATGCTTCCTGGACCAAATCCTTTACTGTCCTCATCATCGGCTTCGGAGCAGGTAATCCCCGCCTCTGGATCGCTTTTCCTTAGACCGCTTCCGTTGTTCGACGATTCAGAGGTGGCCCCATTAGAGGGGGCGTTCCACGACCCTGGCAGCAGGCTTATTGCCGCGCCGAGAGGGGTCCGTGGACGGTTGTCGCTGGAACCCGCGGGCTGCTTATCAGTCCAGGGGTATCCGCACGCCGCGGTGGCCAGTACCTCCTATGGCACCGTTCCTGGTCAGCCCGGGTTAGCTCTCTTTGCTGACCCGGGGTCTAATCTTTCTGACCAGGGTGATGAGGATTACCTGCTAGGGTCGCCGTCTGACGACGTGGACATGGATGAAGACGTTTGTGCACCCCTCGCGGGGAATACAGGCGACTTCTTCCACGGTTTTACTCACCCTGGAGTAGAGTCCGCGGCTCAGGTGGTGGCCCAGGGCGCTGCTGATGGCCAGCGGTACCGCATACCTCGGCTTGCCGAGGGTGTTGCTGGTGCTGGCCGGGCCCGTGGTGGGGCGGTATATACCCCGCGCTCTGCCACGGTGCCTGCTCCTGGTCAAACCAGTGATATTGTCATGCCGGTGCTATCAGGCCCGCATGTTTTCCCTGGCTTGCCAGGTGTATCAGCGTACCCGCCGTCAAGCTCTGCTGCTTGCGCTCAGGAGGAAGACGAAGGACCCCGTCTTGTAGAGCGCTCGCAGTTAGCCACGGAGGAGGATTGGTCTGACGCTTGCCAGTGGTTGGTGAGCGTTAGGCCTGATCTGCCCGTGGAGCAGTCGCCTAGCCAGCGTGACCACAGGCCGTGGTTAGCTGGGAAACCGACTGCTAACGCTATGCCTTCTCTGCCGCTGGCGGAGCATGTCGTTGACATGTTCAAGGCGGCGGAGTCGTCCATTAACTCGAGTGGACGTCTCGCGAAGGCCCCTCGCGAGGTGGCCAGGCATTGTCGCATCGTGCCCCTGGATTACCAGCGGTACGGTGTGGTACCCAAGCCCAGCGTGGATGACCGCGCGGCTTTGGGTGAGGATGCGCGGCCAGGCTCCCGTTCTGACACGGGGGGTCTTGTGCTCGAACGCGTTGCGTTCGGCGAATACCGCGTTGCGTGATGCGGAGGAGAGTGGGAGGGCTTCGATTGCCGCTCTGTCCCACGTCTCCCAGCTGTTACAGGGGGTAGTAACGGCATCCGCATCGCGCCAGCCAAGCCTGGTCACGGTCCAGCGAGCCATCCAGGATGGTATTAACCTGGCGCTGGACTGTATGACTCGGGCGGTGACCAGGAGTGTCCGGGCAAGACGCACGTTTGCCCTGGACAATCTGTGCCCGTCTCAGGACCTGTACAATAGGCTACTCCGTACGCCTATGACGGGTCCTGGTCTTTTTGGAGGTGAGGGATGTCGGCACCTCCAGGAGACGGCCACCCTGGTGAATAACCAGAGGGCGCTGCGCGAGCAGTTTGAGGTGCTGCGTCGTGCTAACGTTCGCGCCGCGGCCCCTGCGTATCGTCCCCTGCAGGCTCGAGGTGGTGCTGGCCAAGTCAGAGGCCAGCCACCGTCGCAGCGTCGGCCTCGGCCGCGTGCGATTCGGCCAGCAGCGAGGGGGGCGCAGGTTCCTCAGGCGCCGTCAGCCAGGCAGCCGCCCGCGCACCAAGGTGCGCGCGGGGCGGGGCGGGGCGCGCGAGGATCTGGGCGTGGTTATCGGTCCTGACAGGACGCTTACCGCGGTAAGAACCACTCCGGTGTGTATGGCGACGGAGACAGTGCCGCTCTTGCATGCCTCGTGTCCACCGCGGTCCCTAGGTGGACCGGTGGGAGGCCGGCTAGCCGACCACATGCAAGAGTGGGAACGGTTAACTCAGGACCGTTTAGTCTTGCGATGGCTTTCCGTCGGGTATCATCCGGAGTGGATGACAGGCCCGCCGTCGCGACTGTCTCTAGTGCCAGTCTGGACTCCCATTCCGAGAGATCCAGAGCAAAGGTTGTGTATCGAGGAGGAGATAAATTCCCTCGTACAAAAAGGAGCTATTCAGCCGGCACAAAGGTGTCCGGGCTTCTATTCAACCCTGTTCTTAGTAACAAAACGCACCGGAGGGTGGAGACCGATTCTCAACCTCAAGCCATTGAACAAGTTCATCGAGACGCCCAGTTTCAAGATGGAAACGGTGCGCTCGTTGTTGGCGGGGTTGGAGAGGGGGATGTGGACGGCGTCGATAGATTTGAAGGACGCTTATTTCCACATCCCCATCCACGGGAGTTTTTGTCGCTTCCTGAGATTTGCATTCCAGGGCAGACAGTGGGAATTCAGGGTGTTGCCCTTCGGAATTTCCACGGCTCCTCGGGTTTTCACCCGTGTGGTTCTTGCGATCACAGCATACCTCCGCAGGAGAAGCATAGCAGTCCACACGTACATAGACGACTGGCTGTTGAAAGCGCACACCCGGGAAAGTTTGTCGGCCAATCTGCAGATTGTTTTGAAAACTCTCACAGACTTAGGCTGGATGATCAATTTCCCAAAATCAGAGCTGACTCCATCCCAGAAGTTTGTTTACCTGGGGATGTTCTTCGATCTAGAGACAGGATATGTTTATCCTACTCAGGAGAGAGTTCAGAAACTCATCTCATTAATTCAGTCAGTGTGCGACAGTCGTCATGTCCTGGCACGGGTTTACTTGAGAATGCTGGGGTTGATGGTTTCATTGGAACCAGTCATTCCTCAGGCCGCCTTACGCAGGCGGCCGATCCAGTTATTTCTCATGACACAATGGACCCAGAGTACAGGTTCGCTGGACTCGAATGTGTCAGTGTTGGCGCCTCTCATTCACCACCTGCAATGGTGGTTGAATACAGAGAATCTCTTGCCGGGGGTTTTGCTAACCCCTCCCCACCCTCAGGTGACTGTGTATACAGATGCATCGATGGAGGGCTGGGGAGCTTGCCTGGAAGAGTCCACGATATCAGGGCTTTGGAATCTGGAACAGTCAAAGGAACATATAAATCTACTGGAGCTAAAAGCAGTAGTCCTGGGCCTGGAACATTTCTTACAGAAAGTTCAGGGCAAGATTGTTCTTATTCGTTCAGACAACTCAACAGTTGTGACTTACATAAACCGCCAGGGCGGAACGAAGTCGCCCAGTCTCTGTATGATGACATGGAAACTGCTTTGTTGGTGTCTGGATCACCAGATTACCTTGAAAGCAGTTCATATTCCGGGAAGGTTAAACCTGCTAGCAGACTCATTGAGCCGAAGGATGAGTGTTTTACCCACGGAATGGCAACTAAATCAATGTGTGGCGGATCGTCTGTTCGACCATTGGGGGAAACCCAACATCGATTTGTTCGCAACGAAGAAGAATGCGAAGATGACGACGTACGTCTCTCCGATTCCGGATCCAAGCGCTTTCGCAACAGATGCGTTAGCTATCAGCTGGGGGAGAATGTATGCATACGCATTCCCTCCAGCAATCCTGATTCCAAAAATTCTTCAGAAAATCAGACAAGAGGAATGCCAAGTGCTTCTGATCGCCCCGGATTGGCCAAGCCGATCATGGTATACGGATCTGCTGGACCTTCTGGTCTGCAATCCGGTTCCTCTGCCTCTGATGGACGATATTATCTTCCAGGGCAAGGCCCTTCACAACAATCCGTCAATGTTCAGATTGACTGCGTGGATGTTGTCAAGGAATCTAGAATTAAGGAGGGCTTTTCTGAGCAAGCAGCCATGTTTATGGCCAAAGCCAGGAGGGGGTCAACCTCCAGAGCATATAATTATAAAATCAACAGATTTGCAGAATGGTGCTCAAAAAGATGTATTGATCCAATGGATTCATCTATTCAAGTAGTAGCTGATTTCCTCTGTCACCTCTATGATGCCTATAGCCTCAAGCCTAACTCTATTGCTGGTTATAAGTCAGCATTAATGTCTGTTATTCCTTGCTTGGCTAAGAGGGGAAGTGATGAAGTAAATACATTAAATGTATTAATTAAAGGCATGGGCAATCTAAGACCAAGGAATCCACCTGTGATTCCGTCTTGGAGTTTATCGCTAGTGCTTCAAGTACTAGGTGATAAGCCTTTTGAACCACTTAGTTCCATTTCTATGAAACTATTAACACTGAAGACTGTGTTTTTAATTGCTGCGGCCTCGGCTAGGCGTAGGAGTGAAATTCATGCCTTATCAGCCGAGGATGACCGTTTTGTGGTTTCAGGGGAAGGCCTTAAGCTGCTACCTAGGATTAATTTCTTGGCTAAAAATGAGTCGTTGAAATATCCAGGTCAACCTATTATTTTGCCTGCTTTAACTAGATATGATCCTAATTCTAAAGCATGGTGTCCCGTCCGGGCGCTGCGCCGGTACAAACAACGTACGGCGGAGTGGCGCACCGACCAGTCAGCGTTATGGTTGTCATATATTGAACCCCATGGCAGGGCTTCTAAGGACACCATTTCCAGGTGGATTGTGGAATGCATTCAGTTTTGCCATAAATCCGCCACCGGGAAGCAGGTTGACGTGGCCAAGGCTCACAGTGTCCGCGGCGTAGTGACATCCACGGCCCTATTTAATGGGGTCCCTGTGGATGATATTATGTCGGTGGCTCAGTGGCACTGTGAGTCAAGTTTTACAGACCATTATCTCCGTGACACCTCTAATCCTCTCGCCTTGTCGATTTTGAAAAAATAACTCGGTATATATTTTTTGAGGAGGTTTTTCCTCATTACTTATATATTTCACAATTAATTTATGGAAACACCCACTTTTTTGGGCCTGCATCAGTCTTTACCAATGGGAAGATGATGTCAGCAGCCATTTTCAACAAGGTCAGTCTTGTTCATGTGTTGTCCGTTGTTGATTGTATTGTCACGATTACCCGTTATTAATATGGTGATGGTTTGTGTATTTGTGTGGTTCATTGTTGAGAGTTACGAAAATGGAGCTTTTTCGTCTCTGTCCTGTAGTACATGGCACTTGTACGTAGAGAGCGTATAGGACATTGAGGTCAGGCGACTCTTCCTCCCAGGAAGGAGGGGGGGGGGGGGGGGGGAGCGCATATGACATTCGGTCATCTCTCATACATCGGTAGTGTTATCCGATGGTTAGTCAAATCCTGACTGTTTTTTCTTACAGTTTCAGAAGATTAAGTGCCTTAAACGCAGAAAAGCGTATAGGGATGAGCTGGTCTTTTGACCTCGCCTCCCTCCCGCCAGATTCACTTTCGAATTCTGGCAATATCAAAAGTATTAGGGAGGTAAGTATACTCTTGAAGTGAAATAAACGAAATCTAGGATTTCTTTTTTCATGAGAGAGTTGATACTTGCCTCCATAGATACGGACCCGGCCTCTCCACCCCACAGAGGCTCGGTCTTCAGGCTCTTAATAGTTGCATGTGTGTCAGCCAATAATCTAGTCAGAGGAAGTGCTAGTCTGCGCATGCGCGGTGGTGGGGCTGGCATCCGCCGGACTACGCTCTGACTCCCTGCCCAGTAGGGGCACCTAACTGTTTTAAATCTGAGTGTTTATTGAGTGAAAGCCAATATTTAGCAATATCAAAAGTATTAGGGAGGTAAGTATCAACTCTCTCGTGAAAAAAGAAATCCTAGATTTCGTTTATTTCCCAGCAACCATCCGCGTCTGGAATATGCTTCCTGTGCCAGTGAGAGATTCTGTCACTTCTAGAATTTAAAAGCAAACTCAAGGCTATGTCACCCATACGACAACCCCCTGAGTGGTATTACGTAGGCCCGAGGTTTGCCAACATAATGCTATGCAGGCTCCGAAATGGTTGTAGTTCTTTAAACCGACATCTATTTGACAACTTTCTGTCGGAATCTGCCAGTTGTTCTTGTGGGCACAATGATGAATCTACAAACCACTACCTCTTACATTGTGCCCTTTTTAACGAGCAAAGAGTCGTTTTCCAAAATCAGCTTACCTTGAACGATATTTCTCTTGCTAATCTTACGGTCAACCAGCGTCTATACGGGACTTAGACTGCCAACTTGGAAATGAACAAACTGATCTGTAATACGGTATGTCAATACATAATTAACACCAACCGCTTTCAGTAGCTTCCCGTTCGCGAACTTATAGTTTAAGGGGTAAATGGACAGCAGCCCAACATGTACAGTTTGGGGCGAAGGCAGCACCTAGAGCTCACCTCTGCTATTCTTCCATTTGATCTTATTCCTCGCTCTCTCTATCTCACCCTCTCCCCCCTTTCCCCCTCTCTTTCTATCTCGGTCTTTCTTCCTACTCTCCCCCACCTCACACTCAACATCCACACACTAATAGACTACAATTAATTAAACTATTATGATTTGCCGCCATTTTGTTATAAAGAAGTTTTGAATAATCTGTATGTGTATGGGAGACACGGGCATAAGACTCTTAAGTCTTATCGTGCTTCCATCTGAACAAAATAAATCACGTTTAAACCAAAAATGTATTCCCTATGAGAGATTCTTTGCAGATTTACTATTGGAAGCGATTGCCCTCGGGCCAATAAGTCCAATTGGCTTTGGCCCCAAGTCAGTCATTCTGATTGGCTTAGCCCCCAAGTCAATCATTGCAATTGTAAACTTTCGAAGGCCTTGTAAAGGTAGGTTTTGGCCAGCTTGACGCTTAAAGTGCTAATATTCATTTTCAGTTAAATTCTTCAACAAAATACATTTTTTATGAATAGATAAATAGTTAAAGTCTATTTCCTTTAAGTTGAAATTTGCCAAAATATTTCAATAAATTTTTGTGGGAAATATTCAGTCATTCGTTCATACATTCCTTGTACCTCAGATACATCTTACTTATACTGAATAAAGGGTGGATAGTTTGAAAATAAGCGTATTAAAAGCTGCTTCTGCCGTAGGGTGCAACTACTTTCAATTGGTTTATTTTCAAATTTTTAGATTAAATCTTGATTCTATCTAACTACACCTCTGCTCTCTGGCTGTCACAATTAGCGGCCTATTGTGTAATCAATGTTTGGTGCTGTGTGGTCCCAACATCGATAATTTATTACTATTCACCAAATAGTTTGATATTTGAAAAACATTTTGTTCATTGGATAAGTACTGCCTTGTTAACATTAACACAGTGACATCTTTGTTCATATAATATAATAATAATACATTAAAGTTTATTCAGTATATCCACTTACCCACTCACGCATAGCATTCACCTTTGCCATCTATCAATCTGACATCATATCATGTTGTAATCAGCTAAGTTGCGTGTAGGATGATGTCATAATCATTATGTCATCAATGATTCTATTTGGCCCGTCTTTAACTCTTAATAGTCTGACGCGTTGTACGAATTGTATGTCTACTATTTTTATTAAACGTGCTTTTGAATATTTTGAAACTAATTTGACTGGATGCTGTTGCTGCCTATGACAGCAACAGCGCTCAGTCAAATTAGTTTGAACATATTCAACAGCTTACCTCTATAGTTTTCTGGAAATTAATTGTCAGCGAGTTCAGAGATTGATCAATCCCAACACGATAGGGTGGGTGGAGCTTAACCAGAGATGGGTGGGTCATGGCTAAAAATTGAAGGCTCCATTTGCCATCATTAATGTTGATAGTAACCTTTTAAACCTTGACTTCCCAGAATCTTAAATTCGAGATAATTACACAGGTAAACTGTACAGGTACATGTAAACTGTTGAATATTTTAAATCTAATTTGTCACGTACCTGTTGCATCAACATGCACCTAAAAAATTAGTTTCAAAATATTCAAAATAGGTTTTAAATTCTGAATAAGTTTTCCAATTCATTCTTTACAAAAGCGTTAAATAGATAGATTGTTCTTTTATTTTTATTTTAGCTTATGTTTTTCTAGCAAGACGGGGAGGGGAATCTTATAGCAATAGCATAAGTGCAAAATGATGACTTGATTCATTTAGCCATTTAGCCCGCAAATTTGTTCAAGAAAATTTGAATTTTTTCATAGAAAATGTCCATTTGCAGAACAAGGGATTCTTATTTGTGAAGATTTACCACTGAAAATGACTGGCTCAGTTAGTTTTGTTAAAGTGTAAACCCTTGACCTGCCAGTGGCTCAATTTAAAGACATTTATACAGGACAGCTGTTGAATATTTGGAAACTAATTTGAGTGGAATCTGTTGCTGCCGTTACCAGAATATTCCCTACGTCATAATTGATGACTCATTTCTGCTCGCTAACTGTCAAATGGTTAAATCCGTAAGACATTTTTTGAAGATTTATCACTGGAATGACTGGCTCGATTATCGAGTCAGTCATTCATGTAGTAGATTTTCAAAAGTAGTCTTCTCTTGATCAGCAAATGGACATTTTCTATGAGAAAATCTGAATTTACTAAGGGTTAAATCCTTAATAGTACAAATTGATCATGAAAATATAAAATTTATCAATTGGCAAAACATTTAAATAACTGCATCTGTTACAGAGCCACTCATTCTACTGGAGACGTTTTCTGAAATATTTAGATCAACAAATGTTAGCGGAAATTGTTCACGATTCTCCATACCTGGAATTCTAATAGAAAGTTACTGAGAATTGGCAAACCAGTATCTTACTGGGATTACTTAGCTTTGGATATTTAGATATTTTTCTTGGAATGCAGAAGAAAAGATGGTTAAACGTTAACCCTCATATCAACCAAAAACGGTTTCTGCAGTCGTCTTGAGAAATGTCCATTTGTAGACCAAGAGAAGACTATTTTTGAAATTTTACCACTGGAATGACTGGCTCAATAATCGAGCCAGTCATTCCAATGGTAAATTTTCAAAAATAGTCTTCTCTTGGTCTACAAATGGACATTTTCTATAAGAAAATTGAATTTTTAAAAAACATTTGAGTGTTAAAGACATAGTGGTAATAGTTTCTTATACATTTTTCTGTCCTCTATCTCGAAAGATTACTAGTTATTAATAATGAGGTTTTCCTATTTGGCCATCATCAAATATAGCCATAAACTAGCTAAAGCTCTAACTAGCAAAATCTCTTGATTGAATAGAATAGCATGTCATTAATTTGTTAATTTAGCCCATTTTAAGATCATCTAAATAATTATGCAAAAAACACCATTTTGTTTATATCACATCAGTTAAAAACACATTATAATAATTCATTAGCCGCATTTATCATTTTTGTTATCCTATATGCACTAACTATCATATTATATATGGGAGCTTTTATGTAGTTAATATATGCAGAGAGATGGCAAGCAAACTGTGTTCAAGAGATCATACGAATCCGTCCAGATTTTTTACTTTTTTTTACTTTAGAAATACATACTGTATTTATTTGTTTTTGTTTTCCCTAAGAAATAATTATCATTCCATCTGTGGTACAGATATTAATAATATGTTTGTAAATAACGATGCTAAATCAGTAATTATAATTATTGACAATGACCATGGTCCATGTATGCTCTTATTAACCCTTTGAAGCCCAATGTACAAAAACACTTCTGCACTCGTGTTAAGAGTGTCCATTTGCACGCCAAGAGAAGACTATTTTTGAAAATTTATTTCTGAATTGTGGCTCGGTACCCAAGCCAGCCATTCCAGTGGCCAGTAAATTTTCAGAAATATTCTTGGCCTGTAAATGTGTATAAACTCAGCAATAAACTCATGTTCTTGAGCATTAAACCTTTCATGATTAAAATTGGTCAACAAAATTGGAAACTTGTAGAAATTCTACATTGCCAGGTCGAGAGAATATTTTTGAAAATGCACCACTCAAATGACTGGTTTCGTCGTCATGGCTCATTTATCAATCCAGTCATTCAAGTGATAATGTTTCGAAATATTCTCTTGTTTGCAGATGCTAATTTCCCAACACTGGGGCAGGAGACACTTTGCTTGACGTGTAACATATGAAAATTTAGTTTTGTTGAAAAACAAAACTATCCTTAAATTGGACAGTCAAGTCCAGTTTAAGGATAGTTTTGTTTTTCAACAAAACTAAATTTTCATATGTTACACGTACTTGCAAGTTGTCTTTGGGAAAAATATACTCCTTGCCAAACCTGCGGGCTTTACACACAAAGTTCACATTTCTCAAGACAACTGCAGACTGACATGACTGAACCGCTGTTAGGTGGCTGCTTATGCTTTAAGTGACAACTTTCATGTGGTCAGTTAAAACTGGACATCTCATGTGTAAAGATTAACTCTTTAATGGTCAAGTGTTTAAGAAAATTTAAATCTTCGCTCAGTCATTAATGCGCATTTGCAGGCCAAGTGAAGACTATTTTCAAAAATTTATCACTAGAATGACTGGCTAGGTTATTGAGCCAGGCATTCGAGTGGTAAATTTTTTTTACTAGTCTTCACTTGGCCTGCAAATGGACATTCCTCAAAGGCACTGCCGTGGCTGGTTATGGTCGGCTTAACCATTGAATGTCTAACAGAAACATTTTTGTTGAGTACCTCCTGTAAGTAAGGGTTGAGGAAGATATATATTTTAGCTCCATATAGTTTTATCTTCTCATTCTGCTTTGAATAAAATTAACTTTCAGCACCATCACGATTAAACATTCATGCGTGTCATATAGCATATATATTCATCAATATTATTCTAACATTATAGGGACCATTTTCAACTTATATAATATGCTTTGAATGAGTTAATGGTTTTTTCTGTGTAATTTTTGGTAAACTGAATTATATGATTATCATGTGAAACAATTGAATTTCATTTTTTTAAAGAAGTTTAATAACATTTGCAGAGTAATTACATTGACATACTATTTTGATAAGATCGTTCGTGATTCTCGTTGTATTTTGGGAAAATATTCCCCTACTAAGAAGCAGTATTATAACCTATTTGAAATTCGAGGCCATATTTTGCAATCTTTGATTGTGTTATTTGTCATTAACTAAAGTGCTGTGCATTTTCTGCTGTATCAGAATAGCAATTTTCGCTAAGAAAGTATGTATTTATTCATTGACTATTGATGCGTATCATGTGACATTAACATTTATCTATTGCTTTTAACGTGTTTGCAACAGACGGATCTGATCTGTCAATCATATATCTGACGTCATCATTGTCAAATACTTCACATAGTAGCTAAAGTCGCTATAGTAACCCTTTAACCCTTGAATTTCTTCAAGAAAAATGATATTTTTGCATAGAAAATGTCAGTTTGAGGACCAGGAGACTATTTTTGAAAATTTCCCACTTGAATGACTGGCTCGGTTATCAAGTCAGTCATTCCGGGGGTAAATTTTCAAAAATATTCTTCTCTTGGTCTGCAAATGGACATTTCTCAAGACCACTGCAGATGCTGTTTTTGACTGATATGAGTATCAAAGCAGGTAAAGCTATCTGTTATGAAACCTGAAATGTCTGTCAAGTTTACGAATTGTATTTGTCGGATGGATTTACAATTTTATAAACATTCTGTTGAATGTTTTAAAACTTGACTGAGCACTGTTACTGCCAAACTATTTCAAAATATTCAACCGTTTATCCTGTATAGTTTTTCTAGAAATTTAGATCCAGAGAATGAAGGGGTTAGTTGATTCTAACACGGGCAAAGTATGGGTGGCGCTTAGCTAGAGATTGGCAGGGCGCTGATAAAATTGAATTCCTCCATTACGCTGGAGATGTTTGATTTTATGTTAATGGTCAAGTGGTCAAAACCAGCCTCTGCTGCAATCTTGGACAATGGCCGAGCTAGCCAAAACCAGTCTCAGCTGCAATCTTGGACAATGGTCGAGCTAGCCAAAACCAGCCTCAGCTGCAGTCTTGGGCAGTGGTCATTGGGCAATGGCCGAGCTAGCCAAAACCAACCTCAGCTGCAGTCTTGGACAATGGTCTAGCTAGCCAAAACCAGCCTCTGCTGCAGTCTTGGACAATGGTCTAACTAGCCAAAACCAGCCTCTGCTGCAGTCTTGGACAATGTACATTTTCAGGCAGGGAGATTTTTGAAGATTTACAGTACTACTAGAATCACTGGTTGGATATTTGACCCAGTCATTCCAGTGGCAAATTTTCAAAAATATATTTTGATATTTTCTAATTGAAATTGCAGCATTAAAATGTTAAAATGAGTGTTTTTGTGTTGTTATCACGTTTAAACGCTGTACTAGGCTTCTCTAGTTTCAGAGGTTTTTAAGTGCATGTATACTCCATTTTGTGTTCTTTATCAGGAAATAAAATCTTTGTTGCAATAACTTCATTTAACCCTTATGTGGTCAAGCCGGCCAAAATAGACTGAGGATACTATTTTTGAAGATTTACCACTGAAACTACTGGCTCGATAAGCAAACCAGTCATTTCAGTTGTAAATTTTCAAAAATAATATCTCGGTCTGCAAAATGGAAATGTTCTATGAGAAAATTTAAATTTTCTTGACCAGATTTTACCATTGAAAGGTTAATATGTGATCTAAGAGGTCAAACATACATGGTTTTTAGTAATTTTTAGGAAGCCACTTAAAGACATGACTATAACGATCACCTCATTTTGGCACTAAAATAGTGCTTCTTTAAAACAGATGTGGTTCTATAAGATAGGTAGATTACTATTACAATATTGTTTATTATTCTTAGTTATATATGTTATAGGTCTATTTGCAATATACATTTTTCTATAGGATACTATTTTTGAAGATTTACCACTGAAACTACTGGCTCGATAAGCAAACCAGTCATTTCAGTTGTAAATTTTCAAAAATAATATCTCGGTCTGCAAAATGGAAATGTTCTATGAGAAAATTTAAATTTTCTTGACCAGATTTTACCATTGAAAGGTTAATATGTGATCTAAGAGGTCAAACATACATGGTTTTTAGTAATTTTTAGGAAGCCACTTAAAGACATGACTATAACGATCACCTCATTTTGGCACTAAAATAGTGCTTCTTTAAAACAGATGTGGTTCTATAAGATAGGTAGATTACTATTACAATATTGTTTATTATTCTTAGTTATATATGTTATAGGTCTATTTGCAATATACATTTTTCTATAGGATACTATTTTTGAAGATTTACCACTGAAACTACTGGCTCGATAAGCAAACCAGTCATTTCAGTTGTAAATTTTCAAAAATAATATCTCGGTCTGCAAAATGGAAATGTTCTATGAGAAAATTTAAATTTTCTTGACCAGATTTTACCATTGAAAGGTTAATATGTGATCTAAGAGGTCAAACATACATGGTTTTTAGTAATTTTTAGGAAGCCACTTAAAGACATGACTATAACGATCACCTCATTTTGGCACTAAAATAGTGCTTCTTTAAAACAGATGTGGTTCTATAAGATAGGTAGATTACTATTTATTATGTTTATTATTCTTAGTTATATATGTTATAGGTCTATTTGCAATATACATTTTTCTATATCATTCATATTCAACTTTTTCTAGCAAATTACACAATTCTGTGAGTGGGTATGTCAATATTTCTGCTGATTTGGTCCCCTATCTCACTTTCAAGGCAACTATATACAGAAGAAAAATCTTAGGCAGCATCGGCTTCTAGTAAAATTAATTTCAAAATATTCAACAATAAATTTTATATCGTAAAGAATCTACTTTTTCCGGGATTTATCCTTGCAAGTTTTAATATACAGTGAGTAAGGCAAACTGTTGTATAAAATAATGACATAATTATTGCTACGCATGTTTTCAGATTGAACTAACATTTAAAAAATTTATTTCAGCCTTGTGTCTGAATATATATATATATATATATATATATATATATATATATATATCTGTAACCTTCTTCTTCAGGCACCAAATATAAAAAGTGAATATGAGTGTGTTCATGTCAATGCAAGCGTTTAAGCACCAAGGCAAACACGCTATGTCTGTTTAGATTTTTTGTTTTCTCTCCGAGTGGTATGGATTAAGCTTTATAGCTGTTTCAGTGTTACACCTAGAGCAAAGATTCAAGGGGACAATTTGAGGTTTTGAGCCCCCTTTCCAATATAGGTAAATAGTAAACTGCTAAATGTAAGTGGACATTTGCATTTTCAGGTAGACAAAAATGTACCCCGGGTTGACCCTCGTTGCAACACTAGCTGTTTTGAAACTTAGACACTGGAGTTCAGTACTTGAAGGGGTAATAGTGCAAAATCTAGCATATTTGGATAGAGATGCACACATAAGATACTGAAGTAATATGCTGTTGTTATTATGATATGTATAAGCAATACAGTTCTTTAAATATATTAGAGTTCTTCCGTAATTATAAATGATAATTGTGTTTTATAGTGTGACTAATCACTGCCAAGCAACGACATTGTTGCCCTGGTTTTGTATAATTACCTTGGTAACATTTAACATTATACTATGCATAGTTTTATATCATTCCCATGGCCCATTGTATTTCATTCTGCTGTCAAAGTTAGCATAACCTTTGGAAGTCTGATATGCAAGACTCTTTTTGATTGACTAGAATGGAGGAATCCAGTTTATCTGTCAATCATGTAGGCTGATGTCATAATCAATTATGTCATGATTGAATTGTCTATTTCGTGATTTTGTCAATCAAATGCCTAATATTCCATCAGGTATGTGTTTACTATTTAATAAACATTATGTTGAATATTTTGAAACTAATTTGACTGAGCCAGTCAAATTACCTACAAAATATTCAGCAGGTTGCCTGTATATTTTTCTGGAAATTGAGATTCAGAGTCCTAAAATCGATTGATCCCAACACGGGCAAAGCGTGGGTGGAGCTTAGCTAGAGATGGGTGGGGCATAGGTAAAACTGGATACATCCGTTACGCTCTGCTTAATCATTTTGTATGTATTTCATTCCTTATCCACAGAAAAATGCAATTTGACTTATGCTGTTTCAATTATTGATACATTTGTGCATTTTGTGCTAAAAAAGTATGATGACAAAATAGACAATTCGTTTTGAAAATTTCTCTGGTATATTTTGCATGAAATACGCGCATTAATTTGTTTTGATTAGGTATTGATATATTTATTGTCTATTAATAAACAAATTGATTTTAAAAATGCACTTTTTCAATGTACCGTTACACCTTGAACACTGCATGTGGTTTCTAGATACTGATGCACAATGGACCTTATCACTGTATCCATCCATCATATGACGTCATAATCAACTATGTGACGTATAGAATGATATCACAATCAATGACGTTATGAATGATGTAGATAAGTACGTCATGAATACATAGTTGAAGAGGGACTAGGCATTGTTGTATGAATTGTATGGCTTTACTATTTAATAAAGATTCTGTTGAATATTTTGAAACTAATTTGACTGGGCGCTGTTGCTGCCATAGGCAGCAACAGCACCCGGTCAAATTATTTTCAAAATATTTAACAGCTTATCTGTATAGTTTTCTGGATATTGATAGTCAGGGAGTTCATGGATCAATTGATCCCAACACGAGCAAGGTATGGGTGGATCTTAGCTAGTGATGGGCGTGTCTTAGCAAACACTGTAAAGGTCCTTTGTGTCCACAGAGTGTTGTTGTTATTTATTAATTAGTACGTTGCTATGGCTATTTACTGGTTAAATGTAGCAGTAGTAATATCTTTTATGGAAAACCAAAAATGTAAATTTGAAAGCTTTGTGAATGATCTTGCCAGTTGAGCATTTAAAAAAAAAGAAATTTAACGCTGCATGTTAACAATAGTGTGTGGGGCCAGTAAGAGCACTGTAGCGATAAACACATGGGACCAGTAGGCATCTGGAACCAGTAATAACTCGATAGTATAAGCACGTGGAACCAGTAGGTATGTTGGACCAGTAGGAATCTGGAACCAGTAATAACATGACATCAAAAACACATGGAACCAGTAGTATGTTGGAGCAGTAGGAATCTGGAACCAGTAATAACATGGCAGCATAAGCACATGGAACCAGTAGGTATGTGGGACCAGTAGGAATCTGGAACCAATAATAACACGATAGCATACGCACATGGAACCAGTAGGCGCATGAGACCAGTTAGTGGCTAACAGACTGATGATCAGTTATAAACCTATCTAAATATATGTAATTACCGCCCCTCATCTGGGGACAATCAGTACTGGTGCAAATTGTCTATTCTTACCACAGATATATTTTCTGTTTGACTGGACATATTTCTACAGAAAAGGCTGAATGTTACCAAAACAAAATAAAGCGTACTGTTGTATATTTTTAACGTACTGGAATTGGAGGACATTGCTGTTCTACCGTAATCGAATTATGTTCAAAATATTCAGCGGAACATTTGTTACTAACTAGCATGTTTCTGTTTTGAGAACATGTTAATTTATTTATGAGTTCTACTGTATGAACATGGCAAGTCTTCTGTGTAATTTCTATCATTCATGTTTGTAACTATTGATTGTAACATAATTTACAATCAGACCTCTGCGAGAGACCACCTGTTATTTCGTGCTATAAGATCGCGGTTCTTTAACACTCACCGATAAATTCAGCAGAATATGTTATACATAGTAAAGAATTTACTTTTTCAGGGATTTGTCTTTGAAAGTGCTAAGACAGGTAATCTTAAGAGCACGTGTTTAGTGGCCCATTCTTGTGGCGCCATAAGTTGGTTGCTTAAGACAGGTTTGACTTACTCACATTTTGACCATTGATTGTTGCAAATAAACAGGCGTAATGCTGCGTACATAGTCTGTATTTGCTGAGTGAACATTAAAAGTAATATCATATGAAAACTATTTTCATGTCATGTTTTTATTTTCCTCTCATAAACACGGGTTGTCGTGATTGTACGTTTGTCGTGATTGTGCAGTTGCTATGATTGTGCGGTTGTCATAATTGCGCGGTTGTCGTGATTATACGGTTGTTGTGATTATGCAGTTGTGATTATACAGTTGTCATGATTATACGGTTGTTGTGATTATACGGTTGTCATGATGATGCGGTTGCCGTGATTCTACGGTTGTCATGATTATGCGGTTGCCGTGATTATATGGTTGTCGTGATTATGCATGTGTATTTCAATGTGTGTGTATTTCAATATGTGTGTATTCTGTGCACCATCATCCTTCGCACAAGGGTTAACCATTTAACCCTCAAATTTGTTTTAAAATGTTTTAATTTTTCATAGAAAATATCCATTTCCCGACCACAAGTAGACTATTTTTGAAAATTTACCACAGGAATGACTGGCTCGCTTATTGAGCCAGTCGTTCCAGTGGTAAATTTTCAAAAACTCTTCTCTTGGTCTGCAAATGGACATTTCCCAAGAACTCTGCAGAAGCCGTATTTGGCTGATATGAGTGTTAAAGGGTTAGTAGAGGTATTCGATCTGTCAATCAAATATCTGACTTAATCAAATACGTCACTAGTTAGCGAACATCACAGACTCGCAATTAATATTTTGTAGATGCGTCACGAAACTCAAAAAGCCTCACAAATCTACAGTACAAATTGTATGTCTTTGTTGAACGTACAATTTAATAAAGATTCTTTTGAATATTTTGAAACTAATTTGACTGGGAGCTCTTTCAAAATATTCAATAATTTATTTATATAATTACGTTGAATTTGGGATTCAGGGATTCACACAAGACAGTGGGCAGAGATGAGCTAGAAATGGGCATGGCATAGCTAGCAATGGATCCCTCCATTAGCTACCATTATCCCTACCAAACACATCCCCCATACCAAATATAGTTACCCTTCTGCGTTGTCACATGACATAATGCTTGTATTTGATTGGCTTAGATGCCGGGTATATGATTCAGTAGTCTGGCAGTAGGACTGAATACCCAAACGTATTGTATGCCTAATGTTCATTAATGCTTTTAGTTCACCTACCCTGAAGGACCATGTGAGTTTATGCCATGGCGGCCTTCCATCCGTCAAATCGCATCTCATTTATGCTTGGACCAATTTCAACCAAATTTGGCTGGAAGAATCCTATGGTGGCTCCAGAAATTCTATTCCAAATTTTGATTGCTGGTAACCTTCAACACCTCTAATGAGAATTCTGATTCGTCAATATTTCCGGTAGCCATCTTGGATTTTCTGAAAATTTGTGAAAATCAGTTGAAATAGTTGAATGGGAAGAAATGGGTATCGTGCACGCGCGCGCGCACGCACACACACACACACACACACACACACACACACACCACCCACCACCCCCCCCCAGAAATCAACTTCTTATCAACGTTTCTAGATCAGAAAAAATTGATAGAAAACGATGAGCTATGTTAAAAAGTCCACCGGTCCCAAGCACCCTTTTCTGGCTCTGAACTCCCCGGATGGAGACCCTGGGTCACCAAAAGAGGTTGCACCTACACATTTGAATAGCACACTTTCTGAGGGTTTTTTTAGGTCGCTGAGTCCATAAATCGTTATATTTTTGCGATTAGAGGTCATGGTCACGTGATATTGGTCAATTCAAGGATGTTTTAGGTCAATTCAACACGAAAATTTAATGTTTTGAGTCGAATTCGTCATATAGTCGGATCATAGGGTTTCCCAGTGGTTGCTAAGGGCAATCATTTAAAAATGGTATTATTCTTTTGATCACAGGTTTAGGTCAAATGCTAAGGGTCAATTCAAGGTGTTCTGAATACGGAATTTCCACTAAAATCATTTATTAATTTATTTGTGGAAGTAGATAGTAACAGAACAGAAGTCTTCAAACATTGCAAGGGAGAAGGGTTCTCAAGATTCAAGATTCAAAATTATTTATTTCATGCTTAATATATAGAATATATACATCACAGTTGGGCAGTCCATCAAAGGCAGAGCCTATGAATCGATGGACCCCTACACATAAAACAAGACATTACAATATATAAGGTGACAGCTGATACAAACATCTTACAACATATATTTTTTGTACCATTTTGTCATGATTGTTCTACATATAAACGATCTTCATAAGAGGATACTTACTGTAGATACAGGGGTTTTAATATGGTACAGTGGGGGTGGGGAGGGGATGGGGGGGGGAGGGGAGCGGTGTTGCTCAACAATAACATAGCAGCATTAGAGTGAGAAAGTTGTTAGTGGGTATGACTGTAGATAAGTATTTTGTAGTAGACTGTCGACATTTGATATGTCCACTGAGAAAAAGAATATCAGATGAACGTTCAAGCTAATTGAGATCTGATAGTGACAATCTATTTCGGTTCATTTCATGCTTTTTAGCGTGGTATAGCTCTCCTAAATTTGTTAACACCTACCACTCTGATGGCAATATTCCATCTTCTATTATATCTAAAGCAGAGAAACCAGCGGACAAATTTTTGCTGTTTATGACTGCAGCATCTTCCACCAAACCTGCCTAGAGAATGTAGCACCAGTTCCTCTGCTTTATTTTGAAAATTGATAACCCTGTCATCAGAGGTCTAGGTTTAGGGAAGGAGCGAAGTCATGAGACTTCGTCTATACCGAATATATTCACTAGGAAGATGACATCTGGTCCGGACAAAGATTTTTAGACTGACGTACAGATCATACATGTAGGCGAGCCGACAAACCGACACAGTCGCATCACATAATAACTTAATACTTTCAATGCCTACTAGAGGGCGTGGGTCCGACAAGCCAACAATATTGGATTTAGTATTTACTAATTACCCTGACCTGGTGGATAATATTCATACAAATGCGCCACTTGGAAAAAGTGACCATTCCACTATACAGATGGAGATTCGCTTAAATGGCGAATTTACTACTACAAGTAAAACAAGGGTCTGTTATGATAAAGCAGATTATAAAGCTATAATTAATTTCTTAAATATAGACTGGAACACACGCCTAAAAGAAATAAACGATATTAATGATATGTGGCAGACCATATTTGGAATGTGTCAAGAAGCTGAAAATAAATTTATTCCTAAAAGAACAATAAAAAACAAAAGGCACAAATATCCTCTTGACCAAACTACAAGAACCAAAATAAACAGGAAGAAGCGACTATGGAAAAAATTTATTGATACAGGCGGTAACCGTAATATATATGATGAATATTGTAAAACAAGAAACCAGGTTCGAAGAGAAAAGAAAAGCACAGAAACAATATGAGAAAAATATTTCCATATCAGCCAAAAATAACCCCAAAAAGTTTTGGAATTATGTGCAATCCAAGACTAAAGTCAGATCAGGTATTCCAGATCTCCAAATACCTAGTGCCACTGAGCATGATATGGAAGTGTCATTTACCAAAAAATGATAAAGAGAAGGCAGACACCCTAGCCAGCTACTTCAGATCAGTATTCACAACAGAACCTGACGATGATTCCCCAACTATTCCTTGTAGAGCCCACGTGCCAATGGGTACATTAAAGATCACACCTGAAATTGTAAGAAAAAAACTCAACACTGCTAAGTCACCCGGGCCTGATAAACTCCATCCAAGATTCCTTTATGAACTAAGCTACGAACTAAGCCTGCCACTATCAATTCTTTTTAATAAATCACTAAGCCTGGGAACATTACCACAATGCTGGTTAAATGCAAACATCACACCAATTTTCAAAAAAGGAGATAAAACCAAACCAGACAATTACCGTCCAATTAGCTTAACATCTGTTGTTTGTAAAATAATAGAATCTGTTATTAAAGACACGATTATGGAACATCTTAGGATTAATAATATGCTATCAGAAAAACAGTATGGTTTTATAAGCGGCCGATCAACAGTTCTTCAACTTTTGACTGTTCTTGAAAAATGGCTACTGACTATGGACAAGGGGGTATGATTGATGTGATTTACTGCGACTTCATGAAAGCATTTGATAAGGTTCCACATAAACGTCTAATTAAAAAACTAACTGCATATGGCATAGAAGGTAATTTGTTAAACTGGATCCAATCCTTCCTAACCGGAAGGCAGCAACAAGTAGTTATAAATGGAATCATATCTAAACCAACAGACGTAACAAGCGGTATACCACAGGGCTCAGTTTTAGGGGCATTACTGTTTATAATTTACATTAATGATTTTCCCGATGTAATCAGTAGTGGGTCTGAGATCTTTTTATTTGCAGATGACACTAAACTCTTTCGATCAATCTTTAACCCAAAAGATTGTGACACCCTGCAAAATGATATTAACTCTATGTGTTCATGGACTGATAATTCATTATTGAGGTTCCACCCAGATAAATGCAAAAGTATGCGAATACCAACAAAAAAAACATCTCTACACACTTATACAATGGAATTTAATAACCATACTCTAGCCCAATCATCTAGTGAAAAAGATATAGGTGTCATAATAGACGATAAACTATGCTTCGATGAACATATAAATGGAAAATAAGCAAATCTAACCAGATAATGGGACTGCTTAGGAGAACATTTGACTATCTAGATAAAGAAAACTTTAAACATCTCTACAAATCTCTTGTTAGGCCACATATTGAATACGCTAATGTGGTTTGGACTCCATATCTGAAAAAGCACATAAATGCAATCGAAAATGTCCAAAGACGGGCAACCAAACTTGTTCCTGGTATGCGTAATCTACCATATCACATACGCCTCCAAAAGTTAAAGTTACCAACATTAGTATTTAGAAGATTGCGTGGCGACATGATCGAGTTATATAAAATTCTCAGCAATAAATATGACCAAGTTACTGCAGACCTTATTGAGCGACAAGACACAAATAGCATAACTCGAGGCCACAGCCTAAAAATTAAGAAAATAAGACCAAGACTCAATATACGAAAGTTTTCTTTCCCGTTGCGCTGTACTGATCAATGGAATAAACTACCCGAATCCGTTATCAGCGCCCCCTCAGTGAATTCTTTCAAAGCTAGACTAGACAAGCTATGGGAAAGTCATCCATTGCGCTATAACTACGACTGTGAACCCATCTGTAATATTTATACACCAGAATCATTATAACATAGCCAATGTATAATTGTTAATAACAACTTAATAACATTAAAATGAACCATAAATATATGCAGCCCATTCCTGACGTTAGAGGCTTGTTGACGCCTGCTGTCAGTAGAGGATTCGTATAAGTTCGTATAAGTAATAATAACAAGTACACATATTGACGCAAGGCATCAATGGTAAATAGCGTGCCCGGAGCTTATTATAATTCTGAGAATAAACTCAACTGTTTCATGAAAAAATGAAGTTATATTAAGGCATACAAGCCACTTATGACAAAAATATACGCGGAAAATAAACACAAAAGAAGGAATATTTCTTGCAAAAAGATATGGGCAGTATTAGCTATGGGCTAGGAAAAGCAGCTTATATTTTTGGTCAGTCCAACAATTTTTCCATCCATCCTTTTTCTCCAGGCCAAACTCCTTAACAGAGAGAGGAACAGACAAAATTAAGAACAGCCAGTGATGAGAAAATTGCACTACTGCATCAACATAGCGTAACAGATCAAATTTGGGTCATTAGATATCAACAACTTGTGAAGATAAAGAAATCAACAGAACTGGCAACCCAGTCAGTGGAAAATCAGCGCAAGAAGCAGTACAGACCCTGATACCAATTCAAACATATTAAAGAAAAACTGTAAAGAATATTTTAAACCTAAATCTTGATACCTTCCTAAACAGACGTGAAGAGCTTATTACTCGGAAATATATTGGTGAAATATACACTGCAATGCTAGTGAAATGCACAAAGCAAGTATATTTTTGATGCAATACAGGACCCCGATCTGTACCGACAGATAACCTTTTCAACAAAGTTAAGTGGCCAGGATAGAACCAATACCGTGAACCTAGTTTTCTCCAATGAAAATGATATAGTAGAAAACATTCTGACAAGACCCAGTGGGAAACAGCCACAATCGTGATCTGTTCCATTTAGCTATCATATCTATTAAACGATATCTTTACTGGAAACAGTGACAAACTATTAAATCAAATATTTTTGCTGGACAAAAAGGCCAAAATCAGCCTCAACAGTTCTAATGATGACGATCTTGTTGACCATATGTGCAAATGTTAGGGTATTAGCCTGCTAAGTCAGGTTCTACCAGTACACGCGGCTAATAACATGGGATACATAGAAATATTTTCACATTACTATAATAAATAGTTGGTGGTAGAATTATTACAATATTTCGCACAGCACGAGAACATAGTGAGTTCTACATCGCCTTATGTTCGAAAACTGGCTACAAGGCATGTAGAGATATTCTGGTACCGAATATAGTACATTATTGGAATTAATTAATGGTGTGCCACTATTAAATTGTATATGACGAAATTACTGTATAGTAAAGATTTTTTTAAACCTTTGATACTTTATTAGCGTATTCATATACGTATCTAACCATATGGGTGAACTTCTGGGGTCGAACCTATTGCAAACAGTGTGGTACAGAAAATCGTTGATCTGACAGAATTTGCGCCAATTTTCGGTATGGAATTGTGTACTATGAAATTATGTTCCTGTAGAATTTTTTAAAATTCGGAATACAACTAGCATATTTCCTATAAGTATTTGTGGGTGAAATTCTGGGGGTCAACGTATTGCAATGAAAACCATGAATTATCCTAAGTTTGAGCTTATTTACATTATGAAATTTTTAAATCTCACTACGTCGTAAGCTTAGCCTATACATATCCAAACATATTCTGGGCCGAACCCATTATCAGCGATATGTCAGGACATATCGACAACTATCTGAATGTGGTGAATGTGAGCCAACCATATTATAATGGGGCCATATGGCGAATATGTAACTACATATTACCAAATTACTTGATGGTAGAATCGTGCAAAAGCAGTAGTACATATTCAGTTATATACAGCTATATGTAAAAAAAATGATTACAAACCGAGAACTGAGATTCTAATACTGAATATAGTAAATTGTTGGCATTTGACAAATGTCCGTGGCTACTAAATTGAATATTACGAAATTACTACGTGGTAGAAATCTCAAGATTCATTAGCGTATTCATATCCCTATCTAACCATATGGGTGAAATTATGTAGCCACACACATTGCAGACAGTAGGGTATTGAAAACCACAGATCTGTCAACATTAGAACAAATTTATGCGATGAAATCGCATACTACGAAAATACTCCACGTTCGAATTCTTTTAAATTCCCAATGTAACTAGCATATTCAAACTCCTATACGTCTATGTGAGCGAAGTTCTGGAACCGACCATATTACGGAAAGTAGGGCACCGAAAACCACGAATACACCATCATTTAAGCTAAATTTTGCGTATTAAAATTACTTCACCTAGAATTTGTTAGATTCGGAATATAACTAGCTTATTAAAGCTCAAGTCTATGTGAGGTAAATTATGGGTCTGAACATACTACAGACAATAGGGCACTGAAAACTGTGGTGGTTTATTGATACAATGAACCTTTCCAGTTTAGCTATGCCCTGCCCATCTCTAGCTCAACTCCACCCATACCACTCTCGAGTTGGGATCGATGGATTTCTGAACTACTAGACGATAAATTTCAAGAAAACTATACAGGTAAGCCATGGAATATTTTGACACTAAATTGACTGGGTCCTATTGCTGCCTATGGCAGCAACAGCAGCAAGTCAAATTACTTTCAAAATATTCAGCAGCATTTTTTTTTTATCAAATAACAAAAACATGCAATTCGTCCAATGTGTCAGATTATTAAGCATTTAAGATGGACTAAATCGAGTCAGTCATGACGTCATTATTATGACGTTATCCTACGCGTCACTTAATTAATTACGACGTCATATGACGTAATATGATGGATAGACAACCTGAAAAGGCCCATTAGCAAGTGGTATTAATTACCCTCGCTCCGTCAGAGGATGAGTGTATTGTATTCGGCTCTACGTGCGTTCGGGATGCCAAGGGTCTACAATCCACGATTGGCCTTGTTAAAATATGTGACCTATAAATACGGGTGCTCTCTTAATACAAGTGGTCCATATTGTGTGGACCACGCATTAACAAGTGGTATTAGCCCTGTAATGCTCAATTTGATCATGCCAATTTCAATAGAGGGATCCATTTCTAGGTATGCCACGCCTATTTCTAGCTAAGCTTCACCCCTTTTTTGCGTGTTGGAATCGATGTCTATATATACGCTGAATAATGAATTCCCAGACTTCCAATTTCAAGGTAACTATACAGGTAAGCTGATGACTATTTTGAAACTAATTTGACGGGGTGCAACGAAAACCATGAATCGGCCTAAATTTGAGCCGAAATTATTTCATGGTAGATAGTTTTAAATCTCACTACTCCGTAAGCGTATGCTTATACCGATCTAAACATATGGGTGACATTCTGGGGCCGAACCCATTATGAGCGATATGCCAGGACATACCGACACCTATCTGAATGTGGTGAATGTGAACCAACCATATTATAATGGGGCCATACGGCGAATATGTAACTACCTACGATGAGATTACTTGATGGTAGAATTGTGCAAAGGCACTAGCTCATATTGAGTTATACATCCATATATTAAAAAAATTATTACAAATCGAGAACAGATATTCTGATACCGAATATAGTAAATTGTTGGCATTTGACAACTGTCCGTGGCTAGTAAATTGAATATTACGAAATTACTAGGTGGTAGAAATCTCAAGATTCATTAGCGTGTTCATATCGCTATCTAACCATATCGGTGAAATTATGTGGACAAACCTATTGTAGACAGGTAATAGTAGGGCATTGAAAACCCGCAGATGTGCCAACATCGAAACGAATTTACGCGATAAAATCGTATACTACGAAATTACTTCATGGTCGAATTTTTTTTCAATTCCCAATGTAGCTCTCGTATTCAAATCCCTCTAAGTCTATGTGAGCGAATTTCTGGAGCCGACCATATTACATACAGACAGTAGGGCACCGAAAAGCACGAAAACACCAACATTTAAGCCAATTTTTGCCTAATAAAACTATTTCATCTAGAATTTGTTAGATTCGGAATAATACCTAGTATATTAAGGCTCAAGTCTATGTAGGTGAGATTATGGGGCTAAACATACTATAGACAATAGGGCACTGAACATTTTTCTTAACCTCAATCCATTACTTCACTAGCGTATTGATTACCTATCTAACTATATGGTTGAAATTGTGTGGCCGAATTTCCTGTAGACGTTCTTAACTTAGCACATGCATAGGCATACACTTTCGGTTGATTTCTGTATTCAACAATCTGCTACAATATTATTGACAGCAGTTTTGACTGGAAATTTGGAACATTGGTAGTCTATCAATACTGCTACATAATTGCATTGACCCTTCATGGATTTATTCCCACGGATGGATTAAAGACAAAAGGATACTACTGATAATCACACATCCATTATTCATTCGTGTCCCGCGAGTTCTCTTTCGATACGAGATCGAGAAATGTATCTCTTATGTAGGGGCCTATTGAGTAGCCATTGTCGTAGCGATTTCACGATCCACAGTGTTGCTTCTACAGTCTGCTACGGAGATAGACTGGGTCCTGGTCTGTCTGGTATCTGAAGTTGAGTCTGTGTAACAGTCTAGTCGTTGTGATAACGTAAGAAGAAGACCGATCATTACATTAGAGGTGTAGTTTCGAAGAAGCCAAGCCTTTATTTTTAGATGGATCCATTATTGTTAGCGAACTCTGTCTACTTTTTCGCCTTCTACAATATTATTACGCATGTTTTTCTTTTGAAATTTACTACACACATAGTACGCCTCAAGACTGTCTGTAACAAGTCTGTAATTTTTACCCTATCTCGAATGCAACAAATGTGAATCATACTATAATACAATACGGGAAAGGTTCAACAGACATGGTACATCATCGTCGTCCTCATAATTTATTAACCCTGTATTACCTAAATTGAGTCAAGAATATAAAAATAAAACTTGGTTATTGAGTGCCTATTTGCAGGCCAATAGACGACTATTTTGAAGAGTTACTACTGGAATGACTGGCTCAATTACTTCAGTGGTGAATTTTCAAAAATGATCTTCTCTTGACCTGCAAATTAACATCCTCAAGATCACTGTAGAGGCCGGTTTTGGCGGTCTCCTCATGAAAGGGTTAAAATACATTAAGAGAAAATGACAGGCTTACATGGGCAGTCGTTGTCGTTGCAATACTTAATACAGATCTATGATAGCAACAAGTAGGTGGGATGGGGCTGGGGGGGGGGGGGCTACCAGTCAAAGTATTAAAAAGATATTCGTATAGTTGTCTTTATCTGAGATATTGAAATTTCGGTGTTAAACATTCCAAAGGATTTTGTTAGAAAAACACACAACGGTGCCCAAGTAAGCCACATCTTGGTGGCGGTTGCTTGAAATGACTTCCATAGGCCTAACGTTAGTCAATCGGTCACTGAATCCGGATGGTGTATTAATACATTAATACCGCGCTCGTGTTGATATAGATGGATCTCTGAGATTCTTGACTATCAATTTCCAGAAAACTATACAGGTAAGGTGTTGACTATTTTGAAACCAATTTGTCTGGGTGCTGTTGCTGCTTGTGGCAGTAACATCGCCCAGTCAAATTAGTTTCAAAATATTCACCAGCATGTTTTGTAAATAGCAAAGACATACAATTCGTACAACGTGTCGGACTATTAAGCATTTAGAACGGAGTAAATTGAGTCAGTCACGTCATTTATTATGACATCATATGACGTAATATGATGGATAGAAAACATGAAAATGCCAATTAGCAAGTGGTATTAATTATCCTCCCTCCGTCAGAGGACGAGTACATTGTATTCAGGGCAACAATCTATGATTGGCCTCGTTAAGATATGTGACCTATAAATATGGGTGGTCTCTTAATACAAGTGGTCCAAATTGTGTGGGCCACGCATTACCAAGTGGTATTAGCCATGTAATGCTCAATTTGCTCATGACAATTTCAATAGAGGGATTTCTAGGTATGCCACGCCTATTTCTAGCTAAGCTCCACCCCGTTTTGCGTGTTGGAATCGATGTATATATATATATATATATATGCTGAATAATGAATTCCCAGACTTCCAATTTCAAGGTAACTATACAGGTAAGCTGATGACTATTTTGAAACTAATTTGACTGGGTGCTTGTAAAGGTTTGCTGCCTATGGCCGCAACAACGCCAGTTCAAATTAGTTTCAAAATATTCAACACGATTTTGATTAAACAGTAAATACATACAATTCGTACACTTGCCGGACTATTCAACGTTCATGACTGAGCTCGATACGCCATTCATTTACACATTTTGGATTGTGACGTCAGCCTGTATATGAAGTAATTGATTATGACGTCATATCCTTCAGTTACAGATCGAACCCAGGCATTATCATAGAAAATGACCTTTGAATAAATAGCAAAGACATACAATTCGAACAGTGTCTAGACAAATTAGTTTCAAAATATTCAACAGCATGTTGATTAAATAGTAAAGACGTGCAATTCGCATACTTGACTGGCTATCCAATGTTCCTGGTGGAGCTAGATACGTCATTCATTACACATTTTGATTGTGAGGTCCAGCTACATCTGACCTAAATAATTATGACGTCATATACAGAAAAATCCATTATCATAGAAAATGTCCTATGTCTAATTGCCGTCCAAGAGACCATTATGGTTTTTCTTTTGCAGTTTATTACTGGAATTATAGGATCGGTTATCCAACCAGTCATTCCAGTGGTAAACTTTCAAAACAAGTTCTCCGGTGAGTAGCTAATGCAAATGGACATTTCTCACGATCGCCGCAAGAAGCCATTTCTGGTCAGTTTGATAGAGTGCTAAAGTGGACATATAAGAGACGATGCGAGTGGGCGTGTGCTTGAGCACTTTCATCTGCGGAAGGAATGATAAACAAGTTTTTACGCAGTCCTCCAGCAAAAGAAGCTTATTTAGAGTAGTTATTTGGCGTTCCGTTGGCTGTTTATTAAAATAATTAAGCGGTCATCGCCGCGCAAACTCTATTACAGTCGGATCCGAACAAATAAGAGAACTCGCCGTGAATCACGCGCATGAAGATCATAATTATAAGATATCCGGCAATCTAAAAATAGAGCCGTGTCTTCGCGCCGAGAATTACTAGATCTCGTATCGATGGAGATCTCGCGGGACACATCCTCACAATCCCCTGCGCGAAATGGCCGCGCCTATAGGCAATTCTAGGCAGCAATAAATAGAAGCATGCCCGCTGGGGTGGGGACGCAATAATAATAATAATCATATTAATAATAATAATAATAATAATAATAACAACAGTAATAAATCAGCTAGTATTTGAGCCGAGTTTCTTATGGTAAATATAGATTGATAAAATGCTTGAAATAGTAAAAAGCATTGACGCAGAATTGGAATAGGTAAGTGGGATTGACTCATACTGGCAGGAATCGCCCACTGCAGGTACAGAGTAAATATGAGATCTGGCTGCTAGGTTAGAAAAAGGATTAGGTTTGACATTTTCGACCCCTCAGGCCCGTTCCTTTATTTCCCTTAACTATGCAATGTCTGGATATGTTGGGACTCGCCAGCCTGAAAGTCGGCGCTGCATTAGTTAAAGCAGGAGGTTCCAGTCTACCCAGTCTCAAAAGATTCAGCATTGAGCAGCTGACATATCGTTGATTAAAATTTATTGCTCGTGGTATGTGGAGCCTCTCCGCTACCCGACCCACCAGTTTTAATATGTTAGACATGGGACGAACACCCTCAACAAGTTTGGTTAGGTTAAACACATTCAAGCCATTAATCCTTTCACGCCGCATTCCATGAATATCAGCTAGACAATTATTAATCTGTTTGATATGCTGGGATATCTTGACCAAAAACCGTCAATTCCAGTGGTACAAACAGTTCCTAGTCAATACAGCACCAGCATTGGCAGACACATATCGTGTTAGGTCTTGAGGTGTATTTGGCTTTGTAGGGTTCAAAGGGTTAATCCGGCACTTCGGTATTTGCAATAATGGTGATTAGTGCGTTGTGCATGGTCACGGTGTGTCGGATAGCGTAGAGGGTCTATATTGTCAGGGGTATCGAAAGTGTCAAATGATAATAGATGGTTAATTATGCGCCTGTCAATCTGGTATATTGGCAAAGCCAAGCTCTATTCCTGCAGTTTATGGTTGGGTTAGTTTGTAACGGGCAGATTGGATTCACCTGAGTTGAATTGGTGGTGCTTGTGGTGGTGGTGGTGGTGGTGGTGGTGGTGGTGGTGGTAGTGGTAGTAGTAGTAGTAGTAGTAGTAGTAGTAGTAGTAGTAGTAGTAGTAGTAGTAGTAGTAGTAGTAGTAGTAGTAGTAGCTTGCTTTGTCTTGACGACATGTTTTTAGAGTTAGGGTTTAGGGTTGATTATCAGTGAGTCCAAACATTGACAAGTACAGATGTACAACACATCAGTATCCGCCAAGGCTGGGACTTTTTTTGCAAAGTATTTAAATACAAATACAAATACTTAGGGTAAGTATTTGAAATACTTCTCAAATACTTCTTACATGTCTTATAGAAAACCAAAATATGGTACAAATGTAACTCTAGTGATGGACAGCCAGACCCTCAAATTTACATGAGCACAGACAATCATGCTAAAGGTGGCAAATGAAACAAGTATCATTTTATGGATGGAAAAATTATTTAAGGAAAATATCTATGATATCAGTATCGTGTTTTTTAAGCGGATGAAATTAATTTTATACCATATCTAGGGTCAAGTTCGTCAGGTTAACCATAGTTAAATATATACACCTGTGCAAAAGTTAAGCACCAGCAAAAACAATAGAACGTAGAAACATGATGGTACAACTAGGCTGCCATACTTTTTGTCCCCGCGTTAGCTGACATAATTCCAAGTACACAATGCACATGCATGCAAGACTTCACGCTGCTTGATGTCCGTGCGTGGCGGGAAACAGCACACGTGTTCAGTTATGTAAAAGTCCAGTTTGAGGTGTAGAACATTACATACAGATTTAGGCGACAAGATTAGGAATTTTGTGTTCATGACCGTGGTTTATTTGTACAGAGAGAATTAGCTCTTGATTGTGAACCGCTATGGCAAGACGAAGGTTAAGTGATCGTGTGAAATGGCAAATCATAGGCATGCATACCACTGGTATGTCATGCAGAGAGATTGGCAGACAGCTGAACATTAACCATACTGTAATCAGTCGTTTGATTGCAAAACATGGGCAAACTAACGAGGTGAAGGACAGGCCTAGATCTGGACGACCGAAGAAGACTACTGCCCGTGATGATCGAGCCCTAGTACGCCTTGTTAGGAGATCACCATTCACCAACAGCAGAGTGCTCAGCCAGCAATGGGAAACGCGCAATAGAGTGTCAATGTCTACCGTCAAAAGGAGACTGTATGCTGCTGGCATGAAAGCTAGGAGACCTGTCAGACGTCCTCTCCTCACTGCACACCACAAAGAGGAGCGTCTGAGGTGGTGCAACGAAAGAAGACACTGGAACATGAGATCCTGGAGACGGGTACACTGGTCCGATGAAAGTCGGTTCCTGCTTCATGCCACAGATGGTCGAACTCGTGCATGGAGGTCCATACGCACGGCGTATGACCAACGTAACATCATGGAAGAAGTTCCATTTGGTGGAGGTTCCGTTATGATATGGGGGTGCATCTCATTTGATTGTAAGCTGGATCTGTTGACTGTACCTGGAACACTAAATGGACAAAGATATCAAGATTCCATACTGG